>CAWUFW010006778.1:600000-1101194 GCA_963921515.1 Calotriton arnoldi | reverse complement strand
ATGGACACCCAACATCTTCAGATGGGTTTGGTGTTCAATTTCAGCCCAGGCTGAAATTTCCAGATCATTGCCCATCAGGCAATCTACAGGTAAGGTTGGGGACACTGCCACTCTCTTTGGGCCTGTGACTCCCTCCCAGCTGAGATTGACTATGGCCATGGGGTGATCTGTTCTGACACCATCAATGTTGGTCACCTGGTATTTAAACTCAGGTAAAAGCTGGTGAGGGGGACTAGTTTCCCTGCCACCATGGTGACACTAGCCACTGTGTCCCTAAATGCCACAGCTTTCTGACCATTAATTATTGGCTCCAGTCTGTACCTGCCCAATGCTATGGGACCCATGGTAAAGGTGGCATATCCTACACCACCATCAGAATCTGAGGAGTCTGTTGAGGGGGTCCTGTCTAAACTAGGGCCCACCTCTGTTCCTCTTGCAAAAGCACCTAACTTTTTGGGTGCACTACTCCCAACTGGAGGATTACTACTGGTAGTACCAGGAGGGGTGGTAGTAGTTGTTGGAGGAACATTTTCTTTATTGCCATTCCTGGGACAACTGGGATCAGATTTCCAGTGCCCAGGCTTTTTACAGACATGGCAATAGGGTTTCTTTTCAGGAGAGGAAGGAGTTTGGGACCCACCCCCAGAAGAGGAATTTTGGGGCCCTGTAGTGGACTTATCCTTGGATTTATCCCCACCTTTCTCTTGGGACTTGGTAGAATCTTTCTTGTGGTCACCACCCTGATTCTTAGGCCTTACCCTGGTTCTGACCCATTTGTCTGCCTTCTTTCCCAATTCTTGGGGAGAGGTCAGATCAGAGTCCACCAGGTACTGGTGTAAAAGCTGGTTTTGACAATTATTAAGGATCTGTTCTCTCATCATTAGATTATAAAATCCTTTGAAATCAGTAACCCTACTGCCAACCAGCCAACCCTCCAGAGCCTTGGATGCACAATCTACAAAGTCAGTCCAGTCCTGAGTCTGTGCCTTCTGGGTATCTCTGAACTTCAACCTGTACTGCTCAGTGGTTAAGCCAAACCCATCTATCAGTGCACTCTTCAGGACCTCATAATCATCAGCATCCTCTTCTCTAACAGTGAGGAGCTTGTCTCTACCTTTATCTGAAAAGGAGAGCCACAAGATTGCTGCCCACTGCTTTTGGGGGACCTGCTGTACTCTACAGGCCCTCTCCATAGCAGTTATCCACTTGTGGATATCATCCCCACTCTGGTAGGGAGGAACAACCTTGCTCAGGTTCCTATGGTCAGGGACATATTCTCTGCCTCTAGGGACACTGTTGCTGCCACCAGGGGGTTCTAAACCCTCCCTTCTGGAAGCTCTCTGGATCTCCAGGGCTTCTCTATCCAGTGCCAACTGCTTGGTTCTGAGGGCCACTTTGGCTTCCTCATACTGGAGCAGTTTGCACCTTCTCTCAGAGGAGGTCTCTCTTAAGTTAAAGTATGAGCTCCTCTCTTGGACAAATTCTCTGCCAGAGTGATAAGAGTGCTCAGATTCCCTGGAAGGGGATCTGTGCCTCTCATCCACTCTGCCAGTTCTCTTAGGGAGAACTCCTCTGTCCTGTTCAGGCTCCTTGAAGCCTGGCCCTTCAACCACAGAGTCTTGGTCATTCGGATTGTCCTCATCTGACCCAGATACTATGATTGACCCACCCACTGATTCAGACCCCTTAGCTCCTAGAGCCAATCTAAGGTCATCTGCTGTCAGCAGATCTATCAGGTGTAGTGTTGAGGGACTCTGTCCTGTCCTCAGGTGTCTGTCAACACACATGGCTCTCAAGTCAGAGAAAGCCATGTCCTTATACTGAGGCTGAGTGGATCCACTGGGTCCACCCCTTAAGGACATTCTAGTGTTGTGCAGTGTTGTACTACCTACACTAGTTTGTGGCCTACTGATCCTAGCTTGAGCTGTGGAAAGGGTGTGCTATCCCTTGGAACACAGCTCTAAGTTCAGTAGAACTTATTGATACTAAGCTTGACTTTATATGTACCTTGAGTACCTATAATGGTTTTCAGTTAGTAATTCAAATAGAGATTTTCTGGTAAAACAATGGCAAGCTGGAATCCCACACGCTGCCCACCAATGTGAGAAGTTGGCCTGGTATATGCTGTTCACTAATTAAAGTGGACACCTTGCACCAGGGCAAATCGACTCTTATGGTAGATAGGTTTAAGACAACCTTTTAAAGAAAGCTATCCTAGTGGTAGCTGTGGAGAGCAGCCTTCAGGCTAAGTCTCGGAGGAATGTAAAGCAGCTTGTTTTACCATATAATCTCTTGAATCACCAAATGAAAAGACACCACACAGGTATATATATCAAATATATATGTATTTATTTCTAAATAACTCTCTACTAATCTCTTTATGAGATTAGAAGACAAACATATGCACAAATCAACGTTTCACAATAAGTTAAGCACAAAATATGGCTGGGGCCCTAGGGGCGTACCAGACCATATACTAAGTAAGAGACTTAGAAACAACGACTTGCAAGGAGACAAGGCCTAGGGCCTTCAGAAGTGCTGGGGCCTCACGAAACCACCCAAGGCAGGTAAGTAAAGGACCCACGGGGGACGCGTGCAGTGTGGATACACAGGCGCGAATCGCCGTTAACTTCAATGGGGCAAGTCGCGGTTGGAAATAAAGAGTTTTAGGATACTTCGGGAGAACCTACAAGCAAGTCACTTACAGGGTAAGTAGTTCTAGGGCCCACACCCACAGGAGCACCGTAGTGCTGGAGTTACCTCACCCAGGGAAGCCGGGTGCACAGGTGTCCTTTGGTGTCGGGTCGCGGCGTCGTTTTCAATGGCGAACAAAGAAGACTTGCTGCTTGCGGGAGCTGAAGAAGTGTCCGGGGGAATCCAAGCCTGGATTCTGAAGAAGGATGACCTGAAAGCAGAGGGGACAGTGTTCAAAGTCACTTGGCAGTGACCCGGGGCAAGGAAGATGGATGCCCACCGTCGTCGGTTGATTCAGGTCAGTTGCAGGTGCCTTGACTCTTCAGCCACGTGGTCCAGGAGGCGTCGACGACGACCAGGAGCTGGATTCGGTGTGTCCCTCGACGTCTGCAGCTGACTGCGGTATCGGCAACTCGATTAGAGCCAACAAGCCTTGGCAGCAGCAAGTCTCGGGGAGATGAAGAAAAGTCGATGGCGCAGACCAGCAAGGTCTGAGGGACTCACCCAGCGAGGGTAAGTCAGGGCAGGCCTGGAGCAACCAGGGAAGCCCTTTGGTTTGGTTAAGAAGTCTTCTGGGGACCCACAAGCCAGCGGGCAAGGGATCGCGAAGACACCTCGGGCGGAATCACTCAACAGGGGCCCACGGTCACTCGGGACGGTGTAGGCCTCTGAACTTCGGAGGGATTCCTGTTGGAGGTCGGGACCACACGTGGTCCAAAGCACAAGTTCGTAGAACGTTGTGAAGGGGTTGCACTCGACAATAGTGCACGGTACCCAGGGGTCGCGGTTCCTCGTTACTCGTGGGGTCCACTTGCCTCAGCTTCGCTGGGGACTCACGATGGCCTGGGAGAGGTCAGGAAATCCACTTCTTGGGCTGCAGGGACTTCGGACTCCGGCGGGAGCGGCGTAGTTTGCGACCGTCGTTGTCGTTTTTGGTGCCTGCCAAGCAGGGGAGTCACTCCTTGACTCCAAGGGAGATTCTTCTGTCTTCCAAAGGTAGTGGAACGTCGAAGGGCCAGGATTCTTCTGTAGAGCGTCGTCCAGGGGTTATCTGCTTTGCAATGGCAAGGTTCCCCTCTTATACTAAAAAGAGGGGATGGACTAGCTCTATGACCCCACCTATGGGAGGGTCAAGGGAGGGGGTGGCTACACCCACTTCCCTTTGTCCAGTTTCGCGCCAGAGCAGGGGCAGGTAGCCCCTGAGCTGGTTTGAACTGGCATATGCACAGAGGAGCCTTCTGCTCCCCCAGTGCAGGACTTCAAAGCACTCTAAGAGTGCACCCACCCAGCCCCAATACACTAAACCCTGTCTGGAAGGTGGTTACACCTCCCTGTGACAGGATGCCTATTGTTGGGCTTCCTCCACTGCGAGTTTCGGTCATCAGCAGGAGGGCAGCCCAGTGTCTGTGACTGGTGGCATCCATTTTGTGATGCCAGGGCTCTTTAGGATTCTACCGCGTTTCCACAGCAGGTACATGTCTTATCCCTCTAGAAGGGTGGAATGCTACCCCCGCCGCCAAGATTGGCGGGGGTAGTATTCCAAGATGTTTGACACCAAACACGACATGTTTTGATGCAGCCATTCCAAAGTTAGCATTTACCGCGAGGATATAATGCACTTAAATAGTATATGGTTTAACCGCATCCACAAACAGCACCAGAGAATAGACTCTGAGAGCTGCAGAGGGGCCCTGCTCAGGCAGAGGCACCCCCTCACATAGAAGCCAAGCACCCTGCCCTCAGGATTGATAGGGCCTGCCTTAGGGGTGACTGATAGGTTTATATGTGTGTGCAGGAGAGATATAGGAAACCTATATCTCAGTGAGGGGTGCTAGCACCACCTCACCCAGGCTGCAGTAGCAGGCCTGTGGTGTCAGATTTAGACTGCTTCCCAGGGGTGGCATAACACATGCTGCAGCCCCTGGTAGGCCTGTGAAGTACCTATGCCCTTGGCACCTAAGGTACCATATACTAGGGACTCATAAGGCACCACAGTATCCAATCACTAGTGCACCTAGAGTGCACTCCATGTCGTTTAGAGAGAGCAGATAGACTGGGGCCCTGAATAGCAGGGTCCCAGTCCAACTAAGTCATAAACCAGCAAAACACCATAAAAAAAGTGGGGGCAACCATATAGTCAGATTCCACCTTCCTACAATGTTTTACTCTGTTACTCTTCTTATCGAATTTTTCAAATCTTTCAATTCATTTTACTCATTCACATGCTGCGCCAAGATGTTTACTCAAGCACAGGAGGCGTCATAGTTTCCATATGTCACGTCTTTATTTGAAATTGCCCAATGCATTTCGGGAACAAGGTCCCTTCATCAGGGCTAATCTAAAATGCAGAAATTCATGTATATAACCATTAGCGTCATTGTTATACGTCTACTCAAAATAACAAACTAATTGAATTTATTAATCAATATACCAGTTCAAAAAACGCATTACTGGCTTCAATTTAAATAACATAAAACCATCACAGCATTAAGATATCCACCCCCTTAACACAACAACCGTATCATTTACTGCTGCCACAAGTCTTTTTGGGGACATCATGCTCTTAACTCACAGCCCTCCCACTTGAATTCAGCCCATCATTCAAATACCTTCAACAACTAAACTGTAAAACGCTTACCTTGACAAGAGAATTATCGTTCATTTAAAATAACCCAAACTTGCTTAAAATTCATGCTCTTTAAATAAAAATGTTAACTCCATATCGTCACGTAAACATTTCAAAAGGTGCTGCAGCACCGGTCTTCCTCTGCGTGATAGCTGAATCAACTGCTGGTAACTAACTCGACTTCATATCCCACCTCCCTGATTATTCACAGGTGAGTTGTCACGTGTGTTTTTGCCAGGAGGCTCACACACCATTGGAACCGGACTTCTAGAAAGCCGCGCTCGAACCCCTGATCATACAATTGTAATCCACACTACATTTCCCAGATTCCCTCCAACAAAATCTTTTCTCGCTGCTCCCAGCCACCTCAATTACCAGTATGATCATTATGCATGCTGAATGTAGTAAATAGTTAGTTGATGGTACAAATCAACGTTACATTGTGCTAATACATCTATGAATACTATGTGCTTCATATCTATAAATATTTAAACAATTTTATGTTCCGTAAAATCACAGTTCATTACAAATGCTAATGAAATTCCGCCGTAACCGGCATGACTGGAAACCCGACTCCTGCGTCCAGCATCTTAATGTCCATTTCCATTTAAATCATCATTTTATGTTCTCATCTTGTTAATTCCAATTCTTTCCGTGGGTGCAATCTCACATGGAGGACGGATATTGTGTATAAACAGAAAAAAGTGGTGAGATGCACACCATATCGTACTCCTAATTTAAAGTCGCTTAACCTCTTCAAACTATATTGGCGTGCAAACTTGATTCACGCTCCGCCCAATTGCGCACAATGAAACCGAATACGGTGGCACCTTCGCTGGTGCCAATTCAAGCTGCACAGCCGAACTATTGAATGAATCCAATCAATCAAAAACTTATTTTGATGCTTTACTCTTCTATTAATCCATGTTTTACTCTGTTACTCTTCTTATCGAATTTTTCAAATCTTTCAATTCATTTTACTCATTCACATGCTGCGCCAAGATGTTTACTCAAGCACAGGAGGCGTCATAGTTTCCATATGTCACGTCTTTATTTGAAATTGCCCAATGCATTTCGGGAACAAGGTCCCTTCATCAGGGGAATCTAAAATGCAGAAATTCATGTATATACCCATTAGCGTCATTGTTATACGTCTACTCAAAATAACAAACTAATTGAATTTATTAATCAATATACCAGTTCAAAAACGCATTACTGGCTTCAATTTAAATAACATAAAACCATCACAGCATTAAGATATCCACCCCCTTAACACAACAACCGTATCACCTAACACGACAGACATATATCCATCAGATGTAAGAAAACCAGTGGAGGGTCCTGTGTGGAGCATTTTCCGCACGCTGGGACTGCTCCCTCTCTTGGCCCCTTACATAGATGTCAACGTCCCTTAATTCCAGGGGTAGCAAAGTGATATCACACAGTTTGACTGCAGTAAAATTAATGGTTTGACATGTTGTGCTACCCATAGCCCCTCAAAGAGCCTCTAATTTGCAGCTGAGGGTCTAGGGAACAGAGAAAGGTGTGGAAACAATTTAAATTAAACAGCATTCCTAAATCTTTATTTAACGTGTGCTCTGTTCCTGCCACAGCCATCATGACTCCTGAGAACAGGGGCAGCAAGAGCCGCGCCCCGACCACCTCAAGGCAAACCTTGACCCCTGGGAACAGATAATTGACATCCATGCTTCCTCAGTCAACTCTTATTGTATCTCAGGTACAGTGCAACTTATCTTGTGATATTTTCTAATTAAGCAATCATTGGCAAAGCCAATAGGTCTGGCGCTGGTGTTCTAACGTTTGCAAACATAGGCATGCACAAATGCTATGTGCGGGCATTAGCACCTTAAAGACAGCCCTTTTGACATTGCGAATGCTAGGGGTTCCACCATTGAACAGCACAAGGCTGCAGTTAAAAAGACTATTACTTGGTGTCTGTAGAACGAGCAGCATAAGCTTGCAGGATCACAGACTGTTAAAAGGTGTCCTGAAATTAAAAAACAGCGAAAAAATTTAGTGGAATGACCCTGCCAAATAACTAACCGTGATATAGTTTAAAAAATATTTAAGAAATGCTGCATTACTTAAATTAGCAAGACTCATTGTTAAATTCAATTTGCAGGCAAGCAGAATTATTATAAAAATGGTAACTTTATTTGAAGAAGTCCAGCACAGCACAACCTGTAAGTTAACAGGCTACAGAGATCTGAACTGGAACATAGAACTCTTAACATAACATAACAAGCCAAGGCAGGCAGAATGTTCTAAACAGAATGAGGAGAATAGAAGAAGCATTTAAAGAGATAGCATACAAAAGTAATGAGAATATAACATCTTTTTCCTTAGAAAATTAAAAATAATATTTGTCAGAAACTTAAACATAGTCCTCCATTCTAGCAGGAGGCCTGACACTCCTATTACCAGTTTTGATTCTTGAAGCAACAGAGCCAGGCTCTTTGGAGATTCAGGGTTTAAAAGAGTTAAGATGAACAAGAAGGAAAAGGACACTTAGCAACTCTTCTAACATTCCACACTCTCCCGTCTTGTGTTATAACACTATTGAAGTTAACTTTAACAACTTTAATGGGAGGCCCAAACTTGGAAGAGCCTTTTGTGTTGAAACCTGGTTTACATACTCTTATCCAATCTCCAATTACAAAAGAAGGTTTTTTAACATTCATTTTTGCATCATAAGATTCTTTCATCTTTTCTTGTTTTTGTTGGACTTTAAATGACACTTGTTGTAAGTTTTGTTCAGAATCATCATCCACAAAATTCCTTAACATTTTACCTTTAATCCACCAGGGACAAAGCTTAGAAACTGGTTCCCTGCCTCTAAGAAGACGGAAAGGGCTCTGGTCAGTTGTAGAATGAGGGATAATACGATACGCCCACAGTTTCTCCTTAAGAACAATTTTCCATTCCTTACCTGACCTCCTGGCTGACTCAACCCCATCTTTAAGTACACGGTTGAATCTTTCAACCTGACCATTGCCCTGCGGTTCGTAAAGAGCAGTGGTATGGTGTCTGATGTTATGCAATTTTAGAAAACTTTCCATATCACAAGACTTAAGTTGTACTCCATTATCGGTCACAACTACCTCAGGAAAACCTTCCCTAGCAAAGATTTCCCTGAAAAATTCAATGATGGCTTGGGTGGTGGCATGATGAACAAACTTAACCTCTGGCCACTTAGAATGATAATCAACGATTACCAATGCAAAGCGAGAGTCTTGAGGTAATGAATTAAATGGTCCAGAAACATCAAAAGCAACCTTCTGCCAAGGGTACTTCGGCCAGGTCACAGGTTTGAGAGGAGCAGGGAAATATTTCAACATTTTATCGCTATTGACACATTCAAAACATTCCCTCACAGTCCTGTCAACAGTTTTATCCAATCCCGGCCACCAAAAACTAGACCTGATTAATCTCTTCATAGATGACATCCCAGGATGTCCTTCATGCGCAAGTTTCAGGATGACATCCTGCATAGGCTCAGGAGGTACACACTTTCCATTTTTGAAAATTAAATCATTTTCTACAGTCAACTCGGAAGAAACTTGCGAAAATGACTTGAGCTCAAAAGGAATACTCTTATCGTCAGGCCACCCCTTAAGAATGAAACTTTTAAGAACACCCCAAGTTTTGTCAGAGATTATGCTCCTGTTCCACTCTTCCTCAGAAATTGTAGAGAATTCCTGGGAAACAAGATCAGTCATAGAGGCAATCATTTCAATATCTCGGGAGACTTCTGCTTCTTCTGTTTGAGGACTGGGCAGCCGGGAAAGACAATCTGCAGTGGCATTTTGTCTTCCCGGGACATATTCTACAGAAATATTGTACTCCTGCAACCTGGACATAAGTCTACTAATTCTCGCAGTGGCATTCCACCCCCCTCCAGGAGATAAAATAGAAACAAGGGGTTTGTGATCAGTTCTGAGAACAAATCTGTTCCGCCAGATAAAATTCCGAAAATGCTCAATGCCCCAAACACATCCTAGTAACTCCCTTTTGATTACAGAATATCTCCTTTCAGTCTCATTTAAAGTGCGGGAGGCAAACGCTACACACCATTCATCTTTTCCAGCTTTCTGTGAAAGAACTCCCCCTAACCCATACATGCTGGCGTCCACTGTGACAATACAAGTCTTATTGATACAAAACGGTTTTAAGGTGGGAGCTTCAACAATTTCCTTCTTGATCAGTTGAAAAGCACTTTCCTGTCTCTGTGTCCACCAAAACTCCACTTTGTGCCTTGTAAGCTCTCTCAAAGGCTCCATTTTGGTAGCAAAGTCCTTGATAAACTTACTATAGTATTCACAAAGTCCTGAAAAGGACAACAATTTCTCCTTGTTATCAGGAGCTGGGGCATTAACAATTGCTTCTACCAAAGATTTCTTTGGAACCACACCATTCCCGGATAGTGTATGTCCCAAATACTCAACACTCTCACGAAACATTTTGCACTTTTCCTGTTTCAAAGTTAAACCATTTTGTTCTAAACGATTACATACTTCTTTTATGTGCTCAGCATGTTTTTCAGGGTTAGGAGAGAACACAAGGATATCATCCTGGAAACATCTTACAAATCCATCATAGGGCCCGATTCTGATGCGGGTTGGAAAAGCTTCCCGACCGAGGGCCTGATTCTGATGCGGTTAGGAAGGCCTCCTAACGGCATTTGCTCCTTCCAAATCGGATCGGGAACGTGTCTTCCCGACCGAGGGCCCAATTCTGATGCGGTTAGGAACAAATGTTCCCATTGAAGTCAATGGGAGTTCAACCAAATCGTATCTGGAAGCATCCGGATGCATCCTACTCCGCCGGTCGGACTTTCCCGATCCGAGTGGCTCGGACACCATTTCCCAACCGATTCGGTCGGGAAGCTTTTCCAACCCGCATCAGAATCGGCCCCTAAGTCTTTAAAGATATGATACATGGCTCTCTGAAAAACTGACGCCGCAGAGGCTAACCCAAAAGGCATTCTCTTATATTGAAATAGCCCCTGGGGCGTCAGGAAGCAGTACAATTTTTTGAATCTTCTGTAAGAACAATCTGGTGAAAAGCAGAGCGCAAATCAAACGTAGAAAATATCATAGCTCCCTCAAGCATGGAAACTACCTCATTTATATTAGGTAAAGGATGGCAATCCACTATCAAATTCGCATTAAGTGCTCTCAAATCGACACATAGCCTCAAACTTTTGTCTGATTTCCTTGCGAGAACAATGGGAGAAACCCACTCGGAGGACTCTACTTCCTCTATGATATCTTCGTCAATGAGATTTTGCAAAAGTGTTTTTAAATCTTCTCTCACACATATGGGCACAGATCTAAGTTTTTGTTTCACTGCACACGCTCCATCCTTAAGTTTGATCTTATGAGAGAAATTGTTGAGTTTTCCTAATTTGTTCGAAAAGACTTTAGGAAAGAGTTTAATTATGGTATCACTTTCATTCTGTGAAGTGTGGCTCAATGGTGGAGAAGTGTGGCTCAATGGTTAGAGCGGCAGACCCTGATGCAGAGATCTGGCCCGGGACCAGGGTTCAATTCCCGCCTCGGCGGGTCTTGGGCTCAATTTCCTCGGACCTGATAATTCTCGCCTCAGTGCCTATTCTAATCATGGGTCCCACTCTGGGCAATAGCTTGCTTAATCTCCACAACGGCCCCAACAGCGCTGGGATGCCTGGCTTCACCCTGGGGGTGCCCAGGAGTGGACATTTCACAGGGAAAAGCCAGGAAGGGTTCCACAGCGGTATGCGTACAGCGCCAGGACACCCCTTTGGGGGTATAAGTGCGCTTTACAAGTACAAATTTCATTCTTAAAATCCATTCCATTTTTGAAATCCACACTTCCATTTACTTCAGACACTAACAAAACAGGATCAAAACTCCTGGGATTAAGAATAATTCCTAAAGACCATTGGTCTCTCCATCCTTACACGTTCACTCCCTTGACAGCAACATACATTTTAATGTCTGCAGTGCGACCTTTAAATTCAATAACAGTCTCGACAAAACCATCCATTTCAATCACAGAACCATCGAATGCCCTAGCAATAACATCAGATCTTTTCAAATCTTCAATAGAAAACTTCCCCTTAAAATGATCTAAAAAAAATTCTCTAGTGACAATGGTCCAAGGAGAACCGGAGTCAGCCATGAGTTCTAACTCTACATTCTTTACATGTACAAGACACTTTGGGGGTCTCAGACTACTGGCATCTATATTTTCTCCAACATTTTCTATGGATAAAATCATTCCCCCTACACAACCTTCGCTGCTCCCCTCATCGGCCCTAGTATTGACATAAGATACCTTACTCTTGGTACTACCACTGTCACGGTTTCTGGGATCTCTACAGACATTTCCAAAATGTCCACGTCTTCCACATTTCTTGCATTCTCTATTCAAAGCAGGATATTTAGGAAATGAAGCACCATGGTTTGGGCTTCCACATCTAAAACAATGAAAACCCTTGTCAGGTCTTTTAAAATTTCTTTGACCCGTATGATATGACTGATATGTCTCAACACCAGCGCGTGATGATAATGATTCTGTACTAACACGTGGAGCATCTCCCTTGACAGCACATATGTCATCTCCTGTTCCTTTACTTTCTTTATGTACACACTTGACCCATTTTTCCGATTGTTCCATTGCCTTAGCAGTATTGATGACATCGCCTAGATTGGGATCCCCCATAATCCAAAGTTGCTCTTGGATCTTTTTACTTTTAATGTGTACTATGATTTGATCACGGATCATCTCATCGGTCATAGGACCAAAGTTACAATGTATTGATAATCCACGTAACCCTGTAAGAAAGTCATCAAATGTTTCATTTTCCTCTTCTGCCCTTGTATAAAAATTATATCTGTTTAGCGCAACACTGAAAGTGGGTTTAAATCTAACCTCTATCCTGTGTAAAGCATCTTCGAATACATTTCTGTCCCCACCCCCATCAACTTGTGGAAGAGTCCTAAACACAAGTTGCCCTTCAGACCCCAAACAATGTAAGAAAATATTTTTCTTTCTTTCAGCAGAGAGTCTCTCACCGTCAATAGCCTTAAGATAAGTTAGAAACTCCTCCTTCCACCTAGACCAGGGGATGGGGGGGTCTCCTTTAACTTGAAGAAATTTTGCAGGGGGATCAAATTGCATAGTGAAATACCCAGGTGAAAACACAAAACAGAATAATGAAAAAAAAAAAAAATAATAATGAAAACTGACAACCTAAAATAATATCAAATCCAATAATGATAAACTAGATAAGTACTTATAGGTACACTTGAAAATGTTGAATATATAGGTATGCACACAAGTTCCAGAAAGTAGAAAATGAAAAATTACAAAGGTGTGCACATCACCGTGTGCATAACGTACTGCAGAGATTTGTAATCCATGAATCTGCACAAGAAATCCCGAAGTCTGTGAAACTTAGAATTCCAATGGTCTACACATCACCATGTAGACAACGTGTCTACTTAAGATACGCAGTGTGCGCATCACTGTGAACAGAAAGCAGGTGGCAGAATAAGTAGAAGCAGGTGTATTCAATGCGTCGAAGATCAACCAATGGTAGCAAACAAAGTCGACAAATTCGTAGGAATTTGTACATAGAGCGCAATAAAGTCATTTAAAATGTAGGCAAATGCCTCCGAAAACCGCTCCAAACACTTCCGTTCAGTACCTCTTCGATGTAAATGCAGATAAATATTTTCGAAATGCGCTCCAAACACTTCCCTTCGCTCTGCTCGACGCTTGCTGAATCGTAGCTAAGCAACGAGTTTGATGAAAGCGTGACCCCTCTGAACCCTAGCGTGATGACGTGAGAGCAACAACAAAGGTCAAACGTGGAAGAGCTGGGAAAGTTCCATGGAAACGCAGTTAGCAGCGGAGAGAACAATGAATGTGAAGAATTCCAAGAAGGAGCGTGACGAGACACGAGCCAGGAGGAGAATGGCTTGAAGAATTGAAAAATGCTTAACACCAACAGTCACTCGATAAAAGTCAAAAGGTAACTGGTTCACGAAGGTTTTACTTACGAATGTCCGAATTCCGTTCTGAAGTAAATGAGGTCTTTTAAGCGTTTCTACTGAGAATACAGTAGTTGTAAGTGGTAAAAAAAACGACAAAACAGCAGCAGAGAAAAATAAATAGATGAGGGTCCTTCCATTCATGAAGACACTGGCTCCTGTGCTGGAGATGTAGGCATAAGTGGCAGAAGTGTCTTCAGTCGTCGCCAAAATGTTAAATTCAATTTGCAGGCAAGCAGAATTATTATAAAAATGGTAACTTTATTTGAAGAAGTCCAGCACAGCACAACCTGTAAGTTAACAGGCTACAGAGATCTGAACTGGAACATAGAACTCTTAACATAACATAACAAGCCAAGGCAGGCAGAATGTTCTAAACAGAATGAGGAGAATAGAAGAAGCATTTAAAGAGATAGCATACAAAAGTAATGAGAATATAACACTCATTTTTTCTATAAAAGTACAGGAAACACCACAGTGGCACATCCAACCTTCCACACAGGAATAGAAATACAGTAGCACTTACCATGAGCTACACGGATTAAGGATCTCAATTCCAGGTGCAACCAGCGATGTAGAAGAAGGTCCACAATGGCACATACAGTCTGTGAAAATAAACCATCCAACCTGACCTCGGGAACGAAGCGAGATTCTGAGCGAAATAATGACACAACTTATCAAGAAAGGTTTACAAAACAATGCTACTTATGCATTGCAATAAAGCACTTTCTGGGAGGTGGCATGGTAAACCAAATAGCCAAAAGCATGAGGTAAAAAATGTTTACACCTCTGAAGCCCTTTGTATGTATATATGTAAAAGAGAAGTAACAAAAGCTCTGTCAGACAGCTCTGCTGTCAACCCAGATCTAAAAATACATGGTCATTGTTGTATCATTGCTGTTCCCTGGCAACTTGTCTCTCATTAGGTAGGGGGATTCTGGAATGGTAGAGAGAGAGCAGTTGACCGAGGGAGCAGCTGGCAGACTATCAAGGGCCGTTGTACCTGGCTAATAAACTAACTTACTTCAACATCTGGGAGTCCTGTGCTTGTAAAACTGGCGACGAGGATGGGATGTGACCCCACGAAGGACTCCATATCTACCTGAATGTCTTCAAGCAAGTATTCAACTTTTCTAGCGAAAAACGGCCCTTGAATGCAATTTAAGTGCTCCGATTCTGCATCTAATTTCTGGTGAGATTGTCTCCTGCTGCAAGGTAAGTGCGGTACCTATTTCTACAATTTGCGAAGAAAATCACTTACTTTGGTGATTTTCTTGTTTTCAACTGCCTGGCTCGCACTGGGTCCCGCGTTGATCTGCGCGCTCGAGATCTTCGTTGGAACTCTGTGAGCGTGCTCGCCTCATCGTGATGTCACGACGTTGACGCCTCAACGTGCGGCCATCATTGAATCAGGCGGAAGTCTCTTGAACCTCGTATGCACTCACTCAACGTTGTCATATCCTAACAGGCAGAGGCGTGCCTGCAACGCATATTGTCATTCATCGTCTGCCTGCAACGCGCATTGTCTTTCATCGTCATTTTCCTCATTTCAGTTTGAGCAGATTACCGCTCATTTCATCATTTACTGCTACTTTCTTCCAAGCAAGTGTGTGCCTGCAACGCAAAACTTCTTTCGTCATTGTGTATTCTGGTCATCTTCTGCTCAGTACTGTGCATGGTGAAACGGCTGAGCAGTCTCCGGTAACTTTATTTTGGCTATCTTTCATGATACCTGGTGTGTCATTCTCTGGGTGACACACACACCATTCAAATACCAGTTTTGTGGGTTTTTTGTTTTTCTTTCTCTTCCATTTTAATATGTTCTAACTGGTCATGGTTGGGTGTTGGGACAATATTCATTAGCAAAATGTTCTGTGCATTACAGTAGTAGTGCTTTGTAGTTGTCATTTTGTTGTATTAAATATTCTGCATACATTTTACATTATATTCACCATGTCCACGCAGTCGATACCTGCACCATCCTTGTTTTTGCAAAGTCCTGGTCAACCTTGTATGGCTTGGGAGGATTGGAGAGAAATCTTTGAGACTTATCTGGAAGCCATTGGTGGTGATGTGTATGTGGCAAGAAGGAAATTAGCTATTCTTAAACATTGTTTAGGATTGGAGGGCAGAAATGTGCTGAAAACTTTACCTGCTGTTGAAGGAAGAAATGTAGAAGAAAGTTTTGAGGAAGACGGTGGTGAAACTGGTGATAGCGGTGATGGAGGAGTTAATATTTATGAGGTTGCTTTGAAGGCATTAGAAGAAAACTTTGGTAAGAAAGTTAGTGTGGTAGAAGAAAAACACAATTTTTTTTCACATGCTCAGTTACAGAGTGAGTCAATAGAACAATTTGTGGCTAGTTTGAGAAGATTAGCTGTGTCTTGTAGATTTAAGGACCAGCTTAGGTCATTCTTGGGTCTTGTGGAGTATTACTCCAAATTTGTTGACCATTTTTCTGACAAAGTACAGGAGTTAAGAAATCTCATGAAGAAAGGTGTGAAATTTGTTTGGACGAATGGATGTCAGCTCACGTTTGATGCTATAAAGAAATGTATTGCAGATGCTGTTATCTTAAAACCTTTCAATCCTGACGATGAAACCATAGTTTCCACCGATGCCAGCAATCATGGCCTTGGTGCTGTGCTTATACAGTTGCATGAAGGCAAGGAAAGAGTTGTAGCTTTTGCCTCTCGAACCTTGAAGGGTGCTGAACACACTTATTCCACAATAGAGAAAGAAGCTCTAGCTTGTTGGTGGGGTGTTCAGCATTTTTGAGTTTTTGTATGGGGCACTAAGTTTATTCTACACACAGATCACAAGCCATTAGTGGATTTGTTTTCCACGAGAGGTGCAAGTAGAGCCACACCTAGGATAGCCAAGTGGCTTTATCGTTTCCAAGAGTTCACCTTTGATGTGAAGTATGTTCCTGGTGTGAAAAATGTTAATGCCGACTGTTTATCCAGGTTGCCGTTGGAGTGCTTGCAATCTGATGATGAGGATGAGTGGATGGTTGCTGAGGTTAAGGATGTTTGTAGCGCTATTTCTGAGGAAGAGTGGAAATCAGCTATCAGAGAAGATGATACTATCAAAATCCTCATCGAGGCATTGAGTCATGGTCAAGGGTGGAAGTTGCATCAATGTTTAGAGCCTTTCAAACTGATTTGGTCTGAGTTTGCGGTTGTGAATGACATTGTAAGAAGAGAATGTCGTTTGGTTGTACCTTCTATGTTGAGAGAAAGACTTTTAGGCCTTATGCATGATGGCCACGGTGGCATGTCGGCCATGAAAAGGCGTATTAGAGAAGATTTCTGGTGGCCAGGCATGGATACCCATATTGAAAGGTTTGTTCGTAACTGTATTCCGTGTGCTGTTAGCGACAAGTCCCATTTTGCTCAGGAGACTACCATTGATCCTTTACCTTTTCCCAAGTCTCCTTGGGAAAAACTTGCCTTTGATATTTGTGGGCCATTTGATGATCTTGGTAATAAGTTTGCCATTGTCATGGTAGACTATTTTTCTAAGTGGCCTGAGGTACTATTTGTTAAGGAGGTTAAATCAAATGTCATTATATCTTTTTGTGAAGACGTTTTTAGAAGGGAAGGGTTTCCCGCTGAAATCGTCTCTGACAATGGTCCCCAATTCATTTCTGGGGATTTTGAGAAATTTCTGTCCAGTTGGGGTATCAAGCACACCAAGACCCCTGTTTACTATCCCAGGGGGAATGGTTTAGTCGACAGGTTTAACAGAGTGCTTGTGGAGTGCATTCAGCTTGCCTGTAAGAGCAATTTGAGTTGTAAACAACAAGTCAAGGACATGTTATGGAGTTACAGAACAACTCCACATTCTGTCACTAAAGTGACTCCTTTTAATTTACTTAAGGGAAGGGTACCCTGCACTGTTGCAGTTCCTGCCTGGATGGACAGGTCTGGTAAGCGCACTGTTGATCATGAAAGTATGCAAGACAGGGTGAAGAAATACCAAAATTTGTATGGGCAAAGGCACAACATCAAGATTCTTGGCCCAGTCGTTCTTTCAAATCTGGCATGCTTGTAAGAGTTCTTCTTGGCGACAAAGCAAAAAAAAGATCTTCTAGGTGGTCTTGTCCAAAGGAAGTTGTATTTGTGAAAGGAAATTGTGTGAATTTGGCTGATGGCAAATGGGGGAATACCAGAAAGATTGCGATTTGCAATGCCACTGAGCAAAAAGAATGGTTGAAGCTGCAAAACCCTGAGAGTTCTCGAGAGAGTTGTCATAATTCCAATGTTGGTCAAGATACCCCGCATGATGATATTGTAATTGACTCTGCCATGCCGGGTCAGAGCAATTGCACCAATGTTGAGTCCAAAGTCAAGACGGGGTGTGATTGCTCTTCTCGTGTCAGGATTAAGCCTAAGCATCTAAATGATTTTGTTTGTTCTTAATTCTTTGTTTTTGTTAAGGGGGAAGATGTGTTTTATCTATGTATTTATCCTTCTTGTAATATTTGTGTGCACATTCCTTGTGGAATGCTTGCTGTTCCCTGGCAACTTGTCTCTCATTAGGTAGGGGGATTCTGGAATGGTAGAGAGAGAGCAGTTGACCGAGGGAGCAGCTGGCAGGCTATCAAGGGCCGTTGTACCTGGCTAATAAACTAACTTATTTCAACATCTGGGAGTCCTGTGCTTGTGTCCTTGCGTTGCTTGATAACTTAGGATTTCTTCACAACAATGTTCACCACACTCTTTTTTTTTTGTCACACTTATTTAGTCTCCCTCTACGTTGACAATGATGAATGCATAAAATACCAGAGACACAAACCCTCTGGATTTCCAGCAGGGGACGATTGCTCAAATACCATGCACTCAATGAAGGGATTCGGGAAATGGATGCAGCTAGAATCCACTCGAATTGGAAATTAAAAAGTTGTAAACAGCCAGATTATGAATATGCTCTAGACATACTAGGGATGCAAGTCAAGCATAAAAACCTGGCTTTCATAGCAACCATCATTCTTCAGAGAAAAATAAATAACTGATCTGGATAGATTTGCGCAAGTAGCTGTCTGTGGAGAGGGCAACTGAGTGTGGCAAGAACACCAGTCGTAACCACAAAGTGCCAATGAGACAATTCGAGCTACTGGAAGTAAGGTTACTCAATTGTGAATTCTGCCCAATATGTCACTGAATGCTGTGCACTGTGCACTTTTTCAAACTAACTTTTATACCATAAACTAAAGCCTGCAAAATTCTGTTGAAAAGGGATATTTTGCAGCCTGTGGAAGAGAGTGGGATTGATGTATCCAGGAGCTATTCTTGTGCCTTACCCAAGTATCCTGATGAAGTGTGCAAACACCGATACACAGGGTGGCGCCTGCGTACATTCACTGTTCATGTTAATGTACCCTGCTTGGTGGATGCAAGTGCCTCCCATTAATTCCTTTTGTCCAAGCTACATCCTGCCTGGGAGCACCTGGAGCTCATATAAAGCACAGCTGGAGCCTATTGCCTTGTTATCAGGGGAAACTAAGACACTCACCATGCCATTGCACAAATTTCAAGAGGAAAACTGAGACCTAAAAGAGTTGTAGTACTTCAAACTCAGTTCGTAGGTCTATGCACGCTCTGTGACAATGTCACGTTTGTCTGCGTGTAAGCACTTCATAAATTTAGAACACTTTATAAACTGAAATTTGTGGCACGTAATTTTTAATTACCACTATAGACCCATTTAATTGATAAAAAATTGAGTTAAAATCTGCAAAGTTTCAGTCTGTGCCTTGCTGGATACACAAAGCTGTTTGAAGAGGCTGCATTACTTATTGAGCTCTTTCACCGTGATTGCACCTTGTTACTTGCAGGTAACACGAGGATCTCTGCAACGTGATCATTAACCTACTGAACTAGCTTACATAAAACACGTCTGCAACCTACCTGTTACACCATATGTTCTGAAGCAGTGAAATTCATACTCTGTGCTATATTATGGTGCTTCAAACCTGTGACCAGAGATGGCACTCTCAGCTCTTCAGTAAAGGCATTAACCAGCAGAGTTAACTTATCACTTGTATACCCTGAAACTTGTTGGACACACATGGAGCTAGCAACAAGTGTCTTAATCCAAGTGTTTTCATTGATCAGGTCCTGCAGGCGCTCAGCAGTGGCAAAGGGAAAAATTGGATATTGAGACCTAATAGGCACTCTTTCACTGTCCTATCTCCCACATAGAAGCTGGAGGCAGAAAAAAAAGAGAAGAGTCTTGGAGTGAGTACATGGCTGAGCCTGGGGAAGGGTAGAAAGAGACGGTGAGAAGGGCCATCAGGAGGACCAATATCACAGCAGGCTAGGAGCACGAGGAGGGTGATGGGGCCAGGAGGACCAGAACCAAGATCAGAAGAGCAAGTAGGGCCAGGAGGAGTAATAGAAGTTGTACCAGGAAGACCAGAATGTTCAAAAGTATTAAGACAAAAAAGACTATGATTAGGCGTAGGGATGGGCGGTGGAGTTTTGCCACTGCGCACTCTGCTTGGAATGCAGAGTTTGGCAAAAACCCTGCCAACCCCCTGGAGCGAAGTTTACCTGCGTGCTCACCCCTAGTCTCAGCGATCCCGCTGTGGGTGCTTACTTGGAGCAACAATAGGAGTTCATGGCCCGCAGTGACCCTCAGCAGCCAAGGGGACTTCATCCCCCAACCAGTAGTGCGCCAGGAGACCCCTTTGCGGAGTGGTTGAGAAAGGGGCGGGGCCTTCCACAACATCTCAGCAAACTCGCTTTGGGGGACTTATTTGTGGCAACAATAGGGGATCTTGGCCCCTGTTGGACTTTGCCCTTTTTGCAGGGTCATCCCTAAACTTTTTGCCTTTCTCCTAGCCATTTTTCTGACATGGTGTTGGTGGTTTTAGGACTCTGGGCACTTTAGCACTGCTGTCCAGTGTAAAGTGCGTGTGCTCTCTGTGATAAACATGGTAAGATTGGTCTACACCTGTTTGGCCTATTTAATTTACCTGTCAGTCCTCTGTAAAGTGGTATCTCATATACCCAGAGCTGGTCAATTAAATGCTACTGGTGGGCTTGCAGCGCTGATTGCGCCACCCACCAAAGTAGCCTTTCAAACCTATCTCAGGCCTCTGCCATTGCAGGGCCTGTGCGCGCAGTGCTACTGCCGCTGTGACGTTGCACCTAAAGTGTGTGCCATGTCTGTGGCCCCCTTTTACTGCATATCAGTCACCCCTAAGGTGGGCCCTAGCTAGCCCTATGGGCAGGGTGCATTGTAGGTAAAAGATAGGACATGTACCTTAAGTGTGTGACATGTCCTGGTAGTGTCAAACAGCCATTTTGGTTTCTCACTACTGTGGGGCTGCCCTCCCATAGGAATGCATTGGGGATTCCCTGATAGGTGTTTCAGTGGTAATTCCTGATATGAGAGGAGCAGCGTGGTCAAGTTTGGTATGTTTGGAATAGTGATAATAAATGCTACGCAATGGTGTGCGCAGATTTATTATAACTATTTTAGAAGTGGGCATTTCTGTGTGCTATGTGTCTGCCTGCCTGATGTGGATTGCATGTCTGGCTTTTGAGTGACAGGGGCTGGTGAGGTGTGTGTGGCTCCAGGAGGGGCAGTGTGAGTCAGCACTAGGCTGAATAGGACCATCGCATTTGGAGTAGTGGGAGGAGTAGTCCCCTGACCCTGAATAGGATTGTGCCTGCCTATGTGAATGCTGGCTCCGACCCCCTGTGGTGTGTCTGATGACGAGCCCCCACCTGACAAAGGGAAAGAGGAGCCTTGTCAACAAAGTGCTCCAGAACCAGTTTAGGCTGGCTCCACCAAGCCCTGTGCCAGGGCAGACAAACAAAGGGAATTTGTAATATAAATATAGGGGCTGTGACCCCAGGAGAGTTGTGCTGTTCTTGTGACTGGGGGCTTGTTGCTGTTGCTGGGCTCCAGGAGGAACCGCCACGAGGGACTGCCTCCCTGCTGGAGGGCCCTGTGTGCTGGCCTGCCTGGGCCCAGCCTTTGCCTCCTGGATTTTGGGACTCTAGCGCCTTGAGAGCGCTTTACTTTTCTTCTACGGAGAGGAGCGTGGGTGGCCTGCAGCGTGCTGCTGCCAAGATTGCTGGAGGGAACCCCGGCGTAGGGATTCCCCCGAGTTCCTTTAAAAAGCGGGTGCCCACCCCGCGTTTATGCCACTTTGAAAGGCGGGTGCCCACCCCGCATTTGGTGTTTCCTGGCAGGTGCCCACCCCGCTTATGCGCTCATTTTGAAAGGCGGGTGCCCACCCCGCATTGTGTGCTCGAGCTGGAGCCTACCCCGCAATTGCTTTCGTTTGTGGCGGGTGCCCACCTCGCAATTGCTTTTATCTGAAGCGGGTGCCCACCCCGCATTGAGCCGCCGAGTGAAGGTACCGCCGGGCCGTTGCCAGCACAACCCGGAAGTCAGGCAAAGCTGCCTGGTTGTGGGTGGGACCTCGCGCCGTGCAGGAAGCTCTCTGAGGGAAGCTTAGAGGAGTCTTGGAGGCAGGTCTCCCGCAGCCGCGGTGTGAGCCCTGCGTGTGGTGCCTGTCGAAACGGGGCTCCCGTGAGTATGGGAGAGCCCCGCGGTGTTGCCTGGAGGGGACCGGAGTGCAGGACCAGCTGCGAGAGGAGACGGAGCCTCCAAGCCTGTCCCGGTGAGTGGGGCTTTACGTTGCCTAGTGTGGGTGCCTCCCACCTGCCAAAGGGGGCACCAGAAGAGTCGTGTTGGGGCTCCCCGATGCACATTGTCAGTGCCTGGAGACCGGAGGTGCTGTGCTGATTTCTTTTGGGAGGGGCATTGTCCTAAAAGTCCCGGAGTGGGACTGAGAGGCCGTTGTGGCCAGTGCCCACAGTTATTTCCCACAGCTGCACCGCACCAGCGCTGGCAGCTGCAAAGGGGGCACTTTTGTTTGGGAGAGTCCCAGTGGGGGACTCACGGCACGGTGGTGCAAGCGCCATTTTTCGTGGGGGCAAGTTTATGTTTAAGAGTCCCAGAGTGGGGCTCCCCAGGCACGGTGGTGCCAGAGGCGGTTGGCAATCCCAGCTGCCCTGAGAGAGCGCAGGCAGCTGCAACGTTTGGGCACATTTGTTTTGGAAAGTCGCAGTGGGGGACTCCAGGCACAGTGAGTGCCAGTGCTATTATTTCTTTGGGGGCATTTTGATTCCTTTGATGAGAAAGGAGTGAGATACACTCCTGCCCTGCCCCAGCGCATTGCACGCCCTTGGATGTTGCTGCATTGGCAGCCAAGCCCTGACATTCTGGACAGAGGGCATTTTGAGCCCTATAAAAAGGCCAGTTGGCCTGGGATCAGTTTCATTGTGTTAGGCCCCATGGTTATTGCATACTGTGTTTATGCTGGTGATGTTTATTCCCTAATGTGATTTATGTGGTGCCTATGACAAATGTGATTTATGCACCATGATTTAGGCCTCTGATGTTTATGCTTATGGGGTTATTGCATACTGTGTTTATGCTGGTGCTGCTTATTGCCTAATGTGATTTATACTTATGAGATTGGCGCATAATGTGTTTTACGCCTAAGGTGATGCTGATTGCATAATGTGATTTATGTTGCAGGATATAATGCTGAGTACAGTATTTTGCCAGTAATTACTGGTTGTGTTCTACATTTACTATTTGTGCTTTGTGATGGTTCTGACAGTGGCCCAATTGGCCCTGTCATGTGTATATAATCCCCTGTAAATATTGCCTAGTGCCAGTTGGCACAGTGTATATTGTGTGATTTCTATTCTAATGTGTTTTGGATAATACAAAGGCTATTTTTATATATAACCTTGTGTGGAGTTTCCTTTGTGGTGTGCCTAGTGTGTTACTGCTGTGTGTGTGTTGTGCAAACGCTTTACACATTGCCTCTGGGATAAGCCTGACTGCTCGTGCCAAGCTACCAAGGGGGTGAGCAGGGGTTATCTTCAGCGTGTAACTCCCTTGCCCTGACTAGAGTGGTGGTTTCTGCCTGGCTTAGGCGCAAGCCTTAGCCAACCAGAAATCCCATTTCTAACATTGGTGGTCAGCGGTGAGGATAGGACTTGCGTTTGCGGAGTACCACATCGACAACTGGTTGCACTACAAAGCTCTGCATTTAGATAATCACGTTTGGGGATTATTTTTTCTGAGTTTGTTTTCTCCTAAAAGTATCATTTCTTTGAAATGTGTTCTCCTGTTGCACTATGGGGTGTGTATCTTGCCAAGGAGAGAAACCAAAGAAACTGGAGGAGGTAACTGCCCTTGTGCAGACTGCTATTTCTGGGGTTGGCCTGCAGTAGAAGCTGGAGGAGGTAACTGCCCCTGTGCTGTTTGCTATTTCTGGGGTTGGCCTGCAGTGGTTACTTAATTGGCAAGGAGAAACTAGCTCTGGAGGGTAGATTATCCCCTGAGTGCAGTTTTAGTTGTCTGGATTCACCAGTAAGGGTGAGGTCCAGTGGTGGCAGCAATATGGAGTCCAGTGTAGGAAATCCCTTTCCCAGTTCCCAGAGTATGGTACCTGGTTCCCAGGAAGAGGGGTACAGGTTGAGATTCAGGGGCAGTAAGAAACTATCTCACCAGTCTTGGGGGGAGTTTGTGGATGAATGTTGTGATGCACTGGACGATTGGGTGATGGTTAGCACGGCAAATGATTTTGAAGGGCTGTTCAATCTGGTTGTCAGAGAGCACATGTTCAGTAATTGTTTTCCGGGGTTGCGCCAACACCTGTTGGAGTGTGAGTTCTCTGATCCCAGGGAGCTTGCACGGGAAGCAGACCTCTGGGTGGTTGCCAGAGGTTCTGAAGAGGCATTGGGGAGTGACCCTAAGAGGAGTGGTTCAGGTATCTTCCAACCCAGAGTGGTGGGAGAGGTTCAGAGTAGCCCAGCTAGGTCCCCTTATAGTGAGGAGGTTGTAGGGCCTCACATCCTGTCTCGTAGGAGAAGGAGTGAGACTTGGCTGTGTCCCGAAGTGCCCCAACCTCAGTCTCCAGGACTGGATGGTTCCTTAAGGGAACACCAGGTAGGGAGCCTAGTCTGTCCTGATGGACCGTCCGTTGAGGGGGATCTCCCCGTGTCAGGTGAGCTGGGAGTGTCTGTAAGCAGGCCTCCATCAGTACGGGTGTCTGGCAGTGCCACTCCTAAGTGGAGGGTGCAGAAGTCCAGATTGAGGGGTGAGAGGGGGAAAGAGTCCCCAGTGGAAGAACCAGTGGGTCAGGGGCCAGCCAGAAGGGCTGAGTCACCAATGAATGACCATGGTGGCACCACTTCTGTCCTGGGGGATCTTCACGCACTGTCTGCGCCAGGCAGACTGTCACACAACATGAGATATGTGTCACCCTCGGGGAGGGCATATGTGCTCCCCAGGAAGTCCTGATTCGCCGGGCAATTGTTCAACCATAGGGTTCCAACCCTGGGTTGGGAGGCCAGGTTCAGGGTATGCCTGACCTGGAGGGAAGGACAACTGTAAGCAGTGTCCTGACCGATGTAGCTTCTAGGGGTACCACTCCAGTTGGGAGGGTGCAGGACTCTGGAAGGGGGTGCAGAGGGAGGGAGTCCTCGCTTCTGACCCCGGTGGAACCTGAGGGTTTAGATCCCAGGTTGGTAGACCAGTTGCTGGAGAGAGGTCCTGAACTGGTGGGTGAGTTGTGTTCTGAGGTTGCCTCTCATAGGAGGAGAGTGCGGGACCCCAGAAGAAGAGGTAGGGGGAGGAGAGCCTCGCCCATGACTTCTGGTCAACCTGAGGGTGCGGACCCTAGGTTGGAGGATCAGTGGCAGTTTGGAATTCCACTGAGAGGAAGAGTGAAGAATGGTTACTATGTGCCAGGGGCTACTACCCCCACTCTATGGATTGGCGAGGACCTGAGATATTTGGATGGCCTAGGGCCTGGTCCTGGCCGTGGACAACTAGGGAGTACCAGTGGGGTAACCTAGTTGGTCCTGAGAGCTTTTACAGAGGGAACCACATGGGTTCAGAGTGGCGGAGAACTGGAAGGTGTCCCTGCAGTTGCAGACCCGCATCCGTGTTCTATCGCCCAAGGCAGGGAAGCCCATCAAGGTGGTGAATGGTCTACCCTGCGTTTTGGCTGGAAGGGGGTTGTGTTGGACTTGCCCTTTTTGCAGGGTCATCCCTAAACTTTTTGCCTTTCTCCTAGCCATTTTTCTGACATGGTGTTGGTGGTTTTAGGACTCTGGGCACTTTAGCACTGCTGTCCAGTGTAAAGTGCATGTTCTCTCTGTGATAAACATGGTAAGATTGGTCTACACCTGTTTGGCCTATTTAATTTACCTGTCAGTCCCTTCTAAAGTGGTATCTCATATACACAGGGCTGGTAAATTAAATGCTACTGGTGGGCTTGTAGCGCTGATTGCGCCACCCACTAAAGTAGCCTTTCAAACCTATCTCAGGCCTCTGCCATTGCAGGGCCTGTGCGCGCAGTGTTACTGCCGCTGTGACGTGGCACCTAAAGTGTGTGCCATGTCTGTGACCCCCCCTTTTACTGCATATCAGTCACCCCTAAGGTAGGCCCTAGCTAGCCCTATGGGCAGGGTGCATTGTAGGTAAAAGATAGGACATGTACCTTAAGTGTGTGACATGTCCTGGTAGTGACAAACAGCCATTTTGGTTTCTCACTACTGTGGGGCTGCCCTCCCATAGGAATGCATTGGGGATTCCCTGATAGGTGTTTCAGTGGTAATTCCTGATATGAGAGGAGCAGCGTGGTCAAGTTTGGTATGTTTGGAATAGTGATAATAAATGCTACGCAATGGTGTGCGCAGATTTATTATAACTATTTTAGAAGTGCCACTTTTAGAAGTGGGCATTTCTGTGTGCTATGTGTCTGCCTGCCTGATGTGGATTGCATGTCTGGCTTTTGAGTGACAGGGGCTGGTGAGGTGTGTGTGGCTCCAGGAGGGGCAGGGTGAGTCAGCACTAGGCTGAATAGGACATCTGCATTTGGACTAGTGGGAGGAGTAGTCCCCTGACCCTGAATAGGATTGTGCCTGCCTATGTGAATGCTGGCTCTGCCCCCCTGTGGTGTGTCTGATGACGAGCCCCCACCTGACAAAGGGAAAGAGGAGCCTTGTCAACAAAGTGCTCCAGAACCAGTTTAGGCTGGTTCCACCAAGCCCTGTGCCAGGGCAGACAAACAAAGGGAATTTGTAATATAAATATAGGGGCTGTGACCCCAGGAGAGTTGTGCTGTTCTTGTGACTGGGGGCTTGTTGCTGTTGCTGGGCTCCAGGAGGAACCGCCACGAGGGACTGCCTCCCTGCTGGAGGGCCCTGTGTGCTGGCCTGTCTGGGCCCAGCCTTTGCCCCCTGGATTTTGGGACTCTAGCGCCTTGAGAGTGCTTTACTTTTTTTCTACGGAGAGGAGCGTGGGTGGCCTGCAGCGTGCTGCTGCCAAGATTGCTGGAGGGAACCCCGGCGTAGGGATTCCCCCCGAGTTCCTTTAAAAAGTGGTTGCCCACCCCGCGTCTATGCCACTTTGAAAGGCGAGTGCCCACCCCGCATTTGATGTTTCCTGGCGGGTGCCCACCCCGCTTATGCGCTCATTTTGAAAGGCGGGTGTCCACCCCGCATTGTGTGCTCGAGCGGGTGCCCACCCCGCAATTGCTTTCGTTTGTGGCGGGTGCCCACCCCGCAATTGCTTTTATCTGAAGTGGGTGCCCACCCCGCATTGAGCCGCCGAGTGAAGGTACCGCCGGGCCGCTGCCAGCGCGACCCGGAAGTCAGGTGAAGCTGCCTGGTTGTGGGCGGGACCTCGCACCGTGCAGGAAGCTCTCTGAGGGAAGCTTAGAAGAGTCTTGCAGGCAGGGCTCCCGCAGCCGCGGTGTGAGCCCTGCGTGTGGTGCCTGTCGAAACGGGGCTCGCGGTGTTGCCTGGAGGGGACCGGAGTGCGGGACCAGCCGCGAGAGGAGACGGAGCCTCCAAGCCTGTCCCGGTGAGTGGGGCTTTACGTTGCCTAGTGTGGGTGCCTCCCCCCTGTCAAAGGGGGCACCAGAAGAGTCGTGTTGGGGCTCCCCGAGGCACATTGTCGGTGCCTGGAGCCCGGAGGTGCTGTGCTGATTTCTTTTGGGAGGGGCATTGTCCTAAAAGTCCTGGAGTGCGACTGAGAGGTCGTTGTGGCCAGTGCCCGCAGTTATTTCCCACAGCTGCACCGCACCAGCGCGGGCAGCTGCAAAGGGGGCACTTTTGTTTGGAAGAGTCCCAGTGGGGGACTCATGGCACGGTGGTGCCAGCGCCATTTTTCGTGGGGGCAAGTTTATGTTTAGGAGTCCCAGAGTGGGGCTCCCCAGGCACGGTGGTGCCAGAGGCGGTTGGCAATCCCAGCTGCCCTGCAAGAGCGCAGGCAGCTGCAACATTTGGGCACATTTGTTTTGGAGAGTCCCAGTGGGGGACTCCAGGCACAGTGAGTGCCAGTGCTATTATTTCTTTGGGGGCATTTTGATTCCTTTGATGAGAAAGAAGTGAGATACACTCCTGCCCTGCCCCCGCACATTGCGCGCCCTTGGATGTTGCTGCATTGGCAGCCAAGCCCTGACATTCTGGACAGAGGGCATTTTGAGCCCTATAAAAAGGCCAGTTGGCCTGGGGTCAGTTTCAGTGTGTTAGGCCCCATGGTTATTGCATACTGTGTTTATGCTGGTGATGTTTATTCCCTAATGTGATTTATGTGGTGCCTATGACAATTGTGATTTATGCACCATGATTTAGGCCTCTGATGTTTATGCTTATGGGGTTATTGCATACTGTATTTATGCTGGTGCTGCTTATTGCCTAATGTGATTTATACTTATGAGGTTGGCGCATACTGTGTTTTACGTCTAAGGTGATGCTGATTGCATAATGTGATTTATGTTGCAGGATATAATGCTGAGTACAGTATTTTGCCAGTAATTAATGGTTGTGTTCTACGTTTACTATTTGTGCTTTGTGATGGTTCTGACAGTGGCCCAATTGGCCCTGTCATGTGTATATAATCCCCTATAAATATTGCCTAGTGCCAGTTGACACAGTGTATATTGTGTGATTACTATTCTAATGTGTTTTGGATAATACAAAGGCTATTTTTATATATAACCTTGTGTGGAGTTTCTTTTGTGGTGTGCCTAGTGTGTTGCTGCTGTGTGTGTGTTGCGCAAACGCTTTACACATTGCCTCTGGGATAAGCCTGACTGCTCGTGCCAAGCTACCAAGGGGGTGAGCAGGGGTTATCTTCAGCGTGTAACTCCCTTGCCCTGACTAGAGTGGTGGTTTATGCCTGGCTTAGGCGCAAGCCTTAGCCAACCAGAAATCCCATTTCTAACAGCCCCCAACTACTCTCAGCATCCACAGGGGCTTGCTTAGGGGTGGCTGAGCAGTTCTCCACCCGCTCATGGAACTCTGTAGAATTTGGCGGAGTTTTGGCAACCCCGCAGAATTCTCTGCCCAGGAGAAGGATAAGGGGGACCAGACAAGGAAGACCAGGCGAGCTAGTTCCAGTGCCAAAAGGAGCAGGATAAAGAGGACAGGGCCAAGAACACAAAAACCATGGAACCAACACTAGAAGGACCAGCAGTAGGACTAAGAGGATAATGAGGGATCCTGTGCATGTTCCTCACCAGGCTGTGTATTACAGTCTGCTGGAGAACATGCAAAGTGTGCATGACTGTTTGGCTGGCCAAGTAGTCATGCACACTTAGTGTGTCCACACCACTTCTCCATCTGTGCCACCAGACCCGCCCCACCCTAACTTAGCCCCGTAGCAAAGAAAAATAAAATGATAATAACAAGATTTTCCTTTTTTCTGCTCTGAGAGCAGTGGGGCGACTCTCCACCACCTTAGCGGAGGAGCCGCCTCTGACGGAGACTTGACTGCAGAGTGACATTGGGCCCATAAATCTGCTATGAGGAGCTGGGGACTTCCTGCCTGACCAAAAGAAGCTTTCCGAGCAGTCGCAGACTAAGGCCTGGATTCACTAATGCTTTGCGCCGGGTTTGCGTTGCTTTCATAATGCAAACCTGATGCAAAGTCTTATGCTCAGAATTACTTTCTAACACAAATCAGGATTTGCTTTAGATAATTTCAAAAATGCAAAGATGCAATATGCGCTGTTTTGCATTATTTTGCATCAAAGTGGCATTCCTTGGATGGTACATGGACGTTCCATGCAACCCCCCAGGAGTTTTGATGCATATCCTTACCTACAAACAATCTTAGAGATAGATTTGCTCCAAAATCTTAAACCTCCTTAAGGCAGGTATAACAAGGAGAAATATTGTAATTTCTCCTCATTTTTCCCACTTTGCATTTACAGCATACATACAAAGCATGGACAGTGTTAAAAGATAGTTTTGTATTGGAAGGATCCCCTTCCAGTACAAACACTATAACTTACAGAATGCACACACTCTTGCACTATGGCGCAAGGATGTGTGCGTTGGGGCATGGCAGCCTAGGGAGAGGCACTGTTCTGCTCTCTCCTTTTCACGCAACACAATGCATCAACTTTAGTTGCATGAATGTTTCAGAAATTTGGTTTTAAGTCTGATGGTAAAACCTTTGACAGGGATATGTATGGCACAGAGCTGTGCCAGCATCCAATGCCAGCCATCCAGAATATTAAACAGACTGCATTTAATCTCGGCCTCTCGAATCCCCCTTCCCAGGGACTCCAGTATCTTCACCCAGTCCTCATCCTCGTATTCCACCTGAAGACGTGTCTGCCAGACCTCTCTGAGCCACTCCACTTGCGGCTGTGAGTATAGATGGCAGATCAGAAGGTTATACAGCCTGGACATCACGCCCTTAAACTGGCCCCATGTATCAAGGTATGTGAGCACTGAGGATGGGGGGACAGACCAGGATCGCGGTCCTAATCTGCTTGCTAGACAGTAGCTCAGTTGCATATAGCGCCAGTACTGGGTTTGTGGATGGCCGAATACTTCCTGCAACGCTGCAAAGAACTTGAGTCCACCCTTTGAGAACAGGTGCAACAAAGTATGGATGCCCGCCGCATGCCAGGGAGTCTAATCAAGCATGTCCACGCCAATGCAAAATCCATGATTACGCCATATGTGTGCCTTGTCATGAAGGTAAGCTTCCACCAAGAGGAGCTTGTGGGCTCGCGCCCAGGTTCTGTACATTGCCTGTGTAGGAAGGTGGAATCTGACTGCATGGTTGCCCCCACTTTTTCCTGGTGTTTTGCTGGTTTTCGACTTAGTTTGGCTGGGATCCTGCTATTCAGGACCCCAGCCTATCTGCTTTCCCCTTAAAATTGATTGCATGTACTTTAGGTACACTCCAGATTGGATTCTGGGGTACCCTTATAAGTCCCTAGTATATGGTATACTATGTACCCAGGGCATAGGTACCCCAGAGGCCTCCCAGGGGCTGCAGCATGTATTATGCCACCCCTAAGAGGCCCTCCAAAATGACACAACAGGTCTGCTAGTGAAGGAACTGCCCCAGAGGTGGTCAGGCCTGGCCTGGCAACACCCCTGATGGCAGGGGACCCTTCCAAGTTGGTACCCAGTCTGGAGCAGGTAACCTGCCCCTCTCTACCCTCCCTCTGTCAGCCCAGGGCTGCAGAGGTCAGGGAGGTCAGTGGACCCCTAGGGGCTCCCTGTCCAGAGGAACCCCCTCATTCACAGATTAGGGGCACCCAGTCTAGTAGCCCTAGTCAGGTGAAAATTCCTCAGCACACTGAGGGATCCCTCTTAACATTGTGTAGGGACCTCCCCCAGATGGACTCTGTTGGGCAAAGGCAAACCTGGGACCAAGTGGTTCCAAACCTACCATGTCCCTCCATTGTTCCAACCAAAGGGACCCAACCCCCAGCTGTAGGCTGCCAGAGGTTGACCCTTAGGGCCAGATACAACTCAGTCATGGAAAGAAAGGCCTCCATGGTGACCAGTGATCTGAGGAAGCTGAGACCAACTTTATTAGGGCCTCACTTCTCCACTCAGACACCCCACCAGCCTTTTACTTTGCCAAAACACACTACAGGTAGTAATTCCAAGTGGTGGAGATCATCCAATACCCTTGGGGTTAGGAATTGCTTAGTGGACCATAAGACAGGGGGTAACCATGCTAGTGCAGGTTCTTCCTTATATGGCCGCTTAGTCAATAAAGGCTCAACTGGGCAAGGTTAGCCTTATCTCCTTTCGTTTGGGGGGGTTATGTAGGAAGGTGGAATCTGACTGCATGGTTGCCCCCACTTTTTTCCTGGTGTTTTGCTGGTTTTCGACTTAGTTTGGCTGGGATCCTGCTATTCAGGACCCCAGCCTATCTGCTTACCCCTCAAAATCGATTGCATGTACTTTAGGTACACTCCAGATTGGATTCTGGGGTACCCTTATAAGTCCCTAGTATATGCTATACTATGTACCCAGGGCATATGTACCCCAGAGACCTCCCAGGGGCTGCAGCATGTATTATGCCACCCCTAAGAGGCCCTCCAAAATGACACAACAGGTCTGCTACAGCAGCCTGTGTAAGGTGGTATATGCACCCTTACTGAGATATAGGTTCCCTATATCTCCCCATATCACTGCACATGTAAACCTATCAGTTACCCCTATGGCAGGCCTTAACAATCCTGAAGGCAGGGTGCTGGGTTTCATGTGAGAGGGTGCCCATGCATGAGCAGAGCCCTCTGCAGCTTTCGGAATCTTCATTCCGGGGTTGTTTGTGATGCAGCCAGACCATATACTCTTAAGTGCATTATAACCTCGCGGTAAAAGCTAACTTGAGAATAGCTGCATGGAAACATGTTGTGTTTGGTGTCAAACACCTTGGAATCATACCTCCACCCCAGTAACTGGGGTGGGAGGTATGATTCCACCCTACTAGAGGGAGAAACATGGCACCACCGGTACACCCAGTACCAGCTTAACAGAACCCTGGCATCACAAAATGGATGCTGCAGCCACAGACACGAGTCTGCCCTCCTGCTGCTGGACGAAACTCTGGCAGGGGAGGCCTGGACAATAGGTTTCCTGTCACAGGGAGGTGTGACCACCTCCCAGACAGGCTTTAGTGTATTGGGGCTGGGTGGGTGCACTCCAAGAGTGCTTTGAAGTCTGCACTGGGGGCACATTTGGTGTCCCTGTGCATAGTCCAGCTCAAACCGGTTGCAGGGGCTACCAGCCCCTGCTCTGGTGCGAAATTGGACAAAGGAAATCTGTGGAGCCACCCCTCTTTCCTGACTCTCCCATAGGTGGGTCCCCAGAGTTTGTCCCACCCCTTCCTTGGGTATAAAGTAGGACCCCCTGACTACAGGACTTTAGATTACACCTGGACTAAACTCTGACACAGAAACCAAGTACTTCGACGATCTACACTACGCTGGATGACTGAAGAATCTCCCTTGGAGTAAAGGAGTTACTCCCCTGCAAGGAAGGCACCTTTAACGCAACTGACCGGTTGGCATCTCCGCAGCTCCTGAGGACTCCAAAGAATATTGCCACACAGGAGGTGGGTTTTCCGAGGTCTTAGAGGTCGATCTGTGCCCACAGAAAGTCTGAGGCCCGTATCCCTCGTGGTGACCGTGCAACCCAAACCCCTGGGCACCGCGTCCATTTGCAGAAGCATCAGCTTTCTGGCGACCCCTGAGGCTGAGCTTTGGGTTACTTGTAGCCCTGACCCCGAGCAGTAATTACATCGAAGATTGCCGGCCTGCACTCAACGAGTGTTCCGTGGGCCGCCATTTTGTGATTCCTCTCGAGGTCCCTTCGCGATCCGTGGTCCGTTGACCTGTGGGTTCCCAAGAAGGCAACTCTAACTTTAATTGGGCTTCCCTGGTTGCTCCAGGCGTGCCCTGACTCTCCATCGCTTGGGGAGTCCCCAGGACCTTGCTGGTCCTCACAGAAGCATCTTTTCTCTTCCTGTGTGGGTTGCTGTTGCCAAGGCTTGTTGTGTTCAATCCGAGCACCGACACCCCAGCACTCGACATCCTTTGTGGGACAGCTCGAATCTGGCTCTTGGTCATCCTCGACGTCTCCGGGACCCCGTGGCTGCAGAGTCAAGCTTCACCTCTTCGCACCTGAAGCACCCGACATCGGTGGGCATTCGATTGCTCCGCTCCTGGTCACTGGCTAGTGACCCAGACTCTGTCCCCTCTGCTTTCAGGTTCTTCACATCTTCGATCCAGGCTTGGATCACCCCGGACACTTTTCTTCTTCACGGCAGCAGCACTTTGCAGCAGATTGCCATTGAAAACAACGACGATTTCCGACACCCTTTGTCACCTATGCACCCGGCTTCCCTGGGTGAGGTAACTCGAGTACTCCCATGCTCCCGTGGGTGTTGGCCTTAGAACCCCTTAAGTCTAAAGGGGTTTGCTCAAAGTCCTCTCCTAAGTGTCCTTTTGCTTTAAAATACCAACCGCGACTTTCCTCATAGAATCCTCACGGCGCTCGCGGCTGTGTTCTCACACTGCACACGTCCCCCGTGGGTCTCCTGTGTCACTACCTTGGGTGGTTCCTTGGGGTCCCAGCGATTCTACGTGCTCTAGGCACTGTGTCTAGTCAAGTCGTGGTTCTTATACCACTTTCTTAATATATGGTTTGGTCCCCCCTGGGGCCCATTGTATATTGTGCTATTTACTGTCGTTTTAATACTGTGATATTGTGTATCTTGGACTCTAATCTCATAAAGAGATTAGTAGTGAGTGTTTAGAAATAAATACATATATTTTATATATATACCTGGTGTGGTTCTCCTTTCATTTGGTCATTCAAGAGGTTTTAATCTGGTAAACCAAGCTGCTTTACACTCCTTCAAGACTTAGCCTGAAGGCTGCTCTCCATAGCTACCACTAGGATAGCTTTCAATAAAGGTTGTCTTTAAACCTATCATCAATAAGGGTCGTTTGGACTGGTGCAAGGTGCCCACTATAACTAGTGGACAGCATATGCCAGGCCAACTTCTCACATTGGTGTGCAGCGGTCGGATTCAAGCTTGCTATTGCTTTACCAGATAATCTCTTTGAGTGACTAACTGAAAACCACTATAGGTACATAGGTACATATAAATCAAGTTTAGAATACAGTAAGTTCTACTGAACTTATAGTTGTGTGTCAAGGGCTTAGCACACCCTTTCTACAACTCAAGAGAGTTTAGTAGGCCCCACTAGAGTAGGTAGGTGCATACACCACACCACACTAGTCATGTCTTCAAGGGCAGAAACCAGTGGGTCTCTCCCAACTAAGTATGACCAGGTCTCATACCAAGAATTGAGGACTATGTGTGCCTCTAGGAAATTTTAGACAGGGAAAAGCCCATCCACCCAACATCTCATAAAGTTGTTGTTTGAAGATGACCTCAGAAAGACCCCAGGGTCTGATGAGGTTGGAAAAAGGGGTGGGGCAGCAGAAGAGGAAAGGCCAGGTAGTGAACACTACTATGACCCAGACTCTGATGCTGGCCAGGGGGATCAAAATGATTCCAACCTGGAAAATCCAATTCTTCCTGAAGGTGAGGACGGAGACCCCAGTGGGGTTCTCTTTACCCCACCTGGAAGGGTTAATAGTCTACCAAGAAGATCAAGATCTCCTTCTCAGGAATCTAATCATTCTGGTACTTCTATAGGGTCCTCTGCTTCTCATAAAAGGGCATCCTCTTATGAGAAGAAATGCCAACTGCTTGAGTTTGAGAGAGCTAAGCTCAGAATCAAGAGAGAGCAATTGGCCTTAGACAGGGAATCCCTGGAGCTTCAGAGAGCTTCTCAAAAGTTGGGGCTAGAGCCCCATGGTGGCAGCAACAGTGTCCCTAGGAATAGAGAAGATACTCATCCCCATAGGAACCTGAACAAGAATGTCCCTCCCTACCAGAGTGGGGATGACATCCACAAATGGATAACTGCACTGGAGAGGGCCTGTAAAGTACAGAGGGTCCCTCAGGAGCAGTGGGCAGCAATCGTGTGGCTCTCCTTTGCAGACAAAGGTAGAGACAAGCTCCTCACTGTAAGAGAAGAGGATGCGGATAATTATAAAGTCCTGAAGAGTGCTCTGATTGATGGGTTTGGCCTAACCTCTGAACAATACAGGTTAAAGTTCAGAGACACCCAAAAGGCACAGACTCAGGACTGGGTTGACTTTGTAGGTTGTGCTACTAAGGCTCTGGAAAGTTGGATACATGGCAGCAAGGTGCATGACTTTTAAGGATTGTACAATTTGATTATGAGGGAGCAGATCCTTAATAATTGTCAAAACCAGCTTTTACACCAGTACCTGGTGGACTCTGATCTGACCTCTCCCCAAGAATTGGGAAAGAAGGCAGACAAATGGGTCAGAACCAGAGTAAAGCCAAAGAATCAGGGTGGTGACCAGAAGAAAGATTCTTCTAAAAACCAAGAGAAAGGTGGGGATAAATCAAAAGACAAATCCCCTACAGGGCCCCAAAAGTTCTCTCCAGGGGGTGGGTCCCAAACTCCTTCCTCCCCTGAAAAGAAACCTTATTGCCATAACTGTAAGAAGCCTGGCCACTGGAAAAATGACCCCAGTTGCTCCAAGGCTGGCAATAAGGAAAATGTTCCTCCCAGCAATACTACCACTCCTCCTAGTACTACAAGTAGTAATCCCCCAGGTGGTAGTAATGCCCCCAAAAAGTTAGGTGGGTTGGTATGGGGAACTGAGGTGGACCCCAGCTTATCAAGGTCCTCCTCCCAGGCCTCCTTAGTCTGTGATGGTGGCATGGGATTTGCCACTTTTACTATGAGTCCCAATACTTTGGGCAAGTACAGACAGGAGTCCCTAATTAATGGTCAGAAGGCGTTGGCATTCAGGGACACATGGGCGAGTGTCACCATGGTGACAGGGAAACTAGTCCCCCCTCAACAGCTTTTACCTGAGTTCAAGTACCAGGTGACCAACATTGATGGTATCAGAACAGATCATCCCATGGCCATAGTCAATCTCAGCTGGGGAGGGGTCACTGGCCCAAAGAGAGTGGCAGTGTCCCCAAACTTGCCTGTAGATTGCCTGTTGGGCAATGATCTAGAAGTTTCAGCCTGGGCTGAAGTTGAATACCAGGCCCATTTAAAAATGTTGGGCCTCTCTGAGAAGGTTGGTGGGGCTGTTAGGGCCTCAGCCCCATCCCAGGGAAATTTTGGAGAAGTGGAGCCTGAAAGAATGGCCCACTCTACTCAACAAGAGAGCAGAAGGGTTGAAGAATAGTCTTCTTCCCCCAAGACAATAGGTAAGGGTCAGCTTCCTCAGGGAACTGATCCTTCCCCTAGTGAAGGAACTGCCCCAGAGGTGGTCAGGCCTGGCCTGGCAACACCCCTGATGGCAGGGGACCCTTCCAAGGTGGTACCCAGTCTGGAGCAGGTAACCTGCCCCTCTCCACCCTCCCTCTGTCAGCCCAGGGCTGCAGAGATCAGGGAGGTCAGTGGACCCCTAGGGGCTCCCTGTCCAGAGGAACCCCCCTCATCCACAGATAAGGGGCACCCGGGTCTAGTAGCCCTAGCCAGGTGAAAATTCCTCAGCACACTGAGGGATCCCTCTTACCATTGTGTAGGGACCTCCCCCAGATGGACTCTGTTGGGCAAAGGCAAACCTGGGACCAAGTGGTTCCAAACCTACCATGTCCCTCCATTGTTCCAACCAAAGGGACCCAACCCCCAGCTGTAGGCTGCCAGAGGTTGACCCTTAGGGCCAGATACAACTCAGTCATGGAAAGAAAGGCCTCCATGGTGACCAGTGATCTGAGGAAGCTGAGACCAACTTTATTAGGGCCTCACTTCTCCACTCAGACACCCCACCAGCCTTTTACTTTGCCAAAACACACTACAGGTAGTAATTCCAAGTGGTGGAGATCATCCAATACCCTTGGGGTTAGGAATTGCTTAGTGGACCATAAGACAGGGGGTAACCATGCTAGTGCAGGTTCTTCCTTATATGGCCACTTAGTCAATAAAGGCTCAACTGGGCAAGGTTAGCCTTATCTCCTTTCGTTTGGGGGGGTTATGTAGGAAGGTGGAATCTGACTGCATGGTTGCCCCCACTTTTTTCCTGGTGTTTTGCTGGATTTCGACTTAGTTTGGCTGGGATCCTGCTATTCAGGACTCCAGCCTATCTGCTTTCCCCTTAAAATTGATTGCATGTACTTTAGGTACACTCCAGATTGGATTCTGGGGTACCCTTATAAGTCCCTAGTATATGATATACTATGTACCCAGGGCATAGGTACCCCAGAGGCCTCCCAGGGGCTGCAGCATGTATTATGCCACCCCTAAGAGGCCCTCCAAAATGACACAACAGGTCTGCTACAGCAGCCTGTGTAAGGTGGTATATGCACCCCTTACTGAGATATAGGTTCCCTATATCTCTCCATATCACTGCACATGTAAACCTATCAGTCACCCCTATGGCAGGCCTTAACAATCCTGAAGGCAGGGTGCTGGGTTTCGTGTGAGAGGGTGCCCATGCATGAGCAGAGCCCCTCTGCAGCTTTCGAAATCTTCATTCCGGGGTTGTTTGTGATGCAGCCAGACCATATACTCTTAAGTGTATTATAACCTCGCGGTAAAAGCTAACTTGAGAATGGCTGCATGGAAACATGTCGTGTTTGGTGTCAAACACATTGGAATCCTACCTCCCACCCCAGTAACTGGGGTGGGAGGTATGATTCCACCCTACTAGAGGGAGAAACATGCCACCACCGGTACACCCGGTACCAGCTTAACAGAACCCTGGCATCACAAAATGGATGCTGCAGCCACAGACACGAGTCTGCCCTCCTGCTGCTGGACGAAACTCCGGCAGGGGAGGCCTGGACAATAGGTTTCCTGTCACAGGGAGGTGTGACCACCTCCCAGACAGGCTTTAGTGTATTGGGGCTGGGTGGGTGCACTCCAAGAGTGCTTTGAAGTCTGCACTGGGGGCACATTTGGTGTCCCTGTGCATAGTCCAGCTCAAATTGGTTGCAGGGGCTACCAGCCCCTGCTCTGGCGCGAAACTGGACAAAGGAAATGGGTGTAGCCACCCCTCTTTCGACTCTCCCATAGGTGGGTCCCCAGAGTTTGTCCCACCCCTTCCTTGGGTATAAAGTAGGAGCCCCTGACTACAGGACTTTAGATTACACCTGGACTAAACTCTGACACAGAAACCAAGTACTTCGATGATCTACACTACGCTGGATGACTGAAGAATCTCCCTTGGAGTAAAGGAGTTACTCCCCTGCAAGGCAGGCACCTTTAACGCAACTGACCGGTTGGCATCTCCGCAGCTCCTGAGGACTCCGAAGAATATTGCCACACAGGAGGTGGGTTTTCCGAGGTGTTAGAGGTCGATCTGTGCCCACAGCAAGTCTGAGGCCCGTATCCCTCGTGCTGACCGTGCAACCCGAACCCCTGGGCACTGCGTCCATTTGCAGAAGCATCAGCTTTCCGGCGACCCCTGAGGCTGAGCTTTGGGTTACTTGTAGCCCTGACCCCGAGCAGTAATTACACCGAAGATTGCCAGCCTACACTCAACGAGTGTTCCGTGGGCCACCATTTTGTGATTCCTCTCGAGGTCCCTTCGCGATCCCTGGTCCGTTGACCTGTGGGTCCCCAAGAAGGCAACTCTAACTTTAATTGGGCTTCCCTAGTTGCTCCAGTCGTGCCCTGACTCTCCATCGCTTGGGGAGTCCCCAGGACCTTGCTGGTCCTCAAAGAAGCATCTTTTCTCTTACTGCATGGGTTGCTGTTGCCAAGGCTTGTTGTGTTCAATCCGAGCACCGACACCCCAGCACTCGACATCCTTTGTGGGACAGCTCGAATCCGGCTCCTGGTCATCCTCGACGTCTCCGGGACCCCGTGGCTGCAGAGTCAAGCTTCACCTCTTCTCACCTGAAGCACCCGACATCGGTGGGCATTCGATTGCTCCGCTCCTGGTCACTGGCTAGTGACCCAGACTCTGTCCCCTCTGCTTTCAGGTTCTTCACATCTTCGATCCAGGCTTGGATCACCCCGGACACTTTTCTTCTTCACGGCAGCAGCACTTTGCAGCAAATCGCCATTGAAAACAACGACGATTCCCGACACCCTTTGACACCTATGCACCCGGCTTCCCTGGATGAGGTAACTCGAGTACTCCGGTGCTCCCGTGGGTGTTGGCCCTAGAACCCCTTAAGTCTAAAGGGGTTTGCTCAAAGTCCTCTCCTAAGTGTCCTTTTGCTTTAAAATTCCAACCGCAACTTTCCTTAAAGAATCCTACGGCGCTCGCGGCTGTGATCTCACACTGCACACGTCCCCCGTGGGTCTCCTGTGTCACTACCTTGGGTGGTTCCTTGGGGTCCCAGCGATTCTACGTGCTCTAGGCACTGTGTCTAGTCAAGTCGTGGTTCTTATACCACTTTCTTAATATATGGTTTGGTCCCCCCTGGGGCCCATTGTATATTGTGCTATTTACTGTCGTTTTAATACTGTGATATTGTGTATCTTGGACTCTAATCTCATAAAGAGGATAGTAGTGAGTGTTTAGAAATAAATACATATATTTTATATATATACCTAGTGTGGTTCTCCTTTCATTTGGTCATTCAAGAGGTTATAATCTGGTAAACCAAGCTGCTTTACACTCCTTCAAGACTTAGCCTGAAGGCTGCTCTCCATAGCTACCACTAGGATAGCTTTCAATAAAGGTTGTCTTTAAACCTATCATCAATAAGGGTTGTTTGGACTGGTGCAAGGTGCCCACTATAACTAGTGGACAGCATATGCCAGGCCAACTTCTCACAGCCTGGACCATAGGGTTTAGGGCCTCAGTGCCGGCGGGTACAGATAGGTAGAGCGGAAGCAACCCCAGCGAGCCATGTACAAGCCAATTTTCAATTGTCTCCCATAATGGGGGATCCCGAACCCGAGTATGCATGAATGCCAACTGTGGAAGGTGGAGAGACATACAGTAGTGTGCCACAGAAGGGAGGCCCACGCCCCCTGTGGATCTGTGGGCTATTAAGTTTCTTAATGGCTAAATGGGGCCTCAATGACCCCCCATACGAAGATCTTGATGGCCTTGCCCACTTGTCGAAGTTTCGAGAGAGACGTTAGCAGGGGGAGCATGCACAGTACGTAGGTGAAGCGGGGGAGGGTCACCATTTTCATCGCTTGCATGCAGCCTCAGAGGGACAGGTTCAGGTGTGACCACTTGTTAGACCTGGTATCATTGGCGTGAGACTCCCTTCCATTTTTTTCCTGATTGCCTCCTCTGTTTTTGATCTGTTTGCTGGTTTTAGATGCTTTGGGCACTGTGCCACTGCTATTCAGTGCCACAGTGCAAGTGCTCCCTATGGTAAATTGATGCATTGATTAATGACTCCATGATTGGATCATTTGATTTACTTGTCAGACCCTAGTATAGTGCACCAGGTGTGCCCAGGGCTTGTAAATCAAATGCTGCTGGTGGGCTTGCAGCACTGGTTGTGCCACCCACAGAAGCAGCTTGTAAAGTGTGTCTCAGGCCTGCCATTGCAGAGCCTGTGTGCAGTCTGACTGCCATGTCGACTTGGCAAGTGCACCCACTTACCAGTCCCTAAACCTTCCCTTTTCTGCATATTAGTCACCCCTAAGGTAGGCCCTAGGGCAGGGTGCATTGTAAGTAAAAGGTAGGACCTGCCCTGATGTGTGTGGCATGTCCTAATAGTGAATTACAGCCATTTTGGTTTTTCACTATTGCAAGGCTGTGAGAAGTTGGCCTGGTATATGCTGTTCACTAATTAAAGTGGACACCTTGCACCAGGGCAAATCGACTCTTATGGTAGATAGGTTTAAGACAACCTTTTAAAGAAAGCTATCCTAGTGGTAGCTGTGGAGAGCAGCCTTCAGGCTAAGTCTCGGAGGAATGTAAAGCAGCTTGTTTTACCATATAATCTCTTGAATCACCAAATGAAAAGACACCACACAGGTATATATATCAAATATATATGTATTTATTTCTAAATAACTCTCTACTAATCTCTTTATGAGATTAGAAGACAAACATATGCACAAATCAACGTTTCACAATAAGTTAAGCACAAAATATGGCTGGGGCCCTAGGGGCGTACCAGACCATATACTAAGTAAGAGACTTAGGGACAACGACTTGCAGGGAGACAAGGCCTAGGGCCTTCAGAAGTGCTGGGGCCTCACGAAACCACCCAAGGCAGGTAAGTAAAGGACCCACGGGGGACGCGTGCAGTGTAGATACACAGGCGCGGATCGCTGTTGACTTCAATGGGGCAAGTCGCGGTTGGAAATAAAGAGTTTTAGGATACTTCTGTAGAACCTACAAGCAAGTCACTTACAGGGTAAGTCGTTCTAGGGCCCACACCCACAGGAGCACCGTAGTGCTGGAGTTACCTCACCCAGGGAAGCCGGGTGCATAGGTGTCCTTTGGTGTCGGGTCGCGGCGTCGTTTTCAAGGGCGACCAAAGAAGACTTGCTGCTTGCGGGAGCTGAAGAAGTGTCCGGTGGAATCCTAGCCTGGATTCTGAAGAAGGATGACCTGAAAGCAGAGGGGACAGTGTTCAAAGTCACTTGGCAGTGACTCGGGGCAAGGAAGATGGATGCCCACCGTCGTCGAGTGATTCAGGTCGGTTGCGGGTGCCTTGACTCTTCAGCCACGTGGTCCAGGAGGCGTCGACGACGACCAGGAGCTGGATTCGGTGTGTCCCTCGACGTCTGCAGCTGACTGCGGTGTCAGCAACTCGATTGGAGCCAACAAGCCTTGGCAGCCGCAAGTCTCGGGGAGATGAAGAAAAGTCGATGGCGCAGACCATCAAGGTCTGTGGAACTCACCCAGCGAGGGTAAGTCAGGGCAGGCCTGGAGCAACCAGGGGAGCCCTTTGGTTTCTTTAAGAAGTCTTCTGGGGACCCACAAGCCAGCGGGCAAGGGATCGCGAAGACACCTCGGGCGGAATCACTCAACAGGGGCCCACGGTCACTCGGGACGGTGTAGGCCTCTGATCTTCGGAGGGATTCCTGCTGGAGGTCGGGACCACACGTGGTCCAAAGCACAGGTTCGTAGAACGTTGTGAAGGGGTTGCACTCGACAATAGTGCACGGTACCCAGGGGTCGCGGTTCCTCGTTACTCGTGGGGTCCACTTGCCTCAGCTTCGCTGGGGACTCACGATGGCCTGGGAGAGGTCAGGAAATCCACTTCCTGGGCTGCAGGGACTTCGGACTCCGGCGGGAGCGGCGTAGTTTGCGACCGTCGTTGTCGGTGCCTGCCAAGCAGGGGAGTCACTCCTTGACTCCAAGGGAGATTCTTCTGTCTTCCAAAGGTAGTGGAACGTCGAAGGGCCAGGATTCTTCTGTAGAGTGTCGTCCAGGGGTTATCTGCTTTGCAATGGCAAGGTTCCCCCTCTTATACTAAAAAGAGGGGATGGACTAGCTCTATGACCCCACCTATGGGAGGGTCAAGGGAGGGGGTGGCTACACCCACTTCCCTTTGTCCAGTTTCACGCCAGAGCAGGGGCAGGTAGCCCCTGAGCTGGTTTGAACTGGCATATGCACAGAGGAGCCTTCTGCTCCCCCAGTGCAGGACTTCAAAGCACTCTAAGAGTGCACCCACCCAGCCCCAATACACTAAACCCTGTCTGGGAGGTGGTCACACCTCCCTGTGACAGGATGCCTATTGTTGGGCTTCCTCCACTGTGAGTTTCGGTCATCAGCAGGAGGGCAGCCCAGTGTCTGTGACTGGTGGCATCCATTTTGTGATGCCAGGGCTCTTCAGGATTCTACCGCGTTTCCACAGCAGGTACATGTCTTATCCCTCTAGAAGGGTGGAATGCTACCCCCGCCGCCAGGATTGGCGGGGGGTAGTATTCCAAGATGTTTGACACCAAACACGACATGTTTTGATGCAGCCATTCCACAGTTAGCATTTTACCGCGAGGATATAATGCACTTAAGAGTATATGGTTTAACCGCATCCACAAACAGCCCCAGAGAATAGACTCTGAGAGCTGCAGGGGGGCCCTGCTCAAGCAGAGGCACCCCCTCACATAGAAGCCAAGCACCCTGCCCTCAGGATTGATAGGGCCTGCCTTAGGGGTGACTGATAGGTTTATATGTGTGTGCAGGAGAGATATAGGAAACCTATATCTCAGTGAGGGGTGCTAGCACCACCTCACCCAGGCTGCAGTAGCAGGCCTGTGGTGTCAGATTTAGTCTGCTTCCCAGGGGTGGCATAATACATGCTGCAGCCCCTGGTAGGCCTGTGAAGTACCTATGCCCTTGGTACCTAAGGTACCATATACTAGGGACTCACAAGGCACCACAGTATCCAATCACTAGTGCACCTAGAGTGCACTCCATGTCATTTAGAGAGAACAGAGAGGCTGGGGCCCTGATTGGCAGGGACCCAGCCAGACTATAGTCAGAAACCAGTGCTAACATCAGAAAAAAAGTGGGGGCAACATAAGAGGCAGATCCTACTCTCCTACACAACCCCCCAAACGCAGGGACACTAAACTAACCTTGACCAGTTGAGTCTTCGTATTCAAAGTGGAAATACCTTGAGAGTCCATCTGCATTGGCATGTTGGGTCCCAGGCCTATGTTCCACTGTATAGTCCATCCCCTGTAGGGAAATGGACCACCTCAAAAGTTTTGGGTTTTCACCTTTCATCTGCTTTAGCCATAGGAGGGGCTTGTGGTCAGTCTGAACTATGAAGTGAGTGCCAAACAAGTATGGCCTCAGCTTCTTCAGGGCCCAAACCACAGCAAAGGCCTCCTCTCTATAGCTGACCAACGTTTCTCTCTAGGGGTCAGCCTTCTGCTAATAAAAGCTACTGGCTGGTCTTGACCTTCATCATTCAGTTGAGACAGTACAGCTCCCACACCCAGCTCAGAAGCATCTGTTTGGACAATGAACTTTTTGGTGTAGTCTGGACTCTGTAAGATGGGGGCAGTGCACATGGCCTGCTTTAGGTCTTCAAATGCCTTTTGACAGCTAGCTGTCCACTGAACCTTTTTTGGCATTTTCTTAGAGGTAAGATCATTCAAGGGGGTCACTATAGATCCATATCCCTTGACAAACCTCCTATAGTACCCAGTCAGGCCTAAGAAGGCTCTCACCTGTGTCTGGGTGGTAGGAGCAACCCATTCCATTATGGTTTGGATTTTGCTCTGTAAAGGCTGAACCTGGCCTCCACCTACAAGGTGGCCCAGGTACACAACCTGACTCTGCCCTATCTGGCACTTGGTGGCCTTGATAGTGAGGCCTGCTTTCTGCAGAGCCTCCAAAACATTCCTGAGGTGGACCAGGTGATCCTGCCAGGAGGAACTAAAGACAGCAATATCATCTAGATAAGCTGAGCAATAAGTTTCCATCCCTGCCAGAACTTTATTCACCAACCTCTGAAAAGTGGCAGGTGCATTTTTCAATCCAAAGGGCATCACCACAAAGTGGTAGTGCCCACCAGGGGTCGAAAATGCTGTTTTGGCTTTTCCATCCTCAGCTAATCTGATTTGCCAGTAGCCAGCTGTGAGGTCAAATGTGCTTAGATATTTGGCTGAGGCCAAAGTATCAATCAGCTCATCTGCCCTTGGTATGGGATAGGCATCAGTCCTAGTGACTGCATTGAGGCCTCTGTAGTCTACACAAAACCTCATTTCTTTCTTACCACCCTGGGTATGAGGCTTGGGTACCAGGACTACTGGGCTAGCCCAAGGGCTATCTGAAGGCTCAATCACGCCTAACTCCAACATTTTCTGGACTTCAGTCCTGATACAGTCCCTGACATGGTCAGGTTGCCTGTAGATTTTATTCTTGACAGGCAGACTGTCTCCAGTGTCCACCTCATGGGTGCACCAGGAAGTCTGACTAGGGGTCAGGCTAAACATATGTCTAAACTGTTGCAGAACTTGTCTGCACTCAGTTTGCTGATGGTCAGTGAGGCTGCTTGCCAAAGCAACACCATCTACTGACCCATCATCAGGGTTCTGAGAGAGCAGGTCAGGGAGAGGGTCACTCTCCTCCTCCTGGTCCTCATCAGTTGCCATGAGCAAGCCCATGTCAGCCCTGTCAACATATGGCTTCAATCTGTTGACATGAAGCACCCTTAGGGGGCTCCTGGGAGTTCCAAGATTCACCAGATAGGTGACTTCTCCCTTCTGCTCAACTATTGTATGGGGGCCACTCCACTTATCCTGGAGGGCTGCTGGGGCCACAGGCTCCAACACCCACACTTTCTGTCCTGGCTGGTATACAGTCAGCACAGCCTTTGGTCATGCCAAGCTTTTTGTAATTCTTGGCTGGCCTCCAGGTTTTTGGTTGCCTTTTTCATGTACTCTGCCATCCGGGAGCGGAGACCAAGTACATAGTCCATCACATCTTGTTTGGGGGGCTTGAGAGGTAACTCCCAGCCCTCTTTTACCAAACATAGTGGACCTCTCACAGGATGCCCAAACAGAAGCTCAAATGGGCTGTAGCCAACCCCCTTCTGTGGAACCTCTCTGTATGCAAACAAAAGGCAAGGAAGAAGAAGGTCCCATTTCCGCCTAAGCTTCTCTGGGAGTCCCTTAATCATTCCTTTCAAGGTTTTGTTGAAGCGTTCAACTAAACCATTGCATTGTGGGTGATAGGGAGTGGTGAACTTATAAGTTACACCACACTCCTTCCACATTGCTTTCAGATATCCTGACATGAAGTTGGTACCTCTGTCAGAAATGACCTCCTTTGGAAAACCCACTCTGGAGAAAATTCCAATGAGGGCTCTTGCCACCACAGTCCTCAGGGGAATTGCCTCTGGGTACCTGGTGGCATGATCCACTACCACCAGGATAAATCTGTGCCCAGATGCAGTCTGAGGGTCAAGGGGACCAACAATGTCAATCCCTACCCTCTCAAAGGGTACCCCCACCACAGGTAGTGGTATCAGGGGGCCTTTGTTGTGCCACCTGCCTTACCACTGGCTTGGCAAGTGACACAGGAGCGACAAAACTCCTTTGTGTCCTCTGACATATGTGGCCAATGAAAATGTGGAACAAGCCTGTCCCAGGTCTTGTTTTGGCCCAAGTGTCCTGCCAAAGGGATATCATGTGCTAAGGTCAAGAGGAACCCCCTAAACTTCTGAGGTATTACCAACCTCCTGGTGGCTCCAGGGGCTGGGTCTCTGCCCTCAGAATATAGGAGTCCCTCATCCCAATAAACTTTATGGGACCCACTAGCACTCCCAGCAGCCTCAGCAGCAGCCTGCTGTCTGAGGGGTTCAAGAGAGGGGCAGCACTGTTGCTCCTTGCTCAGATCTTCCCTGGAAGGGCCCCCTGCCCCCAAGAACTCAACCTGGTCAGGCTCAAGTCCCTCTGGGGCAGTTCCTTCTTCAGGTTCTGCTTCACCTCCCTCTGGAAGTGAATCCTTGATCTGAGACAGAGGGGAAGGCACTGCCTTAACCCTACTGCTCCTCCTCTTGGGAAGCATCTGGTCCATTGTTCCAGGATCCAGAGCTGGTTCAGTGTCATGCATTCTTGCTTGTGACCTGGTCACAGCAAATACCTCTGCAGGGATGCCCAACATCTCAGCATGAGTCCATAACTCTACTTCAGACCAGGCTGAAGTCTCTAGATCATTGCCCAATAGACATTCTACAGGGAGGTCTGCACTGACTACAACTTTCTTGGGGCCAGTTACCCCTCCCCAGGAGAAATTCACAACTGCCAGACTATGGTTGGTCTGGACATTGCTTGCATTGGTCACCTGGTACATTTCACCCAGGATGATCTGTCCAGGGTCCACTAGGTCCTCTGCCACCATGGTGACACTAGCACCTGTGTCCCTAAATGCCAAAGCCTGTTTGCCATTTATCAAAGGCTGCTGTTTGTACTTGCCCAGATTACTGGGGCTTACTAGGAAGGACATATCAATGTTTCCCTCACAAATCAGCATTGCCTGAGTGGTCACTCTGACTAGGTCAGAATCCACTTCAGAGCCCAGGGTCAACCCTACTACACCCTTATTCTGAGTACCACCTCCACCAGTAGCTGAGCTAGGGGGAACAGTTGCCTTAGGGGCAGGAGTGGGGGTGGTTTGGCCTTTGGACTTGGTACAATCAGAAGTCCAGTGCCCTTTCTGTTTACAGAATTTGCACCAGGGCTTCTTTTGGCCTTTACCCTTGTTGGACTGTGACTCCCCACCAGATGCAGATTTTTGGGGCCCTTGTGAAGACTTCTGGTCGTTTGACTTATCCCCACCTTTCTCAGAGCCTTTAGGATCTTGCTTCTTAGTGTCACCCCCTTGGTTCTGGGTTTTCTGCCTCACCCTGGTTCTGACCCATTTGTCTGCCTTCTTTCCCAATTCTTGGGGAGAGGTCAGATCAGAGTCCACCAGGTACTGATGCAACAACTGGTTCTGGCAATTATTTAGGATCTGTTCTCTCATCATCAGATTATACAATCCCTTGAAATCAGTAACCCTACTGCCAACCAGCCAACCCTCCAGAGCCTTGGTTGCACAATCAACAAAGTCAGTCCAGTCCTGTGTCTGTGCCTTCTGGGTATCTCTGAACTTCAACCTGTACTGCTCAGTGGTTAAGCCAAACCCATCTATCAGTGCACTCTTCAGGACCTCATAATCATCAGCATCCTCTTCTCTAACAGTGAGGAGCTTGTCTCTACCTTTATCTGAAAAGGAGAGCCACAAGATTGCTGCCCACTGCTTTTGGGGGACCTGCTGTACTCTACAGGCCCTCTCCATAGCAGTTATCCACTTGTGGATATCATCCCCACTCTGGTAGGGAGGAACAACCTTGCTCAGGTTCCTATGGTCAGGGACATATTCTCTGCCTCTAGGGACACTGTTGCTGCCACCAGGGGGTTCTAAACCCTCCCTTCTGGAAGCTCTCTGGATCTCCAGGGCTTCTCTATCCAGTGCCAACTGCTTGGTTCTGAGGGCCACTTTGGCTTCCTCATACTGGAGCAGTTTGCACCTTCTCTCAGAGGAGGTCTCTCTTAAGGGAAAGTATGAGTTCCTCTGCTGGACAGATTCTCTGCCAGAGTGATAAGAGTGGTCAGATTCCCTGGAAGGGGATCTGTGCCTCTCCTCCTCTCTGTCAGTTCTCTTATGGAGAATTCCTCTGTCCTTTTCAGGCCCCTTGAAGCCTGGCCCTTCAATCACAGAGTCTTGGTCATTCTGATTTTCATCATCTGACCCAGATACTATGACTGACCCACCCACTGATTCAGACCCCCTAGCTCCTAGAGCCAATCTAAGGTCATCTGCTGTCAGCAGATCTATCAGGTGAAGTGTTGAGGGACTCTGTCCTAGCTTCAGGTGTCTTTCAACACACATGGCTCTCAAGTCAGAGAAAGCCATGTCCTTATACTGAGGCTGAGTGGATCCACTGGGTCCACCCCTTAAGGACATTCTAGTGTTGTGCAGTGTTGTACTACCTACACTAGTTTGTGGCCTACTGATCCTAGCTTGAGCTGTGGAAAGGGTGTGCTATCCCTTGGCATCCAGCTCTAAGTTCAGTAGAACTTATTGATACTAAGCTTGACTTTATATGTACCTTGAGTACCTATAATGGTTTTCAGTTAGTAATTCAAATAGAGATTTTCTGGTAAAACAATGGCAAGCTGGAATCCCACACGCTGCCCACCAATGTGAGAAGTTGGCCTGGTATATGCTGTTCACTAATTAAAGTGGACACCTTGCACCAGGGCAAATCGACTCTTATGGTAGATAGGTTTAAGACAACCTTTTAAAGAAAGCTATCCTAGTGGTAGCTGTGGAGAGCAGCCTTCAGGCTAAGTCTCGGAGGAATGTAAAGCAGCTTGTTTTACCATATAATCTCTTGAATCACCAAATGAAAAGACACCACACAGGTATATATATCAAATATATATGTATTTATTTCTAAATAACTCTCTACTAATCTCTTTATGAGATTAGAAGACAAACATATGCACAAATCAACGTTTCACAATAAGTTAAGCACAAAATATGGCTGGGGCCCTAGGGGCGTACCAGACCATATACTAAGTAAGAGACTTAGGGACAACGACTTGCAGGGAGACAAGGCCTAGGGCCTTCAGAAGTGCGGGGGCCTCACGAAACCACCCAAGGCAGGTAAGTAAAGGACCCACGGGGGACGCGTGCAGTGTAGATACACAGGCGCGGATCGCCGTTGACTTCAATGGGGCAAGTCGCGGTTGGAAATAAAGAGTTTTAGGATACTTCTGTAGAACCTACAAGCAAGTCACTTACAGGGTAAGTCGTTCTAGGGCCCACACCCACAGGAGCACCGTAGTGCTGGAGTTACCTCACCCAGGGAAGCCGGGTGCATAGGTGTCTTTTGGTGTCGGGTCGCGGCGTCGTTTTCAAGGGCGACCAAAGAAGACTTGCTGCTTGCGGGAGCTGAAGAAGTGTCCGGTGGAATCCAAGCCTGGATTCTGAAGAAGGATGACCTGAAAGCAGAGGGGACAGTGTTCAAAGTCACTTGGCAGTGACTCGGGGCAAGGAAGATGGATGCCCACCATCGTCGAGTGATTCAGGTCGGTTGCAGGTGCCTTGACTCTTCAGCCACGTGGTCCAGGAGGCGTCGACGACGACCAGGAGCTGGATTCGGTGTGTCCCTCGACGTCTGCAGCTGACTGCGGTGTCGGCAACTCGATTGGAGCCAACAAGCCTTGGCAGCCGCAAGTCTCGGGGAGATGAAGAAAAGTCGATGGCGCAGACCAGCAAGGTCTGTGGAACTCACCCAGCGAGGGTAAGTCAGGGCAGGCCTGGAGCAACCAGGGGAGCCCTTTGGTTTCTTTAAGAAGTCTTCTGGGGACCCACAAGCCAGCGGGCAAGGGATCGCGAAGACACCTCGGGCGGAATCACTCAACAGGGGCCCACGGTCACTCGGGACGGTGTAGGCCTCTGATCTTCGGAGGGATTCCTGCTGGAGGTCGGGACCACACGTGGTCCAAAGCACAGGTTCGTAGAACGTTGTGAAGGGGTTGCACTCGACAATAGTGCACGGTACCCAGGGGTCGCGGTTCCTCGTTACTCGTGGGGTCCACTTGCCTCAGCTTCGCTGGGGACTCACGATGGCCTGGAAGAGGTCAGGAAATCCACTTCCTGGGCTGCAGGGACTTCGGACTCCGGCGGGAGCGGCGTAGTTTGCGACCGTCGTTGTCGTTTTTGGTGCCTGCCAAGCAGGGGAGTCACTCCTTGACTCCAAGGGAGATTCTTCTGTCTTCCAAAGGTAGTGGAACGTCGAAGGGCCAGGATTCTTCTGTAGAGTGTCGTCCAGGGGTTATCTGCTTTGCAATGGCAAGGTTCCCCCTCTTATACTAAAAGAGGGGATGGACTAGCTCTATGACCCCACCTATGGGAGGGTCAAGGGAGGGGTGGCTACACCTACTTCCCTTTGTCCAGTTTCGCGCCAGAGCAGGGGCAGGTAGCCCCTGAGCTGGTTTGAACTGGCATATGCACAGAGGAGCCTTCTGCTCCCCAGTGCAGGACTTCAAAGCACTCTAAGAGTGCACCCACCCAGCCCCAATACACTAAACCCTGTCTGGGAGGTGGTCACACCTCCCTGTGACAGGATGCCTATTGTTGGGCTTCCTCCACTGTGAGTTTCGGTCATCAGCAGGAGGGCAGCCCAGTGTCTGTGACTGGTGGCATCCATTTTGTGATGCCAGGGCTCTTCAGGATTCTACCGCGTTTCCACAGCAGGTACATGTCTTATCCCTCTAGAAGGGTGGAATGCTACCCCCGCCGCCAGGATTGGCGGGGGGTAGTATTCCAAGATGTTTGACACCAAACACGACATGTTTTGATGCAGCCATTCCAAAGTTAGCATTTTACCGCGAGGATATAATGCACTTAAGAGTATATGGTTTAACCGCATCCACAAACAGCCCCAGAGAATAGACTCTGAGAGCTGCAGGGGGCCCTGCTCAAGCAGAGGCACCCCCTCACATAGAAGCCAAGCACCCTGCCCTCAGGATTGATAGGGCCTGCCTTAGGGGTGACTGATAGGTTTATATGTGTGTGCAGGAGAGATATAGGAAACCTATATCTCAGTGAGGGGTGCTAGCACCACCTCACCCAGGCTGCAGTAGCAGGCCTGTGGTGTCAGATTTAGTCTGCTTCCCAGGGGTGGCATAATACATGCTGCAGCCCCTGGTAGGCCTGTGAAGTACCTATGCCCTTGGTACCTAAGGTACCATATACTAGGGACTCACAAGGCACCACAGTATCCAATCACTAGTGCACCTAGAGTGCACTCCATGTCATTTAGAGAGAACAGAGAGGCTGGGGCCCTGATTGGCAGGGACCCAGCCAGACTATAGTCAGAAACCAGTGCTAACATCAGAAAAAAAGTGGGGGCAACATAAGAGGCAGATCCTACTCTCCTACAAAGGCTACCTGCTCCCCATAGGTCAGAATGGGCAGTTAGATTATTACATCTTATAATCCTAACTGACTCAGGGAACCAGGTAGAAATTCGAGTTTAGTATGCCTGAACTCAGAATGATAAAATACATCTTTTAGTGAAGTTGGTTTTAACATTCTGTGTTTGAAAATACCACTTTTAGAAAGTGGGTATTTTCTTGCCTAACTATCCAAGCCTGCCTCTGCTAGGTTGTGTATTCCTTGTCTGGAGTTTGAGTGACAGGGGCTGGGGGCTGCCAGTAGACCGGGTGAGTCAGCACACGGCTGAATAAAGAGATCTGCATGCAGATGGGAGGGAGGAGTTGCACCTGGCACCTGAATAGGGCTGTGCCTTCCCTCCACAATGCTGGCTCCACCTCCTGTGGTGTGTCTGATGTCCCTGGCCTACACTGTGAAAGGAAAGAAGGAGTCGTGTCAACAAAGTGCTCCAAGACTGACCAGAACTGGTTTTGACTAGGCAAAGGCCTCTCTGACTTCAGAGAACAAAGAGAAAAGTAGTATAAATATTGGGACCCAGACCCAGGAACTTTAGATCACTTCAGGAACCACAAGACGACCCTTTTGCCAAGGAGAAGAACCAAGGAAGATGCAGGAGTTGGACTGCCCCTCTGCCAAGTGTGCTGTTTGCTGGGTTGGCCTGCAGTGGTTTCTTCATTGCCAAGGAAAGGAGAAGGAACTTTGAAAGAACTTTCATCATCTTGCAGAATATTACTCCAAGGGCTTGAATTTGTGCTTGCCTCCTGCTGAAGTCTCAGGGCCAAAAGACTTCACCACCAGCTCCCTCCTGAATTCCCTTGCTGGAGATCCTGTCTGCTGAGACCCACGTGTCGCTGGGAGCTGGAAGCACAACGCAACGAGAAGAAGCATGTCGCCATCGTAGCTGTTGCCGTCGCATCGCCGGAGAAGCGTGTCGCCGCCGCAGTGGCTGCCGCCGCATCACCAGAGAAGCGTGTCTTAATCAACAGCCGCTGAGTGTCGCATCACCGGAGAAGCGTGTCGCCACCGCAAGGGTCGCCGTCGCATCACCGGAGAAGCGTGTCGCAGGGCCTGTCGCGGCTCCAAAGGTACAGAGTTCGCCGCACGGCCTTCGGCGTGCACGCATCGTCCTCACATCGTCGCATCAAGGGCGCCATCTTATCGCATCACAACCTGAGTGTCGCATCGCGGCGCCATCTTGCGCATCGCAACCGGAACGCAGCACGAGAATCAACGCATCTACTCCCCTCCGGTAAGGAATGGACGCATCCCCTACTCTGCGCAAGCATTGAGGCACGACGCATCGCATCCCCCGAAGTACGGAAACCGACGCATCTCCTTCCCTGCGAGCCTTTTGTTTATTTAGCGTTACGCATCCAGGTACTGTTTGTGAGAACTGTGTCGCATTTATCATCAACTTGAACTAAGTAACTTCACCATCTTTTAAGAGTATTTTGAATACAGTATTGTGGATTTTTGTCGTTTGTGGTCTTGTGATAAGTCTATATAAAGAATACTTATTTTTATAAAACCTGTGTGGTGTCCATCTGTAGTGTTTTCACTGTATTACTGTATGTGTTCACAAATGCTTAACACACTGCCTCTTAGATAAGCCTGCCTGCTCGTGCCAAGCTACCAAGGGGGTGAGCAGGGGTTATCCAGGTGTGTAATCCCCTTTCCCTGACTTAGAAGCAAGGGTCCCTATTTGGACAAAGGTGTATACCATTGCCAACTAGAGACCCCCAGTTCTAACATTGGTGGTCAGCGGTGAGGATTTGAACTTTGCATTCGTGACTCATATACAGTGATTGGTGTACACTACTAGTGAGTGCAGACCAAACGCAACCACATACCTTTTTGGTAGAATTTTTTTCCTTGGACTGTTATTTTTTTTCTGAGAACTGCCAAGTCTTACTGCCATGAGCAGACCAGCATCTGTTGCCTCTATGGATCTGGAGCTGGAGGAAGAGGAAGAGAGGGTGGAAACCTACAATTTGAAACAGCTCAAGCACCTTTGCAAAAAATTGAAAGTTGCTACCCAAGGTATCTCCAAGAAGGAGAAGTACCAAAAGGCGCTGAGGGCCTGGGTAGAAGCAAGAAATGCCCCTGGACTGGTGGTGGAGCCAGTTGGGGATGCAGAGGGGCACATGGATGGTTCATTTGTTCCAGTCAGGGCAGGGGCACCGTCCCCGCCTGGCAGTAGTGTCTCTTCCAAAGGCCTGTCCCAAAGAGAGTTGGAGGACAGGGAGAGAAATATGGTGCACAAGCTGGAGATGGCAAGGCTCAAAATGGAGGGTCAGAGGGACCTAGAAAATAGCAGGGTGACCTTGGAAAGAGAGAAAATGAGGTTGGAACATGAGAGAATGTTGAGGGAGTTGGAGCTGAAAGCGCAGGGCTTAGGAATCAACCCCTCTGGTGGCAGCACACCATCTGTGCCTGCAGAAGGTAAAGTTTATATTCCCAAAGATGTCATCAAAGAGTTTCACAGACAGGAAAATATTGGGCAGTGGTTTGCAGCCTATGAGATAGCAATGTTGGCCCACCGGGTCCCTGAGAAGGATTGGGGAGCAGTGTTGTGGGGCCGCTTTGTGAGTGATGGGAGGGGTACCTTGTTAAACCTGCCCAGGGAGAATAGGATGTCTTATGCCCATATGAAGGAAGCCCTGATGACAAGGTATGGTTTGACCCCAGAACTCTATAGACAGAGGTTTCAGAAATTGTAAGAAACTGGAGGCAACTACCTGGGTGGAATATCAGTCTTTCTTTTGCAGAGCTATGGATGGTTGGGTGAAGGGTAGCCAAGTAGATACTTTTGAAGCTCTCTATGATTTGTTTGCATGGGAGCACTTGTCTGCTAACTGTTTTCCAGAGCTACGCCAGCACCTTATTGATAGCAAGTTCACTAACCCTAGGAAACTTGCTGAGGAGGCGGACCGCTGGGTAAGCACCCGGGTCCACAAGGGTCATGTGGGAGACTCCGCCAAAGGTGGGCAGGGTCCCCAGCAGAAGAGTGTGGGGGACAAGGGTAAACAGAGGGAGTTCCAAAAAGGGCCCCAAAGTAATTCCCAAGGGAAGGGTTCCCAGCCTCCCCCTGAGAAGAAGCAAGAGGCCCGACAGGTAAACCTGTTCAGAGGGGCCCCTGTAAATGTTTTACGTGTGGTCAATTGGGCCACCGTTGGTATGATCCTCAATGTCCCATGAGAGATCCCAAAGCACCACCCCGTGCACCACCCCGTCAGATTGCCAGTGTAGCCCTGTGGGGGGGAGGAGATGGGTGCCCAAGGTGGGTGGGATCCCGCAGAGATATCCCTTGTCTCATTAGGAGACTTTGAGATGGTCCCTAAAACTCAGCTGCCTGATAACACTAAAAAGTACAGGCAGTGGGTGACCATCAATGGCCATAGGGTGGAAGCTCTAAGAGACACCGGTGCAAGTGCGACAGCTGTCAGTTGTCGGTTGGTGTCCAAAGAGCAGGTTGTCCCCCATGCATTCTTCCCTGTTGTTGCTGCAGACAACTCACAGAGCCAGTGTGAGGTGGCTCAAGTTCCCTTTAAGTGGGGGGGGTTCTCAGGTACTCTCCAAGTTGCTGTGAGGCCAGCCATGCCTGTTGATTGTCTGTTGGGCAATGATTTAGAGGACTCCCCTTGGGCTAAGGTGGAGAGAAGGTCTCATTTAGAGATGTTGGGTCTGCCTGAGTGGGCGTGTGTAACCACTCGGTCCATGGCGGCCAGTAAGGATGATCAAGAGGTTCTGGAGCCTGAAAATATGGCCCAGACCCCTGCCTTAAAGAGAAGAGGTAGGGGGCGCCGGAAACCAGCCCCCATAGTTCCCACGGTCCAGGAGGAGGCGGACCTTGAGGGGGATGCCCTGGAACCTACAGGGGAACAAGTTGCTGAACTGGGAGACCTGCCTGAGCTGACCCATTGGCAGCAAGAAGGAGGTCCCTCCAGGGAGGAATTTTGTGAGGAGCAAAGGAAGTGCCCTTCTCTTGAGGGTTTGAGGCAACAGGCCACAAACCAGGCAGCAGGTGATCAGTCTGGATCACATTGGATCTACTGGGAGAACGACCTCCTGTATAGCGAGCCTAAGGTTTTGAAAAGAAGACAACACCGGGCAAAGTGCTATTTGTATTAGAAGGGCATGTAAACTCTAGATATATACATACACTTTAAATAATGATAAATATCATGACACATTTATAGAAAGTTTGAATGATTTATTTTATCTTATTCATTTTTTATTCTAAACATTTTTTAATTTCATATTAGATAAAAAATATTTTACATATAGAAACTATATATACATAAAAAATTATATACAAACCCTGTGATATAATTAGAACCACATATGCATGATCATCTAAATAATCTATTCTGTTGATTTAAACCACATTTAACATGAGACAATCAGTATGATAAGTGACTAACACAATTTATAATTCAATATTCATGATAAATCAGTTTCAAATATTGCAATAATTTGTTTGCATAGTCCTTTCGATTAAATAAATTATGCAGAGACTGGTGACATGTTGAAAACCAACGCGTTTCGGCTATGCCTTCATCAGGACTCCGTCACAGTGGTTACTAAACAGGGAATATATAAACATAATTATAATTCTAGAGTTTAAAAGCCCTTTCAAATATTTAAACTATATATAAAGTTAAAAAATGACCTATAAGATAAACACATACATGGTCAGAGATTTCAATCATTGAATTAAACCGTGAAGACAAAGATAAAAACTACATTGTAATTATTCAATAGAGATGGTCTTCAAGCGTATTTTGCATGCAACAAAAAACGACAAAATTGAGTTGTATGGACATGCAAGTGACATCAGATGACAACAATTGTAAGGTAGGTGATTCATGCATATGATAACTATTTATGATCTCAAAAATAGTGAGCATACTATTTTGTATAGAGGTTTAATAGAACAGCATGGCCGATAAATCCTTGCTCATATAATTGAGCCTGTATATCTATAATTCAATATTTTGTCTATTATAAATTTAATATTACCTCCGCTTACCTCCTGAATATCAAAAATGGAGCTTTACACAATCATTAGAATAAAATAGAATAGCTGAGGGTCGCGTGACTACGTCTCTTCAATATGAATAGCCACAGAAAGAAGGAAAAAAAGAAAGAGGAAAACGCAATTAAATACTGATAATTTCCCTAGAATTTCACAAATACTGACACCCTGATTCTGTTTATATAGCTGGTTATTGAATTCGAATACATTATCTGACAACACTATTTTGAGGCACTCTAAAACAAACAAAGATGGACATTTGATGTTATACGTGTGTATAAACCAATGAACGGCTGATATAGCTCCATCTATTGGTATATTACTATAGAGTGCCTCAATATCCATTGTGACCAGATATTGTGTGTCTGGACAGAAAGATATATTTTCTACAAGGTTTATAATATGCCTTGTATCCTGTACAAATGCAGGTGTCCGAGACACATGAGTACATAATATGGCATCACATCTTAAGGTAAGTATATAAACTTATGCGCATAAACTTATAAAAGATAATTCCATCAAGACTGTAGGTTTAGTGACTTTGACGTGAAGTTCAAAATTTTCCCTTTTTTTCAAAAAAACATTTTTTAGAAACTGAGAGAGAACCTGAGCTTCAAGCGGCAGGTAGAGTTGAATATTGAGGCATCTTGATATTGAGTCGTCTTGTAGTTACAGGAACATACACACAAGGAGAGGTAAGGTTCATTACAAATATTTTAGAGATTTAAATCTAGAAGTTCTCACATTTTTTATGGCCATGTTGCAACTCATCCTTTAATGTAACAGGTCGTTGTGCAGGCCAAACATCCCTCCACCTTGTTTGTTTATTAATAAGTATATAGAGGTTCTATAATATGTCTTTTAAATAAAGGTACTTATTTTCCTAACAAATATAGGTAGCATTAGATTATCCTGCTAGTTTGTGAAATTCTAGGGAAATTATCAGTATTTAATTGCGTTTTCCTCTTTCTTTTTTCCTTCTTTATGTGGCTATTCATATTGAAGAGAGACGTAGTCATGCGACCCTCAGCTATTCTATTTTATTCTAATGATTGTGTAAAGCTCCATTTTTGATATTCAGGAGGCAAGCGGAGGTAATATTAAATTTATAATAGACAAAATATTGAATTATTGATATACAGGCTCAATTATATGAGCAAGGAATTATCGGCCATGCTGTTCTATTAAACCTCTATACAAAATAGTATGCTCACTATTTTTGAGATCATAAATAGTTATCATATGCATGAATCACCTACCTTACAATTGTTGTCATCTGATGTCACTTGCATGTCCATACAACTCAATTTTGTCGTTTTTTGTTGCATGCAAAATACGTTTGAAGACCATCTCTATTGAATAATTACAATTTAGTTTTTATCTTTGTCTTCACGGTTTAATTCAATGATTGAAATCTCTGACCATGTATGTGTTTATCTTATAGGTCATTTTTTAAATTTATATATAGTTTAAATATTTGAAAGGGCTTTTAAACTCTAGAATTATAATTATGTTTATATATTCCCTGTTTAGTAACCACTGTGACGGAGTCCTGATGAAGGCATAGCTGAAACGCGTTGGTTTTCAACATAAGTCACCAGTCTCTGCATAATTTATTTAATCGAAAGGACTATGCAAACAAATTATTGCAATATTTGAAACTGATTTATCATGAATATTGAATTATAAATTGTGTTAGTCACTTATCATATTGATTGTCTCATGTTAAATGTGGTTTAAATCAACAGAATAGATTATTTAGATGATCTTGCATATGTGGTTCTAATTATATCACAGGGTTTGTATATAATTTTTTATGTATATATAGTTTCTATATGTAAAATATTTTTTATCTAATATGAAATTAAAAATTTTTAGAATAAAAATGAATAAGATAAAATAAATCATTCAAACTTTCTATAAATGTGTCATGATATTTATCATTATTTAAAGTGTATATATATATCTAGAGTTTACATGCCCTTCTAATACAAATAGCACTTTGCCCGGTGTTGTCTTCTTTTCAAAACAGTACTTTCCTTGGTAGGGTTGTATCCTTTTTCCAGGGGCCCCGTTCGTTTTCCAGAAATAGCGAGCCTAAGGTTGCTGAGCCTGGGTCAGCCCATGTGCTGGTGGTACCCCAGCGCTTCAGAGCCTTCCTACTGGGTTTGGCTCATGACGTTCCTTTAGCTGGACATCTGGGGCAGAACAAGCCCTTTGAAAGGCTTGTTTCCCATTTTCATTGGCCCCAGATGCGCAAGAGTTCAGATACTCATTGTAGGACCTCCCAAACTTGCCAGGCCAGTGGGAAAAGTGGAAGGAAGCACAAGGCTCCTCTCCAACCTTTCCCTGTAGTCAGTACCCCCTTTGAACGGGTGGGCATTGACATTGTGGGGCCACTGGACCCCAAGACAGCCATGGGCAACAGGTTTATCCTGGTCTTGGTGGACCATGCTACCCGGTACCCGGAAGCCATCCCTCTCAGGACAGTGACGGCCCCCGTGGTGGGATGTGCACTGATGGGGGTTTTTTCCCGTGTGGGGTTCCCCCGAGAGGTGGTGTCCGACCGTGGTACCAACTTCATATCTAATTATATGAAGTCCCTGTGGAAGGAGTGTGGTGTTACCTGTAAGTTCACCACTCCTTACCACCCCCAAGGTAATGGGCTGGTTGAGAGATTCAGCCGGACCCTTAAGGGCATGATTATGGGACTTGAGGAACCTATGAGGCGTAAGTGGGACGTCCTCTTGCCATGCCTGTTGTTTGCTTACCGTGAGGTGGCTCAGAAGTCCTTAGGGTTCAGCCCCTTTGAACTGCTGTATGGTCACCCGGTAAGAGGACCTTTGAGTCTGGTCAAGGAAGGCTGGGAGCAATCTCCCAGGAAACCTCCCCAGGATGTATATAGCTACATGCTGGCCTTCAGGAACCAGACTCGGCGTTTCAGAGACCTCGCTCAGGCGAACCTGGAAGCCAGCCAGGAAGAGATGAAGCGGTGGTACGATCAGAATGCCACTCTGATTGAGCTTCAGCCTGGACAGAAAGTGTGGGTCATGGCCCCTGTGGAGCCCTGTGCGCTCCAGGACAGGTGGACCGGTCCATTTGAGGTGGTGGAGCGCAAGAGTGATGTCACCTATCTGGTGAACTTGCGGTCTCCCAGGAACCCTTTGCGGGTCCTGCATGTTAACCGCCTGAAGCCCCACTTAGAAAGGTCCGAGGTGGGCCTGCTCCTAGCGACAGATGATGGAATGGAGGAGGAGACTGAGCCTCTTCCTGACCTCCTGTCTGCAGCGGAGCAAGATGGGTCAGTGGATGGTGTTGGCCTCTCTGCCACACTGACCCCTGAACAGCAGCAAGATTGTCGCCAACTGCTGGGGCAATTCCCTGATTTGTTCTCCCTGGTTCCTAGTGTCACTGAGTGGTGCGTCCATGATGTGGACACTGGGGACAGTCCTCCTGTGAAGCACAAGGCTTACAGAGTGACTGACAGGGTCAGAGCTTACATTAAGGAGGAGGTCTCCAAGATGTTTGCCTTAGGGGTGATTGAGTCCTCTAACAGTCCTTGGGCCAGCCCAGTGGTTTTGGTCCCAAAGGCTGCCGCGCCTGGTGCCACACCCGAACCCCGGTTCTCTGTGGACTACCGAGGACTCAATTCAGTTACCAGGACTGACGCGCATCCCATCCCCAGAGCTGATGAGCTCATTGATCGGTTGGGAGCTGCCCGGTACCTCAGCACGTTTGATTTGACGTCTGGGTACTGGCAGATTGCCTTAACTGATGGGGCCAAGGAGAGGTCAGCATTCTCCACACCAGATGGGCACTACCAATTCCGGGTTATGCCCTTTGGGATGAAGAATGCCCCTGCCACCTTTCAGAGGTTGGTCAACCAGGTGTTGGACGGACTGGAAGATTTCAGTGCCGCCTACCTGGATGACATTGCGGTGTTTAGTTCCACTTGGGAAGAACATCTGCGCCATCTCTGGGAAGTGTTGATGGCGCTGCGGAAGGCAGGCCTCACAATCAAGGCGAGAAAGTGCCAGATTGGGCAGGGTTCTGTGGTGTACTTGGGGCACCAGGTAGGAAGCGGCCAGGTGGCGCCCCTACAACCCAAGATTGATACCATCCTGGCATGGGAACCCCCAAAGACTCAGACACAGGTGAGAGCCTTTTTAGGACTCACGGGGTACTACAGGAGGTTTGTCAAGGGGTATGGCAACATTGTTGCACCCTTGACTGAGCTGACTTCCAGGAAGCAGCCCAAGAAAGTGAACTGAACTGACACCTGTCAGAAGGCTTTTGACGCCCTGAAGACTGCCATGTGCACAGCACCCGTGCTTCAGGCGCCCAACTTCTCGAAAGAATTCATTGTTCAAACAGACGCTTCAGAGCATGGTGTGGGGGCTGTTCTATCACAGATTAATGAGGAAGGCCTAGACCAACCTGTAGCCTTCATCAGTTGGAGGTTACTTCCACGGGAACAGAGGTGGAGTGCAATTGAGCGTGAGGCATTTGCTGTGGTCTGGGCACTGAAGAATTTGAGACCATACTTGTTTGGGACTCACTTCCTGGTTCAGACCGACCACAGGCCCCTCAGATGGCTGATGCAGATGAGGGGTGAGAACCCAAAGTTGTTGAGGTGGTCCATTTCCCTACAGGGTATGGACTTCACGGTGGAACACCGCCCTGGTACAGAACACGCCAATGCTGATGGTCTGTCCAGATTTTTCCGCCTTAGTGAAGAGGACTCCCTAGGGGAAGGGTAGTTCTCCCCACATTTCAGCTGGAGGGGACACGTGTTAGACCTGGTATCATTGGCGTGAGTCTCCCTTCCATTTTTTTCCTGATTGCCTCCTTTGTTTTTGATCTGTTTGCTGGTTTTAGATGCTTTGGGCACTGTGCCACTGCTATTCAGTGCCACAGTGCAAGTGCTCCCTATGGTAAATTGATGCATTGATTAATGACTCCATGATTGGATCATTTGATTTACTTGTCAGACCCTAGTATAGTGCACCAGGTGTGCCCAGGGCTTGTAAATCAAATGCTGCTGGTGGGCTTGCAGCACTGGTTGTGCCACCCACAGAAGCAGCTTGTAAAGTGTGTCTCAGGCCTGCCATTGCAGAGCCTGTGTGCAGTCTGACTGCCATGTCGACTTGGCAAGTGCACCCACTTACCAGTCCCTAAACCTTCCCTTTTCTGCATATTAGTCACCCCTAAGGTAGGCCCTAGGGCAGGGTGCATTGTAAGTAAAAGGTAGGACCTGCCCTGATGTGTGTGGCATGTCCTAATAGTGAATTACAGCCATTTTCGTTTTTCACTATTGCAAGGCTACCTGTTCCCCATAGGCCAGAATGGGCAGTTAGATTATTACATCTTATAATCCTAACTGACTCAGGGAACCAGGTAGAAATTCGAGTTTAGTATGCCTGAACTCAGAATGATAAAATACATCTTTTAGTGAAGTTGGTTTTAACATTCTGTGTTTGAAAATACCACTTTTAGAAAGTGGGTATTTTCTTGCCTAACTATCCAAGCCTGCCTCTGCTAGGTTGTGTATTCCTTGTCTGGAGTTTGAGTGACAGGGGCTGGGGGCTGCCAGGAGACAGGGTGAGTCAGCACAGGGCTGAATAGAGAGATCTGCATGCAGATGGGAGGGAGGAGTTGCACCTGGGACCTGAATAGGGCTGTGCCTTCCCTCCACAATGCTGGCTCCACCTCCTGTGGTGTGTCTGATGTCCCTGGCCTACACTGTGAAAGGAAAGAAGGAGTCTTGTCAACAAAGTGCTTCAAGACTGACCAGAACTGGTTTTGACTAGGCAAAGGCCTCTCTGCCTTCAGAGAACAAAGAGAAAAGTAGTATAAATGTTGGGACCCAGACCCAAGAACTTTAGATCACTTCTGGAACAACAAGACGACCCTTTTGCCAAGGAGAAGAACCAAGGAAGCTGCAGGAGTTGGACTGCCCCTCTGCCAAGTGTGCTGTTTGCTGGGTTGGCCTGCAGTGGTTTCTTCATTGCCAAGGAAAGGAGAAGGAACTTTGAAAGAACTTTCATCATCTTGCAGAATATTACTCCAAGGGCTTGAATTTGTGCTTGCCTCCTGCTGAAGTCTCAGGGCCAAAAGACTTCACCACCAGCTCCCTCCTGAATTCCCTTGCTGGGGATTCTGTCTGCTGAGACCTGCGTGTCGCTGGGAGCTGGAAGCGCGACGCAACGAGAAGAAGCGTGTCGCCATCGTAGCTGTTGCCGTCGCATCGCCGGAGAAGCGTGTCGCCGCCGCAGAGGCTGCCGCCGCATCACCAGAGAAGCGTGTCTTCATCAACAGCCGCTGAGTGTCGCATCACCGGAGAAGCGTGTCGCCACCGCAAGGGTCGCCGTCGCATCACCGGAGAAGCGTGTCGCAGGGCCTGTCGCGGCTCCAAAGGTACAGAGTTCGCCGCACGGCCTTCGGCGTGCACGCATCGTCCTCACATCGTCGCATCAAGGGCGCCATCTTATCGCATCACAACCTGAGTGTCGCATCGCATCACGGCGCCATCTTGCGCATCGCAAACGGAACGCAGCACGAGAATCAACGCATCTACTCCCCTCCGGTAAGGAACGGACGCATCCCCTACTCTGCGCAAGGATTGAGGCGCGACGCATCGCATCCCCCGAAGTACGGAAACCGACGCATCTCCTTCCCTGCTAGCCTTTTGTTTATTTTGCGTTACGCATCCAGGTACTGTTTGTGAGAACTGTGTCGCATTTATCATCAACTTGAACTAAGTAACTTCACCATCTTTTAAGAGTATTTTGAGTACAGTATTGTGGATTTTTGTCGTTTGTGGTCTTGTGATAAGTCTATATAAAGAATACTTATTTTTATAAAACCTGTGTGGTGTCCATCTGTAGTGTTTTCACTGTATTACTGTATGTGTTCACAAATGCTTAACACACTGCCTCTTAGATAAGCCTGCCTGCTCGTGCCAAGCTACCAAGGGGGTGAGCAGGGGTTATCCAGGTGTGTAATCCCCTTTCCCTGACTTAGAAGCAAGGGTCCCTATTTGGACAAAGGTGTATACCATTGCCAACTAGAGACCCCCAGTTCTAACACCACTTATCAAAGCCGTGCCGCATGCGCTTCATGAGTGGGTCGTGGTTGTCCTCTATCATTAACGCCAAGCCCATATTAACATAGACGCCCAGATATTTTAGGTGAGCAACCTTACATTGAAATGGGAATCTGGTGATGTTAAAGATTGCAGGAATCGCTGTTAGCATGAGCTGAAAGCCATTTTGTACTTGGCAGCCATTTTAGTTAGCCATGTGCTCGCCATGTGCTTTCTCCCTCTTCCAGAGTCTTGCACATGCTCAGAGAGGCCTAGCTGGTAGAATGCACCTGCTCCTAGTATAGAACTGTCAGGCTATTCTTACTCATGTAAGCAGTTTAGTCTCCCCTCCCACTTTGTGGAGCAAGCAAATTTTGTATACCCATATTAGTCAATAAGCATGCTTGTATGTGCTAGGACCTCCCCTTGATTTTATGCTGACTATGTAACAAATACATATATAAGGACCCTGTTCTCTGCACTCATTAGAATGCCTCCTACAGTGGCCTGCGGGTACCGTAAGATGCAATCTCCCTCATCTGAGGTTAATAAAACATGTTTTTTTGATATTACAGCTTCTGTGCCAATCTCTTCTTTGTTGGTCTTAAGGACCAGATGTATCAGTGAACCCCTAAGAAGGTTTTTATTTCTACAGATGGCGCCCGAAAGTGGGACTCATCGGTGCAGCGGCTATCCAAGGGAGTGGTCTTGAAGGGAGACAGGAATCTACTGAGGAGTACAGGACAGGAATCTACTAAGGAGGTACCCTGCGCACGGAGATTGTTTTGTCTTCCAGCCCAGTATATTTCTGGTCTTCCTGATCTGATCCTCCAAGTGTTTGCCGCTCCCGACTGAGAACTTCTTTGGCGTGAGTATTTTAAAATGACCGTTAGGTCACTCAGAACTTGGCAGTTGGAATCTGGACACCATTTGATTGGTAAGAGCCGTTTTGCGGCACTTGCTGTTGGTTTGATGCCTTTGATTGGTAAGGTAGTTTTAGTAACACTTACTGTGGCTTTGTTTGTATGATTGGCCAATTTTGGAATTTGTTTTGTAAGTTATATATGCATTGCAATTCATATAGGCAGGTAATGAGGAGATTTTTCTCTAAACTTTGAAAATTTGAACGGCACACATTGTGTTAAGTGTCACTTGGAGTATAATATTATATATGCTATAATATTTTTGACATGCCTGTTTCCAGCACACTTTGTTGAAAGTGTTGCTGTTTTGGAGGTACCGATATGGATTTAGTAAGTACTCAGTTGACTACCCTCAGAGGGGATACCTAAATAGGTTTAGGTATAGTAAAAAGATATTTCTTCCTTGGTGACTAAGTACCCCATGGAACTAAATATGTACATAAAACGGATCCGGATCTGCGCACTTAGTAACATTCATAAGTGGTGATATGCAGAGCGCTTTTTGAGTGTTCTACCAGCCAAAACTGGCGAATTTGGTGTATTTTGGCTTCTTGACCATGGAACAGTTTTTTGGGCTACTTTTGAGAGCTCTTCTTGTAAATATGACTTACAATTAGTATTTACGAATAGGTTGGTCTTGCGTACACTTTGTAAGCTGTCCTAAGTATTGATTTGTGGGTTAAATATGTGTTTCAATGTCTATGTGGGGTTTTTGGTTTGACATTGGTAATACTTGTGTGAGTACTCTGTGTACGAATGGCTAGCTTTAAGCGCGCTGTGTTGTGTCCTTCTGTAACTGTCTGGAATGAGCTCAATGAGTTTGTTTATGTTTTTTGCTGTCATCATTCTGTTATGCAAAATGTCATTTAGTTACTTACATATTAAATAAAAATCCAGAAATAAATTATGTAACATATGCTAAACAGCTGCATGTTACTATTTAAATTGACAGAGTAAGACACTATACATGTGTGCAAATTGCCACAATGCTAAACATAAAATTAGAATTCGTATTCAATAGGATTAAAATAGGCCTCATACAGAGGAATAAAAACGAAATTGTGTGTTTTGTAATCAATAGACTTAAATACACAATGTTACAGCCTTTTCCTTAAATACATTGTATTAGACATTAATAGGCATGCACATCATTTGAGTGAATTTGGTCGTTGCTGAACTAAATACACATTATAGAAAGATAGATTTGACTGCATTGAAATGCCTAAGTTTTTAAATAGACTGTGACATGCTTTTCTCTCAGCACCCGAGAAAAAGCTTTCCGACAGCTGTGTTTAAACTGACTAACTGAAAAGAAACTGTTTGACACAGCAAATGGGGATTTAACTCTGTCAGGGTATTTCAAATAATAAAGGGGTTTTTTCCTGAGAAAGGCGTGAAAATTCGACGCCTGCTGACAAACAACAGCTGCATAAATAGCATATGGCTATTCCTGCTCACGGCCACAGACAGGAATGCTGCGTCAGCGACATTTTAAGTCAGTTTAAAACTGGTATAAGGGCCTGCATTATTTTAAAAGTTTCAAAAAACCAGTTTCATTATTTTGGATAACAGAGAACAAAATTGAAAGTAGGGATTTCCTTTCTTAATGCCTTTTTTATAAGTACATCTATGGTTCTGATGTTAAATGATAATTGTCCTTTTAAAAAGTGGCGCAGACTTTTCCTGTTTCAAGTAAAGGCTTCTGTGCTTAGGGTTATGAATGAATGCGTTTAAATATGATAGGCTATGAATGAAGCTTGCTTTTCAAATGTGGAATCATCAAAATGGTTGGTTTTGATTAAAAAAATAAATAAATTAATTATATGAAGAAAAAATATATTGTTAAAAATAAATGCTTTAAATTCGTTTTTTCATCTTTATAAAGCCTAATCATCATACTGTGAATTCCTAGCATCAAAGTTGAATTTAAGCAGTGCTGTACCGCAATAAGAAGGGAACTTAAATGTGAAATGTCACTTTACCCAGCCGTACAAAACTTATTTTTATAAGGGTATATCTTATACATTTCTGATTTCCCATTCCTGGGCTATCTAGAGAACCTTCTGGGGGTTCCTATTATGCAAAAATATTGTAGGATATTCGTTTTTAAGTGCCCCTACCACCAAAGTCGAAATTGAGCTAAATTCACAATTTTACAAGCAGTTCTACCACTCAAGGCAGTTTTAACGTGCTCTTAGGCTTCAATAAAAGTATACATATGCAAATATAGAACAAACAGCTGATCTCTGTATTACTAGACTACACACCACACACTGTACATAAATGAAAATAAGTATACAAAAGAGCAGACGTTATTATCCTACCTTTAAATTAGAAGCAAACGGATCGGACAGGACTGCGTTTTAGCTGTGATTCTCCAGAGTTGCTTTGCATTACAAAAACCGCATGGCAAGCCTTGCACGCAAAAATGAGCAGCTGCTGAACGGGTCAAAGGTCGGAGTTCTGCATTTAGCAACTTAGCAGGGTGAAGGGTAATGTTTGCTGGGACACTTCGACCTTCGAAAGATTTTTTGAAAGACGAGATGATAGCGCAAAGAGAGGAAGAGAAGCTTTGCTTCCTATTTTTGGCAAACACACGTTTAGCGCAATCATATGAAACGAAGGAAGACAACCCTCAGTTGAGCATTGATCTGCCATTTATATAAAATAATGGTTTTAGTTTAAAGAATACTGTGTAGGGGCTACGATAAGGAGGAAATGGATTTTAGTTTGCATTCATGCGCCCTCATGTTAATCTAGTACAATTGCTGTAGAAATTGATTTAAAGTTAACTCAATTTGCATTGTGTTAGACTGAATCAGAGAATAGCCACTTTCTAAGATATCTCCTACAAGTTTGTTTGTGCCCAGTTGCTACAAATAGGGGTTGAAAGTGTTGACAGAAGTAAAACCTGTTTCAGGTTTTCCTACTGTCAAAATGGGGGAAGGAGGCTAGCTCCTCTACAAATTAAGGGTAGGCAAAATTATGTTTTCTCTCTTCTTTTTCTCACTTTTTTTTGAGTCTGTCTAAAGCTGTCTAGGAAATGGCCATGTGACAGTTAAGGCACTTTGCATTGTTCATAAGGCGGCACACAAAATGGGGCCTAAACCATTACAGAGAATGTTTACTTGGTACTCCCCAGCTAGAAGTCTTCGTTCCTCGGCAGCCCACCTAGTATGTACCCCACGAGTCAAGAAAACCCGACTAGGAGGTAGATCATTTGTCTATGCAGCCGCAAGGCTATGGAATGAACTACCAAGTGAACTCAGACAGACTGATGACTTACTGCAGTTTAGAAAAAAGCTAAAAACCAGGCTCTTTCCAAAAGAATAGCCTTGAGAGATTGGCGCATGATGATTCATAGTTTTATAGCTTCACAGTGATTTAGGTAATCCCAGCGCCAGGATGCCCGTTGGGTGACAGCTGCGCTATATAAATGCTACTTACAATTACAATTACAATTGGCTATTCTGTAATACTGTTTTAAAATTGTTAGAATTAATAAAAAGATGAAACACATAAGCTATGTTACTGCCCATCCTGTATGAAAGAATGAGTAGAACAGATTGATGTTCCCTTATTTGATCTTTAAGGAAAATTGTATAGTGGCGGTTTCTGTTCAAAAATCTCAGGTGGCAACACTATTATTGTTTATGTTATTCTCATGTTCTATACAGTTTTGCAAGGGCATTGCTAGTCTTTTATTAGCTAGTCTGTGTAAATAAGCTGACAGCCCTTATTAGAGCTGGAGATAGGGTTTTTTTTCCTTTTGAAAATGATGTTGCATAGTCCAGATCGTGAAAAGTACAATGCAGGAAAGACGCTCATGTGATCCTTAGCAAACATTTTGAAGGAAAATATTGTTTTATAGGAGTTTGTTTGTCATAACATGTTCTGCTGGAGAAAATGTACTCACTATGTTGAAGTTTAGTTCTTTTTGCAATAAGAATCCCTGTTAGATTAGCAGTTTTAGATTTTCCTGCTGCACCTATAACATGAGAGCATGGTCCTAAGCATAACATGTAAGAGAAATTATTTTACAAGTGTCTGCAGTCCTGTACAAGTAATGTAAAATCTATGAGTAAAAGTGTAGAACATTTCCTTTTTCTTGAGGGTTCTTCAGATTGGTAATATAGGAATACACCAATGTAAGTATTTGGAGTATGTCTGTATTGTTTTTCTCTTTTCCTCAGAATTTAGTAAATGAACACAGACTTCCTTGGCTGTTTGGGATTGGGTGATGTATTACTCTTGTCAGTTCACCAAAACGTTCCTTTTATACTTGCCAATAGGTCCAGGGTTTTCTACTCTCAGATAGATGAAGTGGTTCTTGGGTGCCTTGCTAATGTATGGGGCGCCCCAAGACTAAGGAAGTATTCTGAGACTATCCTCTCTGTTGATAGATTATTTCTGTGCCTTGTCTAAAGACCTCTTGTTCTGTCCACCAATAGATATTTGCTGCCTTACAACCATTGCCAGAGGGGCCCGGACATCAGATCCAGCCTGGGGAGTCAGCGCCACTCCAGTTTGAAGCCAAAGTTAAAGGAACCAGCATAGGCGTTGCTGGCAACTAGGACCTCAGTGAAGGCGGAAGCACTGGGACGTGAAGTGTGTACCCCTGCCACTGTCTTGGGCGAAAGACGGGGTTACAAATCAGGATGGAGAAATCTTTGTGTGGATCCAGTTTTTGATGCCCAGCTGAGAGAGTCACAGAACGACAAGGACGGCAAGGAGGCTTTGCTTGAGGTGACCCCCTTTGAAACAAGGGTTGCTTCAGGCCTCTTAATCCTGGTCCCAAAGTGAATGCAAGTCTACGCCTTTGTTTGTTGATCAAGGGATGCCCGAGCACACTGGATGCAATTTGTGCCCCAACAAAAGAGCAGTGCGCCAGAGGTGCAATACAGGAGTTAGGGAAGGACTTGAGTTTAGGGTACAGGTGCTATGCCCTTGGTGCCTGTTAGATTAAAGTGAAGAAAACTGGTGCACTGCCTGAGACACTGGACAGGATCATTGAGGGTATTTGCCCTGGGGGGGTGATTGCCCTATCCTGAAAGAAAGACTTTTCCTTCTCCGTGATTCTTGAGTTGCGAGTTGTGCAGCTCCACCGTGGGAACAACAAGAGCCTGCCTGTGAGGCTCAAAACGGACACAGGGAGAAGACTCCCCTCTGGCTGGTGGTTGTACTACAATTTCCCAAGGACTCTTTTTTTGTTAGTAATGTACCCCTTTGGTCGTCCCATTTTTTTTGGAGGAGCAGCCCTTTGCGGCTCCTTGTCCTAATTCCTATGGCCCTGTGTGGTCCTCCTGGTCCCCCGAAGCCACAATTGTTTTTGTAATAATATGTCTGATTGCTTTAATATTTTTTAAGAGGAATGTTTATTCTGCACGAGAAAAGTTCATCTGAGCATGTTACTTTACTCTTTCCTTAAGTATATTAATTGATAATTCAGCCCTCATAAAAATACTGAGAAAGTCTATTGAAAATGTTTTTATTAGGTATGTGCTGTTGGCTATTTTGAAATTGACTTGACGAGCCCCCATCAGAGCCCTGAAACTTAAAATTAGACTAGATGGTTTTGGTATTTGCTTTCTGATTAGGATTGGAAAATATTGAGATTTCTGTTTGAGATAATAGTCATTATTCTCTCTTGCTACCTGTATGACCCAATGCTCTGTTCACTTTGTACTCCTGCTTATACCTTGTATATACCTGCTTAATGAAATGTTTAGAATGTAAATGCCCACCTAGCATAGGATATTGATGAATTTATGAGAAGAAAATGTGCAAAATATTTTCTATGTCTCTACTAGATCATGGGAATGTCTTTAGCTCATGCTAAAAGGATCGTCTGTTAAAGATTGCAGGAATCGCTGTTAGCATGAGCTGAAAGCCATTTTGTACTTGGCAGCCATTTTAGTTAGCCATGTGCTCGCCATGTGCTTTCTCCCTCTTCCAGAGTCTTGCACATGCTCAGAGAGGCCTAGCTGGTAGAATGCACCTGCTCCTAGTATAGAACTGTCAGGCTATTCTTACTCATGTAAGCAGTTTAGTCTCCCCTCCCACTTTGTGGAGCAAGCAAATTTTGTATACCCATATTAGTCAATAAGCATGCTTGTATGTGCTAGGACCTCCCCTTGATTTTATGCTGACTATGTAACAAATACATATATAAGGACCCTGTTCTCTGCACTCATTAGAATGCCTCCTACAGTGGCCTGCGGGTACCGTAAGATGCAATCTCCCTCATCTGAGGTTAATAAAACATGTTTTTTTGATATTACAGCTTCTGTGCCAATCTCTTCTTTGTTGGTCTTAAGGACCAGATGTATCAGTGAACCCCTAAGAAGGTTTTTATTTCTACAGTGACAGCAGCACAGGTGGGAACCCTCGAAAGTGGAAAGGCCTCGCTCTTACCCCAGTTTACTTTGTAACCAGATATGGCCGCGAACGCTTCAATGGTCTACAAAAGCACAGGGATGGCAGAGGGCAGGGCCGAGAGAGTAAGCAGAATATTGTCTGCATACAAGTATAGTTTAGAGGGTCCAACAGGGGTAGGGATGCCCACAATCTGGTCCGACTGATGCAAGGCCGCTGCAAAGGGGCTCCATCGCGAGGAGGAAGAGCAGAGGGGAGAGCGGGCATCCCTGCCATGTTCCCCGATGAACTTGGAAGGTGTCAGAGAGAAAGCCACCACATCTATGGGTGGATGCTTGGGAACACCCACGCTCCACCCATGGAACACCTCCCTGGATCAGAGTAACGCAAGGCATCGACTTGAGCTGCCTTGCGTTACTCAAGATTTAACAAGCACAGGAGAACCACACAAGGTGGCCTTGCGTTGCTTGATAAATCTGACTTTAGTGTTGTGTTGCCCTTGCGTGATGCAAGAACAATGCAACACTATGATAAATCTGCCCCAAAGTGTGTGTGCCTCTGTGTGTGTTCAGGGGAAAGGGCTTTCAGTGAGTGAATGGGTGAGCCAATAATGACATAAGGCGGGGGTGTAGCACAAAGTGATGGGACCCCTGCTGCAGATGATTAAGAAGGGCCCCAGAGTATACCATATATCACAAATATTCATTGGACTTGGTCTAAATGGGAGCCCCCTGACAGGTTGGGGTCCCATGACGTGTTGGGGGCTTCCTTTTGCGCAGGGGCTTTAGGAGCTTCTGTTATTCCCCTTATGTAAAATGCAATTAGCAGACATAAGCGTCTTTATCACGTCATTACATTATTAGTTTTCACACTGACCTACACTAGGAGAATAATTTACTTGATTGTGATACAGAGATAGATTGGGACATTGTCTCAAAAGTACTACACAAGTATTTCAGACATCAGCAGCATGGCCAGAAAGAAAACGCCTTCATGACTCTAGTCTGAATGAGATGGCATTAAGCAGACTGCTCTAAAGATCATAAGGCTCTGGTGAGACAGTTGGTACACTGGCTGCACTTGGTGGTAGCCTTCAAATTACAAACAGGTCACTATAGATTTTTATCGAATCAATATCGTAGATGTGTTCTTGTCTCTTCAAACCCACCAGCACACATGTGGATGCATTTGTGGCAAGTTGGAGGCACTGCATTCGCCAGTCTGGCACCCTCGGGTATATGAATAGAAGTAGTCAGATCAGGAGTTCATCAGCGCCATCACAACCATTCCCTAATGCTTCTTTGAGATGAGCACGGTAGCATTCCGAAGGATTCTTAACTGCAGGAAACAGTTCTTAACTGCATTCATCATCTGTGGAATCATTGACACTTAGGAGTTTGGTGTGCAAGATTCTGAACACTAAAATAGTGGACTAAGCTATCATTTATTGAATTTATTTATTTATTTCGGACACTTGGTATAGCGAACAACTCATTTCCGGAGTATTTTGGTGCTGCGATGCTCATGACAAGGATAGACATTCTAAAACATTCGCATTTTTAACATCCTAAACGTAGTGAAATCTGGGCAGGAATGAAGATGAAGAGGAAGTTTATTTCAGTGATAAGGAGCTGCATAAGAGAAAGATCTGCCCCCATGTCTTGAGGTATGGATGCATGGGGTCACCAGAAGCGTCTTATCCGAAGACCTAAGACATCTAGGAGGCAGGTAGAGATTAAGTCGACAGGACAGATAGACTGGGCAGGCTTTGTGGAGTGCCTTGTGTGTCAGGCAGCATAGTTTAAAAATGACACGCTTTTTAATAGGCAGCCAGTGAAGCTTCCTAAGGATCGGGGAGGAGGGCGAGCGAGAGAGAAGGTTGCAAATCAGCCGTGCAGCAGTATTCTTGACCACCTGCTTTTTAGACATCAGGGTATCGTTTATTGATACCAGCAGCCCATTTCCGTTGTCCAAGCAACTGATGATAAGAGCTTGGCCAAGAGTTTTCCTGATGGTATCTGGAAGCCATAGGAAGGCGTTTTTAAAAAGCCTCATGGTGGCAAAATAGGTGCCACTTGTGGCACTAACTTGGTCCTTCATGGATAGTGATTGGTCTAGTTTCACTCCAAGATTTTTCACTACCTGCTTAGGTGCAGGGGCTGGGCCAACGTCTGAGGACCACCAGTCTGCTGGACATAGCTCTGTGGCTTTGCCAAATACCATGATCTCCGTATTATCGCTGTTCAATTGGAGACAGTTGTTATTCATCCAAACAGCGATTTGTTTCAAGCAATTTGCAGCTTTGCCTTTCACCTTATCTGGATCTGGGCCGAAGGAAATGAGAAGCTGCGTATCATCTGCATATGATTAGAAAGAGGAAGATGCTCGGGCAAAAACTGGGGAACTCCCATTGAAATTATATAAAGCAAATATCTGGGGAAAAATGCCCTTTTGTGATCTGGATAGGGTATCTATTTGGCAATTCCTTTGCTTGGCAGATGTTCGTTATATTTTGCTCTAATATATGTCATGAAACGAAGAGACCTTCTGGTAACTTCAGGATGAGTTTATTATACACCCACCAGACAGTCCACACCAGCAGCCGGACGCTACAGTTAACACTCACCATCTGAGGTTTATGCGTTCCGCTGCTGACATGGTTACAACACATCTTCCCTTTATAATGCAAATTAACAGAAAAGGATGAAAAGGAAAGGTGTGGAGGGCAGATAAGTGGCAAAGCGAACAGTGTTTAAGAATAAAGAAAGTACAAGGAAAACACAAAAATAAGCTCAGCATAAGGTAACATCTCTACCTAAGAACATAATCCTGGAGATGTAAAGGTGGCCTCCTAGCTCTAATGGAGCGCTCAGGGGAATCGACTTGAGTCTTACTATCACAACTCCGGAAATGTCCAGCACCACTCTGGGAGTGCCTGGTCTGGAGTTGAAAACCCACACTACCATCCTCATTCCCACATTTAGAAAGGCGGGACATGCTCCAAACATCGCCACCAGTGAGCATGACAACATTCTTCATAACTTTGATGATGCGCTTCGGACCAAAGAATTTGGTCTCACCTTTGGGAGACCACACCGCCTTTTTCACAAAAACAAGATCACCCACCTTCCAATCACACTTGCGTTCTCCCATTTTGGTATCAAACCTTTGTTTGTAACCCTCCTGATACCTTCTGAGTCTCCAATCATTTACAGAATTGTTCCTGTCTTTAACACTCAACCACAGGGTTGAGCTTAGAACCTGCTGCTCTGCCCCTAAGTTTTTTAAATGGAGAACAACCTGTAATACTGTTGGGAGTATTCCTATGTGCCCATATTTTCTCTCTAAGGACACCTCGAAGAGGAAAACCTGTATCGACAGCAGTTTGGGCACAGGCTCTCACAAGCCTGTTCATGCTCTCTACTAGGCCATTTGCTTGCGGTGAGTAGAGGGCCGTGCGATGATGGTTGATGGAAAGATCTTTCAGGAAATCGGTCCTGAGAGGTAAACTGCACCCCGTTGTCGGAAACCAAAATGTCGGGTATTCCTTCACAAGTGAACACATCTTTTAGAAATTCAATAATATTTTTTGTAACAACGGAGCTCATGCAGCAAGCAGAGATCCATTTGGAAGTGTAGTCAACCAGAACGACTACAAATCTTTCCGTGGAAGCCAGAACATCAAATGATCCAACAATGTCAATGGCAAGCTTGGACCAAGGACGCTCAGGAAGAGCCATAGGAGAGAGCAGTGTTGTGTTGATTTTCCTGGACTTGTCATTACCAACGCAAATGGTGCAATCCCTGACAGCCTCCTCAACGTGTTTGTCAACCTCTGGCCACCAGTAGGATTCTCTGACCCTTGCTTTGGTCAAACTGCGTCCCAGATGATCTTCGTCTGCTAGATTGATAATTTTTCCTCTCACGGAACGAGGAGGAACCAATCTATCTCCTCTAAAAAGCTCTCCCTGCACAATGTTTAACTCATCACGAACATTCCAGAATGCCTTGGCAACACTAGGAACATCAGAAAGAGGAGGCCACCCATTAACGACAAACTCCATTAATGGTCCCCTAGAGTCATCGCATTCAGCACTGGCTTCCCACTCCTCTCTGTTAAGAGCACATTCCCTCACCCAAGGCACAGCACAGTCAGAGGAGTTCAACACATTTTTCTCAAGCGGCATCCTAGAAAGAAAATCGGCCGGGATATTTCTGAGACCAGGTAGGTACTCCATTGTAAAATTATACTCCCAGAGTCCTTCAACCCATCTTTTGATTCTGGGAGTAGTGCTTTCACCATTCCTGCAGGCAAACATGTGTACCAGGGGCTTGTGGTCAGTTCGGACCAGAAATGGTAAACCCCACAAGTAGAACCTGAAATGGTTGATGGCCCACGAGCAAGCTAACGCCTCACGCTCAATCACTGAGTAGCGCTCTTCAGCTCCCTTTAGTGAGCGCGAGGCGAAGCCAATGACTTTTTCGTTACCGTCAACCATTTGGGAGAGAACAGCACCCAAACCCCGTAAACTGGCATCGGTGGTGAGGATGGTCTTCTTAAGCACATCAAAATGGCCTAGGGTAGGCATGCGTGCAATTTCACTTTTGACCTTTCTCAAAGCAGTTTCGCAGTCTTTAGACCACTCGAAATCAACCCCTTTTTTAAGTAGTAGCCTTAAAGGTTGCACTACACAGGCAAAATTGTAGATAAACTTCGAGTAATACTCGGACAAACCAAGGAAAGACTTTACTTGGTCCTTGTTCAAGGGAGCTGGAGCCTGTAAAATTGCTTCCACAAGGTCAATTTTTGGGCTGATACCCTCGCTTGAAATAGAGTGGCCAAGATATGATACAGAACTGACTCTGAATTTACATTTCTCACTCTTGAGAGTGAGGCCACATTCTTGAAGTCTGGATAGTACTTTAAATAACACTACATCATGTTTGTCTCTATTCTGTCCAAAGACCAGTATATCATCTTGGAAGAATAGGACCGAGTCAATCCCTGCTAACACACCCTTCAGGTCTCTTTGGAAACATGCAGCAGCACTTGCTAACCCAAAAGGCATTCTAACAAACCTATAGGCACCCAGGGGTGTTACAAATGAAGTTAGGGCCTTAGAGTCCTCGTGCAGCATGACCTGATGGTAGGCCGACGATAAGTTCATGACACTGAAAAGGCAGGCACCTCCTAACTTAGTCAGGGCTTCGTTGATGATTGGTAATGGCTGCCTGTCAACCCAAATACAATTATTTAGACTTCTCAAGTCGACACACATCCTAATTTTCGTGCCTTTGTCCTTTGGGGCTAAAACAATGGGGGCCAACCACTCTGAAGATTCAATCTCTTCTATGACACCCAAATCAAGCAACTTATTGAGTTCCTCTTGAAGCGGTTTCAACATGAGATTTGGGACCTTCCTCACTTTATGTACAACAGGAGTTGCACTGTCCTTTAAGATTATTCTGTGTTTGAAACCTTTAAGAAGTCCTAATTTTTCTCTAAAAACTTCATGATACTTCCCTATAATATCCTGATGATCACCATGAGATGTTACCAGCATTACTTGTTTGGGAGCATTCGGATTCAAAATGATCCCAAGGTCTCGTTGGTGTCGCCAGCCTAAGAGATTATCTTCACGCCTAGCAACATAGACCTTGCCAACAGTCTCTCTGCTTTTAAACACAATGGTTTGGATGGAAAACACAACAAGGTCGATACTCTGTCCACCATAACCTACTGGGTTGATGTCAGGTGGCAAAAGTTTTACTTCCTTGAATGCGGGAATGGAATCCCAAACTTTGTCACTTAGTAGGGTATTCGGCGAGCCAGAATCAGCAAGAACAGTAACTGTTATATTACCAACAGTTATGTCACATTTTGGCATAGAAACATTACCAGTGTCAACACCTTTAACATCATGTACAGATTTGTCAATACTATCTGTGATACAGTGGATAGTATGCTGTGAAAATGCATCTTCGTCATCAATCATGTTAACTTTCACATTCTTGCACATGCGGGCATAATGTCCCTTTTTTCCACAGTTTCTGCAATTGGTACCCCTAGCAAAGCAATTGGGAAAGTTGGGCCCATGGTTCAAACTGCCACATCTTGGGCATTTAGTCTTGCCATCTCAGTTCCAACTGGAATTGAATTTCGGTTTGTCGACTTTGGTGAACCCTTTCTCTAATTTTACGTTGGGCTTAGATACAGTGGCAATTGCGGCCTCAGAAGATGGATTGTCTAGGTCACTTCTTATTGAGTTGGTGCTAACATCAGTGCCAACATTAGTATTATGCATTTCCTTTACCCAGTGAGAAGTGTGTTCAATACTTTCCACAATGGCGATTTCCTCTTTGAGATTGGGATTCTTGGATAGTAGTTTCTCCTGGATCTTGGTGTCATTGGTGCATCGCACTAGTTGTAACAAAACAATGGGAGAGCAAGGGAAATATGGGGTGCGTCCGTATCCCCGGTATAATGATAAGTTAAACAAAGAAGGACGAACCCTCTGTGTGGATGTGGTACAATCACTAGGCTGGTTGGTACAAGGACCCACTAGGTTAGTTTAAAAGACCCCTCACACACCAACCTAGTTGGTGTCATGCTTCATCATTGGGGTCCCAACCGGGTGGCCGAATGCCGCCCGGTTGTGCTACGACGCCTGGTTACAGCGGAGCTGGTTTGGTGTGAGTATGTGATATGATGTGAACTAAAAATATCTCTGAGAATCCTTGCCTGTAAACTTTATTAGTGACGGCTCAGGATATGGTTAAAAAAGAGTGTAGTGCAACTAGAATCAGAGGTTATTATCCCTAGTTGACTATGTGGATGGTCTACATGTTTCAGCCCGCAATAGGGATTACGAGGGGCTTTCTTCAGGACCGAGTGGTGAAAAAGTGAGTGGCAAAGTGAGTAGTGCCACGTGAGAAAAATGAGAAAGTACCTGCACACGCGCTAAGGTGTGTGGACTGAGTGTCTACGTACTTACGGACACTGAGAAAACCTGTGGGAGAAAAGAAGACAGCACAAAACATGTATATACATTATTGTTAAGCAACATAAAATGCAATCTTACGTCAGTACTATGGTCTAGCACAATGACCGACCCTGTGATTGTACGCATTATCTAGACGAGGTGGGACATGCTGCATGCGAAAAGTGACAAGTAGCCTATAATGATCGCCCCGGTCTTATAGATGCTATGAAGCTGAGGAGCTTCCAGTGAGATCCACGCGGTTAAGTTGCTCAGGGTGGTGAGCAAAACATGGTTTGTCGCAAGTCATCACCCTTTAACTACTGGTGAGCAAGTATGGGCCACCGTGGTTGGAGATCATGTGCGGCATTGTGCGCAAAATATCCACAGTAGCGGTAGTGCCTGGCAAGAGCGTAGGCGTTCGTGATCATGCGGCGCGTCTGGCGGGAGCGTTTAGCACTAGTGATCATGCGGCGCGCTGAAGCTGGGTTTAAAAGCAATTAAAAAGCAGAGAGCTTCTGCTAGCAACGCTGTATGTAAAAGCATAATTACACTATGTGTGAAATTGGGCAGCCGATCGGGACTCGGAAGGGGTCACATCCGATGACCGAATCTGGGGAAAAGTGAAGTTTGGGATGAGCACGGAAACACCAGCGTGCTCAGGTCCTGCTGTGGAAAAAGAAGTTACGCGACCTTACTTGGTATCAGGATGGAACCTGTCTGAGAACCTAGTGTGGTATCCCGTCGTCCCGGCTGGTGTGTAGCACGGGGAGGATAGTGCTATTTAAGCCCGTGTCCCCTCTGGAATACGTGCCAGTATGCTCGTAGAGGAAACAGGGAGGAGTAGCGCTGTCGTGCGCAGTCAATCGGCTGCATCTTGGAGCCCTGAGTGCGGCGGAAGCTGCGCATGCGCTTTGATACTGAGGGGGAATGGGAAAGGGGCGGCCATATTCGAGTGTTCCGGTAATAGAACCAGACTGCTTACACTGGGAGCAGTGTGGCCAAGGTGCTCTGAACTAAGAGCCTCTGTCAAAAAATGATATGGAGTAATAAGGAACGGCCCAAAGTGAGGAGACATACACTGGAGGCGATGCAGAGAAATGAAAATGAAGTCAATGAGGGATGGCGATACATGGCTAGGTGTGCAGGGGGCCCAGAATGAGGGCATTACAATTAGGCCATTCTGTGGGGGTGCCATCTCTGTTAGAGCTCAGCTATAGGAGGGGTGCTCATTGGTAGGTGAGCAGTGATCTGGTTGAATAATGTTTATGTTCTCCTGAGACTGTTCCAAGGAATGTTGTCATTGAGGCCAATTTTGTCGCTGGACAGGCGATAAACCCATCTTTGCTCCTTCTCAAGGAGACGGCTCTGAATATTTGGTAGACTAGGGTCCAGTGCTTCTATGATGACCCAGCGCATATCATTTGTCGTGTGGCCCACTTCCAGGAAGTGGTTTGTCATGCGGGTTGTGTTTTTCTTACAGCGTATGGTGCTGCGGTGTTCGCAGATCCTTGTCTTGATCTTGCGATTGGTCATGCCAATATAGATGAGATTACAGGGGCAGGTAATGCGGTAGATCACGTGTTCCGTGTTACAGTTCGTATGTTGTCTCAGTTGCCAAGTTTTCCCTGGTTCCAAACTGAGGCTTTTAGTGGTTTCGGTGATATGGCACACGCTGCAGTTGCCACAGGGAAAATGGCCCACCACGCCCGGGAGCCCCCAGGCATTGAGGACAGTGTGAACTGGCCTCTGTTGTGGTTTTGGTCGGGTGGAGACTATTGCGTCTTTGATTGATCGGGCTCTCTTGTTGGAGAGAAGAGGAAGTTCCCAATCAAGGTTGCCTGTCTTCAATATTTTCCAGTTTTTGCGAATAATTTGTGAGACTTTTTGAGAGACGGCATTGTATGTGGTCACACATGTGAGTGGCGACTGTGTCGATTCTCGTGCTGGTGTTTCAATCAGTCCCTCACGGTTCTGATTCCTGGCCCTTTTGTTTGCTTTGTCTGTAATCCATTTGGGGTAGCCCCGCTGTCGTAGTTTATCATTTAGATCTCTGGCTTGGGATTTGTAGTCTCCTATTTCACTGCAGTTTCTGCGAAGCCGAAGATACTGGCCGTAGGGGAGATTCTCCCGCAGTGATCTGGGGTGGAAGCTCGAGAAGTGCAGAAGGGAATTGCGGGCAGTGGTTTTGAAATGGGTTTTGCTCTTCAGTCCTCCTCCTGCTGCTTCAATGTCCAAGTCAAGGAATGTAGTCTTGTATCTGTCAAAGCTGTGTGTGAAATGGAGGTTGGGATCACATGAGTTAAGCCATTCACAGAATGTAGTGAGTGAGGCGTTGTTACCTTCCCAAATCAGTAAGATATCGTCGATGTAACGTTTGTAGAATCTGATTTGGGGAAAACGTGACTGGTTGTTGTTAAGTTGGACATTGAAGCAGCAGGAGGAGGACTGAAGAGCAAAACCCATTTCAAAACCACTGCCCGCAATTCCCTTCTGCACTTCTCGAGCTTCCACCCCAGATCACTGCGGGAGAATCTCCCCTACGGCCGGCTTCGCAGAAACTGCAGTGAAATAGGAGACTACAAATCCCAAGCCAGAGATCTAAATGATAAACTACGACAGCGGGGCTACCCCAAATGGATTACAGACAAAGCAAACAAAAGGGCCAGGAATCAGAACCGTGAGGGACTGATTGAAACACCAGCACGAGAATCGACACAGTCGCCACTCACATGTGTGACCACATACAATGCCGTCTCTCAAAAAGTCTCACAAATTATTCGCAAAAACTGGAAAATATTGAAGATAGGCAACCTTGATTGGGAACTTCCTCTTCTCTCCAACAAGAGAGCCCGATCAATCAAAGACGCAATAGTCTCCACCCGACCAAAACCACAACAGAGGCCAGTTCACACTGTCCTCAATGCCTGGGGGCTCCCAGGCGTGGTGGTCCATTTTCCCTGTGGCAACTGCAGCGGGGGCCATATCACCGAAACCACTAAAAGCCTCAGTTTGGAACCAGGGAAAACTTGGCAACTGAGACAACATACGAACTGTAACACAGAACACGTGATCTACCGCATTACCTGCCCCTGTAATCTCATCTATATTGGCATGACCAATCGCAAGATCAAGACAAGGATCTGCGAACACCGCAGCACCATACGCTGTAAGAAAAACATGACAAACCACTTCCTGGAAGTGGGCCACACGACCAATGATATGCGCTGGGTCATCATAGAAGCACTGGACCCTAGTCTACCAAATATTCAGAGCCGTCTCCTTGAGAAGGAGCAAAGATGGGTTTATCGCCTGTCCAGCGACAAAATTGGCCTCAATGACAACATTCCTTGGAACAGTCTCAGGAGAACATAAACATTATTCAACCAGATCACTGCTCACCTACCAATGAGCACCCCTCCTATAGCTGAGCTCTAACAGAGATGGCACCCCCACAGAATGGCCTAATTGTAATGCCCTCATTCTGGGCCCCCTGCACACCTAGCCATGTATCGCCATCCCTCATTGACTTCATTTTCATTTCTCTGCATTGCCTCCAGTGTATGTCTCCTCACTTTGGGCCGTTCCTTATTACTCCATATCATTTTTTGACAGAGGCTCTTAGTTCAGAGCACCTTGGCCACACTGCTCCCAGTGTAAGCAGTCTGGTTCTATTACCGGAACACTCGAATATGGCCGCCCCTTTCCCATTCCCCCTCAGTATCAAAGCGCATGCGCAGCTTTCCGCCGCACTCAGGGCTCCAAGATGCAGCCGATTGACTGCGCACGACAGCGCTACTTCTCCCTGTTTCCTCTACGAGCATACTGGCACGTATTCCAGAGGGGACACAGGCTTAAATAGCACTATCCTCCCCGTGCTACACACCAGCCGGGACGACGGGATACCACACTAGGTTCTCAGACAGGTTCCATCCTGATACCAAGTAAGGTCGCGTAACTTCTTTTTCCACAGCAGGACCTGAGCACGCTGGTGTTTCCGTGCTCATCCCAAACTTCACTTTTCCCCAGATTCGGTCATCGGATGTGACCCCTTCCGAGTCCCGATCGGCTGCCCAATTTCACACATAGTGTAATTATGCTTTTACATACAGCGTTGCTAGCAGAAGCTCTCTGCTTTTTTAATTGCTTTTAAACCCAGCTTCAGCGCGCCGCATGATCACTAGTGCTAAACGCTCCCGCCAGACGCGCCGCATGATCACGAACGCCTACGCTCTTGCCAGGCACTACCGCTACTGTGGATATTTTGCGCACAATGCCGCACATGATCTCCAACCACGGTGGCCCCTACTTGCTCACCAGTAGTTAAAGGGTGATGACTTGCGACAAACCATGTTTTGCTCACCACCCTGAGCAACTTAACCGCGTGGATCTCACTGGAAGCTCCTCAGCTTCATAGCATCTATAAGACCGGGCGATCATTATAGGCTGCTTGTCACTTTTCGCATGCAGCATGTCCCACCTCGTCTAGATAATGCGTACAATCACAGGGTCGGTCATTGTGCTAGACCATAGTACCGACGTAAGATTGCATTTTATGTTGCTTAACAATAATGTATATACATGTTTTGTGCTGTCTTCTTTTCTCCCACAGGTTTTCTCAGTGTCCGTAAGTACGTAGACACTCAGTCCACACACCTTAGCGCGTGTGTAGGTACTTTCTCATTTTTCTCACGTGGCACTACTCACTTTGCCACTCACTTTTTCACCACTCGGTCCTGAAGAAAGCCCCTCATAATCCCTATTGCGGGCTGAAACATGTAGACCATCCACATAGTCAACTAGGGATAATAACCTCTGATTCTAGTTGCACTACACTCTTTTAACCATATCCTGAGCCGCCACTAATAAAGTTTAGAGGCAAGGATTCTCAGAGATATTTTTAGTTCACATCATATCACATACTCACACCAAACCAGCTCCGCTGTAACCAGGCGTCGTAGCACAACCGGGCGGCATTCGGCCACCCGGTTGGGACCCCAATGATGAAGCATGACACCAACTAGGTTGGTGTGTGAGGGGTCTTTTAAACTAACCTAATGGGTCCTTGTACCAACCAGCCTAGTGATTGTACCACATCCACACAGAGGGTTCGTCCTTCTTTGTTTAACGCATCGCACTAGTTGGTCATGGATAAGGGAATCTGATAACTGTTCAAATTCGCAAGTCTGAGCCAAGGATTTTAAAGCCGCCACATAGTTGCCGACTCTCTCTCCCTTAGCCTGGGTGCGCACAAAAAACTTGTGCCGCTCCTTTACAACATTTAGTCGTGGCCCAAAGTGAGTTTGTAAAAGTAATACACTGATTTCATAAACGTCATTGGGTTCACCTGCTTCTCTGCCTATCGGTATGGGATCCAGGCTATCATAGATGTTCCTTCCTTCGATGCCGAGATTGTGGAGTAAAACTGCCTGCTTCCTTGCTGCAGAGAATCTTTCCCCACCAATGGCTATGAGGTTGGAGTCAAAAAGTGGTTTCCATTTCTTCCAGGGTAGAATAGGTTTGCCGCGCTCAGATAAAAACTGAGGTGGTTGACTCATACCACTGGACGTCGACATCCTGAAAGAAAAGTAAGTAAACAAACCAACAAAACAGGCTAATATAACAATTTAAAACAACAGTCTAAAATAATAAGGCAAAATAACAAGCCAACATAAATGCTTCTCTTCTTCTTTTTTTTAAAATCCCAAGAGTGAGTAAAACTGGTGCTAATTGTAAAATAACCATAAATAACATAAAAAATCTAAATAATTAACTTATCTTACTTGAGAGTCCTTACGGTTAACAGCATGGGGCCATAGCTGTCCTCATTTTGCATGTGGAAACCTCATTCGGTGCAGTCACCGTTTCTTCAAACCACACGCCGGAAAGGAAAGCGGAAGAGAAAGCTGCCTCTTCAATCCACACGCTGGAGAGGAATGCGGAAGAGAAGGTATTCCTGTATGCGATGTCACAGTAGGTAGCGTGCCTTCCTAGGTTGCCGTTCCAGCCTCCTGCTGAGGTCAACACGTCAAAGTGTATGCGTGAAGCTCTGTGTCCACAGATTCGTCACAATGCTGGCTCAGGAGGACACGCGCTTTTCCCTACGCATTTGAACAATGCCGGCGGCTTCGCTGTGAGTTATTATTTTTTTTAAACGCTGCTCGAGCGCTCAACGGCAGGCAGGTTAGCGCACAGTCCACTACTGCAACCACAGTCAATCTTGAAATACGGTTAAACACAGCTGTCCACATTCAAGCTCCAAATGCTCCGCAAATCATTTTTAGTGCCATACGCAAGTCCCGGCGCTCTAAAACACAAAAGGCAAAAGCCGACCAACCTTGTCCGTAGAAATCTGGATTCAGCTTGACAGGATAAAAACTCACGCTGGGTTCTTCGGTGGGTGTATATTCTTTTGCTTGTCGTCGGCAGTAATGAAACGAAGAGACCTTCTGGTAACTTCAGGATGAGTTTATTATACACCCACCAGACAGTCCACACCAGCAGCCGGACGCTACAGTTAACACTCACCATCTGAGGTTTATGCGTTCCGCTGCTGACATGGTTAACATTCTTAAAGGGAACTAGAGATTAAAGGGCAAGTTACAACAATATGTAAGATGCTGTGGGTAAAACAATTCGTCTGGAGTGGCTGGCTGCATTGAGAGACTTGTCAATTCCCCCAGCACTGTGTACCTGCACTATCAGCCAGTGGAGTATCTCTGTCAGGACCCCCCACAGCGATAATCACCACCCATTGGAAGAATGATTACAATTCTATATTCTTGGTCCGGTGGGTTGCGGAGTTTTGCTCTCACCAAATAGCATAGGAGGCATAATTGTAGAGATCACATTCATCCACAAGAGACATCTTGATGCTACTGGCCGATAAACATTTATCGTGACCCACTCAGTGGTACTTATTTTATCGACCTTTGAAGAATAAAACTCCTAAGCGGGTCCATAGGAATTCAAGCCTGTGGCTCTGGGCTCTGAGGTGAATTGCCTTAATGGATGTGGTAGACCACTGAGTCACCAGACAAAGCCAGCTTCAAGGAACAAAAAAATATTAGCAAAGCAAATAGGTCTTTAATTCTGACAGCTGATGACTTTGCCAAAGTTTTCTTCCTCTAGCTGACCACCAAGCTTGTGTGAGCAGCTATCTTACAATGATTCATAAAGAGAAAAATTATCATTCAAAGATGGCCATGGAATATGTATGCTTATGCACAGTGAGCATCTTTGAATGCATTTCTTGCGATTTATAAAAAAATCCGTACAATATGGATGCTGTCTGAACCTGTTTAGAGGCGACACGGCAGACAGAGACTACTGGGCCACAACTGTTTTGATTAAGACTGTTTGCTTCTGGTGTCCTGGGGCCCATCCTGCTAAGGCTTTGCAAACTGAGCCAAGTACAACTCTTTCTGCTCTTCACTCTCACAGTAGTGAGGTTGAGCAGTCTCAGGCTTCTCCGGGAGGTAGTGTGGGGGGGCATGAGCTCAGAACTCCATAATCAACCAACTGACACATTAACTTCAGTGTCCTGCTCAGTGCTAGTCTTTTAGAAATAAAGTGATTTTTAATCTTGTAGCTGTACTACACAATTCAATCCAGTATGGACGGTAATGAATCTGATCACACTCCTGGATTCGCTTGTGTGGTTCCACCTCTTATCTCATTTCATGCTGCCTCCCATCTGCGTAACCCTAGATGAAACTGTTCACCAACAATTTATGGTAGAAGCATGAAGTGGGCTCATGTACAGATTTTAGTTCCTCAAAAGTCAAATGCGCAATATGCTTGAATTCTTGCCCCTGGTTGTGTAGCACATAGGAATTCAGTCTCCTAGTGCTCCTTGTTCCACTTGGGTGAACTCAGTGGTTTGATCTCAATGTAGGCAGAGGGTGCTTGGTGATCAGAAGCAGTCACTAAGAAGCCTCAGAGGAGACTAAGTGTGGGCATGTCCGCCTGTATGCAGCCCCCCAGATTAGCCAGATGTTGTTTGCCCGCCCAGGCACCAGCAAACAGATATCCTGTGTGGCTAGGCCTTCCTGATAATACATAAATGTTACATACTAACCAGGCTAAGTGTGTAAGGGTTAGGCTTAGGGCCTGAATAGTGATGCTAGCTAACAGAGTGTGCAAGATTGCCATATTATTTTAGCAGCAAGTAGATATTGTCGAGCTAATAAAAATAACAAGAAGCATAGCAGAGAGGATTCTTTCACTTTGATTCCTGGAGGAGTATGTATCGTGATTAACACTGCAAGGCATTCTGGCCTCACATGGAACAAGTTTGGAAGGAAAGAGAAAGCAGTATTGATGGCCTTTCTAACACATCTCTAACAGAGACATTTTCATGCTTTATAATGCAAGTATGAAAGAGTACACAGTAGCCTCCCTCTTGCCTCTCCAAGGAGAATCAAGGTATAAGACACCCGGGAATTTGAATGGAGCAGACACAAAGACTGATTGTTTGAAGGGATATGCAAGAGCGCAATTTTCCAACTGCAGTCCCACCAGCCTCCTAGATATGCAGGGATAGTTACATGGTTTGGAATAAAATAGTTAGGGAGATTAGTTCAGCCAATATATTAGCAATGACGCTGATAACATAAACGCATATATATATATATATATATAATCACTGAATAAACCAAAGGTTACAGGTACATTATAGTTAGGGTCAGATTGCACTTGTACAAAACCAGTGAAGTTCAGCAGTTATAGTTACCTAAGCTAACTATAACTTATGTGCCCGCAATGGACTGCTTATGACCTCACATATTACATCACTCATGACATGGTCAGTGGCATCACTGATGACATCTCAAATGACATCACTGATGAAATCATCCAGTGAGTGTAAGTGATTTGAAAATGTTTCTGACACTTAATGATATATACTAAACTGCATAAGGTAAATTACTATTTTTTCTGTACTACTAATGAGTAATACTGTTTCTAACATATGTCATATAAGTAGCTTTGTGACTGTCTGAAACTGTGTGTGAGTGGCTGACTGAGTGGCTGTATAGGTGTGTGAGTGGCTGTATGGATGAATAGGTTGGTGTGTGAGTAGTTGTATGGGTAAGTGAGTGGCTGTGTGAGTGGCTGTATTGGTGAGTAGGTGGGTGTGTGAGTGGCTGTATGGGTGGCTGAGTAGCTGCATTGGTGAGTGAGTAGGTGTGTGATTTGCTGCATTAGTGGGTGAGCAGCTATGTGAGTGGCTGTATGGGTGAAGAAGTGGGTGTGTGAGTAGGTGTAAGGGTGAGTGAGTGGCTGTGTGAGTGCCTGTATTGGTAAGTGGGTGTATGAGTGGCTGTATGGGTGGGTGAGTGCCTGTGTGTGGCTGTATTGGTGAGTAAGTGGGTATGTGAGTGGCTCTATGGGTGGGTGAGTGGCTGTGTGAGTGGCTGTATGTGCAGGTGAGTGGCTGTGTGAATGACTGTATGGGTGAGTGACTGGGTGTCCAAGTGGGTGTATTGGTGAGTGAGTGGCTGTTTGTATGGGTGTGAGTGGCTATATTGCACAGTCACTCTGTATGAGTAGCTGTATAGGTGAGTGAGTTTGCATGTGAGTGTTAGTATGGATGTGTGAATGTGTATGTAAGTGGTTGTGTGGGTGAGTGAATGAGTGTGTGAGTAGCTGTATGGGTACATAAGTGGCTCTGTTAGTAGCTGTATGGGTGAGTGAGTGGATGTATGGGTGAGTGGGTGTGTGAGTGGCTCTGTAGATGAGTGAGTGGGTGTGTGAGTAGTTGTATGAGACTCTTAATGTATATGTGAGTGGTTGTGTGTGTATGTGAATGAACGTATGAGAGGTTGTATGGGGTTTCAGTGGGTGTGTGAGTGGTTCTGTGGATGATGTAATCAGTGATGTCATTTGAGATGTCATCAGTGATGTCTTCAGTGACATCACTGACCTTGTCATGAGTAATGCAATATATGAGGTCATAAGCAGTGCATTGCGGGGGCGTAAGTTATAGTTAGCTCAGGGAAATATAACTGCTGCATTTCACTGGTTTTATACAAGTGAAATCTGAGCCTAACTATAACGTCCCTTTAACCTTTGTTTTTTTTTAGTGAATTTCTAAGGTTTTTTTAATTCTATTTTCTAACTATAATGTTCCTGCAACCTTTGCTTTTCTAGTGAATTTTTACGGTTTTCAAATATTATTTCCTATCTATAACACCACTGTAACCTTTGGTTGTTAACATGAATTTTTAACTGTAACAAGTAAGCTTTAACAGTGAGTGTGTGAGTGAGAGCATTAGTGTCTCAGTAGGTCTGTGAGTGGGTCTGTGAGTGGATGTGTGAGTGGGTCTGTCAGTGGATGTGTGAGTGTCTTTGTGGGTCTGAGAGTGGCTGCATAAGTGTCTCACTGGGTGTGTGAGTGTGTGCATGAGTCTGAGTGGGTCTGTGAGTGGGTGTGTGTCAGTCTGTGAGTGTGTGCATGAGTGTCTGAGTGGGTCTTTAAGTGGGTGTGTGAGTCTCTGAGTGGGTCTGTGAGTGAGTGCATGAGTCTGAGTGGGTCTGTGAGTGGATGCATGAGTCTGAGTGGGTCAATGAGTGAGTGCATGCATCTCTGAATGGGTCTGTGAGTGGGTGCACAAGTGTCTCAGTGGGTCTATGAGTGGGTGCGTGAGTCTCTGAGTGGGTCTGTGAGTGAGAACATGAATCTCTGAGTGGGTCTGTGAGTGGGAGCATGAGTGTCTGAGTGGCTCTGTGAGTGGGTGTGTGACTCAGTGGGTATGTGGATGCATGAGTCTCTGAGTGGGCCTGTGAGTGGGTGTGTGAGTATCTGAGTAGGTGTGTGAGTGGGTGTGTGAGTCTCTGAGTGGGTGCATGAGTCTCTGAGTGGGTGGATGAGTCTCTGAGTAGGTGTGTGAGTGGGTGCGTAAGTCTCGGAGTGGGTCTCTGAGTGAGTGCAAGAGTCTCTCAGTGGGTCTGTGAATGAGTGCATGAATCTCTGAGTAGGTCTGTGAGTGAGTGAGGGAATCTCTGAGTGGGTCTGTGAGTGGGTGCATGAGTTTCTGAGTGGGTCTGAGCGGGTTCGTGAGTGTCTGGGTCTGTGAGTGGGTGCGGAGTGTCTGAGTGGGTTTGTGAATGGGTGCATAAGTGTCTCAGTGGGTCTGTAAGTGGGTGCATGAGTCATTGAGTGGGTCTGTGAGTGGGTGCGTGAGTGTCTGAGTAACTCTGAGTGGGTGCATGAGTGTCTCAGTGGGTCTGTGAGTGGGTGCATGAGTCTCTGAGTAGGTCTGTGAGTGGGTGCGTGAGTCTGAGTAGGTCAGTGAGAGGGGTAATGCCTGTGTGGGTCTGTGAGTGGATGCATGAGTCTGCTAGTTTTTCTGCACTCCGTTTTGCCTTTTCTGCTTGTTTTTCTGCCTCTATTTTCCTTTCCTGCCTTCTGTTTTGCCTTTTGTGCTTTTTTTCTGCCTGTTTTGCTTTTTCTGGTTGTTTTTCTGCCTTCTGTTTTGCCTTGTTCTGTCTTTTTCTGCTTCCTTCTCTTTTCCACATGGGAGGGAGCCCTCCCTGGGCCGATTCGGCCCCAGGGACCCCATCCCCTGATGCTTGGCCTTCATTAAATGGGGTAGGGGGATTGCGCGCCCCCCTCCCCGGGCCCATTTCAGCCCTGGGGACCCCATCTCCAGGGCCTGTCTTTATTATATTTAAAATCTAAAGGGGAGGGGGCCATTCAGCCCCCCTCCATGGGCAGATTTCGGCCCCTGGGGACCCAGAATAATGTCTGCACACAGGATATATTATTCAGTTATTCTACCATACATACATTTAAAAAAAATAATTGACTTTAAAAAAACCCTAGACATTCACTTTAAAAACCAAAGGTTGAAGTAATGTAGCTTGTGGTAATAAAAAGATCTGTTTTTGTTTAAAAGAAACCTTAGAAACTCACTGACAAAAACGAAGGTGAATTTCTCAGTGATAACATTCACATTCTGAACTAAAAAAAACACAGAAATTCAGCAGTTATAGATAGCAGCACTAACTTTAACTTGTGCCCTCGCCATGCGCTGCTTATTACCTTGCATATGACATCAATCATAACATGTTCTATGACATCAGTGATGACATTTCAAAGGGCATCATTGATGACATCACTCATGACATAATCCAATGAGTGATGCAAAAAGAACAATTGATTGGCGGAATGCTGAACAATGTCAAACACTTAACCCCAGTCAGAGATCTGGGCCTAAATCCATAGTTTTTCTTCCTCACCACGTCATTCCAGTTTGGACCCAGGCATATGCAAATCAGTCTTGACCCTGCTCCCCATGGGAACAGTCGAGCCCGAACTGCCTGGCCAAGTCCCCCTGGACAAATGCTTTTTTTTGTAAAAGCGCCCCATGCCGCGGCTTCACTTTAATGACAGCTGCGCCCCTTTACTTAGACGCGGCTTGTCTAAGGAAAGGGGTGCGGTCGCCATTAAAGGGAAAGTGCTGCATGGGGCAGTTAAAAAAAATGTAAAGAATACTAAAACTAAAAAAAATAAACATGCGGGTGCGTTCGGTGCTGCAAATAAACCAAAGGCACGACCGCCACTGTATGAGTGTGCCATGCTATGAAGAAAAAAAATTAAAGCAATGAGGGAGAGAGTGTCCTGCCTGCGCAGGAGAAAACCATTTAAGCAATTAGTTCTCGGATGCTTTAATTCAAGACAACTGAATAACAACACAAGTAACAGAGGGTGTCCTCATGGAAGGTAACAAAATGAGACAAGGCGGTACTAAGAAGGGACTGCTAAGCCTATTGACCAATGAAAAGCTACAGTTTCCAAAGAACAATGACACAAGTAAATGAAAAATATAGGCAGAGCTTCAAGTCCATACCTGAATACAGCATACCTCACAGAGCAGTGCATGCGCTGCCCAGACTCGACCTAAAAAAAAGCAAGGTGTGGGGAGCAATGGACAAGCATAGTTGTTTTGTGAGCAGAGGTGAGAGACAGAGGAAGAGAGGAGAGGTGAAACAAAACTAACTAACAAGCATTGGCAATGCCAATAGGTCTAGGTTTAAAGAAATATTGTATTCTAATGTGAAGCACTGCAAGTAGATAGCATGGGAATGGATACGTATTTGTGTGGCAGTAATAAACTGTAAAACAATATTGGTGCAGAATAAAAGGTGTTGTGACAGTTGCACTGTCAAGCCAAACCTAAAAATCCATGTAGGTTATTGACTACCCTCCTCCCATCTGTGCTGCTACCTGAGAACAATACCAGAAACTAGATAGCTAAGATACTTTAATAGCATTGCAGTGTCATGTGTTCACAGTTCAAGCTCAGGCAGCAGGATAAATAAACAAAATGATCATAGCTGTGTGGAGGGAAAACACATTTTTTGTGGAAGCACACAACTTCTGCCCTATCAAAGCATGTACTCCTGTCTCCCAACATGTGAGCAGAGCCAAATCCTCTCACCTGGTGATTCATTCTCACATCGTTATCTGGCAACAACTGTGCTGTCAAGCCAGAGGCCAAAAAGGTACTCCCCTTAGGGCAGCAATGGAATAAATCATGCCTCTGAAGCAAATCATGCTCCAGGAGTTGGACAAGCAAAACAATCGGAGGAGGAAGCCATCCATTAAGTAGCAGGGAGCTGAGGTAGTGCAGAAAGCCATCCAGTCATGCATGAGCAATGGGCTGACCCTAAGCCTACTCTGTGAACTGTATTGTAAACAATAGGTTTTCGACAATGGCAGGCAAACGCTGCAAGTTGGCATTCTGCCAGACTACTAAAAGCTTTCTATAGATGGAGATCTAAAAGGGAGTCTAGGGAGGTGGCGTCCGTTGATGCCCTTCTTTTCAGCTCTAGCAGTGCTCAGAGCAGTAATATGTCTAGCACAGAGGTGTTAAAGCCACCGGGAGACCAGGGTACACGCTTAAGAGGTGGTTATCAATGTGGTCCTTGGTCCAAAGGAAGTCTGAGCACTTCACTCTTTGCTTTCTAGTTTTGTTTTCATTTTTTTTGACACGACCCAATATTATTTTTTCTCCTTCGCCACTATGCTGTCCTATGAGGTACTTCACTCTTTGCTTTCTATTTTTGTTTTCATTCTTTCTGACACGACCGAAGATGATTTTTCTCTCTTTCGCCACCATGCTGTCCTCTTTTTACCTGCCGTAGGTAGACATTCACTGCTCTCAGTGACATTAGATCTAACACGAGTGCTTTGCTGCCACAGAAGGGTTGGAAGCACCATGTAAATCCGACAATATACATGCTACTTTTTTGAGAAAAAAATATATTTCACCATAAACCAAAACTAATCTGATTGAGTATTCACGTTTTGCTTGTGATCAAACAACTATAAAGATGTTTTGTAAAACTCAAATAGCTATCACGCCTGGCGATATACAGACAAGACAACAGTGCACTTCGTTTTATCCTGAACTTTATGTGGCTTTTTAAAAGAAGAACCTAGAAAAATTCCAACGATAGTCCCGCAGGAATCTCGCCTGCTCCAAGATTTACAGACGGTCTACAGATTCACGTGCTATTAATCATTTTTTTGTTAAATTCGTCAGAAGTTAAGGTCTTCCCATTGTAAATCGCCGCGTTCTCTCTTGCATGGAATGTTCCGGTTCTGAACCTTTTTTCTGCAACAAGAATCATTTAATGCGTAACGATTTATAGTTCTCGGTGCTGAAATACCTGGCTCCTGTTTGATCAATCATTTTATATGGCCTAAGTCATGTGAAGCGCACTTTGTCGGCTTGAGAACGAGCTGTGGAGTGACCTCTGCACAGCTCTGGGGCACCAGGGCTCTCAATGGGATTTACACAGCTGGCTAAACCCCTTTAATTTATGATGGGGTGAATTTAATGGGCCTCTTGCCTCCGTGCAGGCCAGATCTGTGTTTTTACAATGTGGTCTTTTAGCTGAGCTGTCCATGAACACTCCTCCCTAAGGTGCATGAATACATAGTGAAACGTGTTTAGATTTTGTCACATAGTAAGGTTATTCATCCAGCAGATTTACTCTTGAAGGAGTTTATTTGTTATTGAGCCTTTCCATTTCATATTCACCACTTTAAAAGTATTCACAGTCATATTATTAATTATAAGGATAGATGTGTTTAATCAGTACACTATCCTCAATACAGATTGTCTGGGCACATGACATTATTTTTTCGACGCTACAGCTGAGGTGTGAATTTGATACTAATTTTCATATTCTCATGAAGATTGGAGGATTTGTTAGCCCCATAAGGTCCTTTAAATCTAAGGTTTCTGCACACATTTTAATATCCCTTTACCTCATTTTATTTTCCGTTTTAGAGTAACAATCTGAATTGCATTGTCACACGTCTTTCATAGTTTATATTCACCTGCTACACCATCCTAGAATCAATAGTTTCTTTCTAGCTCTTCATCTTTGCTTACTAATTTCTCAGCTAAATAATTTTGCAACATTACAGGCTCTGTCACCGACGTCAGGAAACATTATATGTTTCTTATACAGATAAGTTATAGCAGCCCTAGTCTGACCTCAAATTAGTGGTGATAGGAGGCTGTTCAACCCATGTGAACCATTCTATGCCAATTAGCCGCTGATTGTCTCCTGGCCATCTGTGGGACTAGATATGTTGTAGTGTTTTACCCACTTGCTGGTAGTTTGTAGTTCATTGGTAGGTGACCTATTTAAGGGCATGCATTCTACTGTTTTTCGTAAGGTCTTGCATTTCTGCTCTATCCACAGCACCTCTTTTCGGTGCTAAGATCATCCCTTGCAGGTTTGATGTATGGCGACCTACAGTAGATAGCTAGTTTTGACAGTTGTAAAGTAAATAACCGCCACAGGTGACTAAAATATCCTCATTCGGGGAAGTAGATTTGTGGTAGTTTAGATGTCCCTAATCCACATCCTCCAAGGCTGTACTAGTCAGGACAGTAACTGTACTTGTGCAGCAGCCCGAATGAGGATGGGGCAGACGTAAAATAGGTCCCTCACAATACACACGTGTAAATGTGGTCAACTGAGGCATTTTCACCAGGTGGCTTTCCAAATGGGTGGGGGATGGCAAAAAGTACACCAGAAATGGAGGTGTGTGACTTTCCCCCTAGAATTGGCTGACCTTACAGTTGAGGTATAGTGGAATTCAATAGTTGACTCTAAACTTTTCAGCCAGGGACATGCAAATGCCAGTTTATTTGTTTTAATCAATCGATTTGTAGAGCGCAACTTGTCACCCATGAGGGTATCCAGGCACTAGCAGGGTCCAGTTGATTGGCAGAAGAGCCAAGTCTTTAACGACTTTTAGAAGTCAGGAAGAGATGGGGAGGTCCGGAGATGTAGGGGTAGTTTGTTTCACTGCTAGGTAAGAGAAGGAGTGTCCTCCACTCCTGCTAAGTCGATGCAGGGGTGTAGGCTAGCAAGAGGGAAGCAGAGCGGAGGTGTCTAGTGTGCTGGTGAAACATGAGGTGGTGGTTCACATAGGAGGGTCCGAAGTTGTGTAGGGTCTTGAATGCGTGGGTCAGGAGTTTGAACTTGCGTCTTTACTGTATGAGACGCCAATGGAGTTCCCCAGGGTAGGGAGTGTTGTGGGTTCATCTTGGGAGGTCAAGGACGAGTCTGGCCACAGATTTCTCCATGGTCTGTAGTTAGCGGAGGAGGTCGGCTGCGATCCCTGCGTAGAGGACTATGCTGTAGTCCAGCCCGCTGGCGATGAGGGCCTGGGTGATTGTGCATCTTGAGCTCTAGGGTTGTCATTTGAAGATCTTCAAAGCATGGGTAGGATGAAGAAGCAGGAGGAGGAGACGGCGATGACCTGGGATGGCATGGTTAACTTGTTGTCGAGGATGATGCCTAGGTTTCTAGCATGGTCAGTCAGGTTTAGAGTAGGTCCTAATTCTGTGGGCCACCAGGACGTGTCCCACAGGGAGCTTATGTTGCTGAAGATCAGTTCTTCTGTCTTGTCCCTGTTGAGTTTCAGGCAGTTATCCTTCATCCAGTTGGCGACGTTTGTCATGCAGTTGAGGAAATTGGTCTTGGTCATGGAGGTATCTTCGAAGAGGGTGAGGATGAGTGGTGTATCGTCTGTGTAGGATATGATGTTGAGTCCATGGGTTTTGACGGTGCTGGCCAGTGATGTCATGTATGTGCTGAAGAGGGTAGGGCTGAGTGAAGATCCTTGAGGTACTCCACACATGATTTGTGAGAAGTTGGCCTGGCATATGATGTCCACTAATTAAAGTGGGCACCTTGCACCAGTCCAAACAACCCTTATGGTGATTTAAGAGGTCAAAGATAACCTTAGAAAGCTATCCAAGTGGTAGCTGTGGAGAGCAGCCTTCAGGCTTAGTCTTGTAGGAATGTTAAGCAGCTTGTTTTACCAGAATGCAACCTTAATGTATTGGTTAAATGAAAGGAGAACCACACAGTAGTTATAAAAATATGTATTTATTAATATAATACACTTTTAATACCTCACAGTATCTGCTACACGCAGATAAACACAAAGCACACAATACTGTAGCACAAAAACAAACGTAAGTAGCACTAATAAACAGTGGGCTCCAGGGGGAGACCAAACCATATACTAAAATAGTGGTAACACAACTCGAGTCAAGACAGTGTCTAGAGGTTGTAGAATCGCTGGGACCCCAAGGAACCACCCAAAGTGAGTAAGTAGGGACCCCACGGAGGACGGGTGCAGTGTGAGAACACGACCGCATGCTACGTACAATTCAATGGGAGAGTCGCTGTTGCAGTTGTAGTGTTTAAGGACCCTTCCCAGTGGATTACGAAGAAACCCTTTGGAACTTAGAAGGTTGGAGAGCCACCCCACCCGTGGATACCGAATTACCAGAGTTACCTATCCCAGGGAAGCCGGGTGCATAGGGTCGAAGTGGAGTCGGAAACCGCAGTCGTTCTCAATGGGAGCCTTAAAAGAAATGCCACTGCTGGGAAGAAGAAAAGTGTCCGGTGGAACCCACAGGTGGATTCTCGTGGAAGGAACCTGAAAGCAGAGGGGACAGAGTCTGGGTCACTCAGGAATGACCAGGGGCTCGGTAGACGAATGCCCACCGATGTTGGGTGCTTCCGGTGTGAAGAGGGAGACCTTGACTCTACAGCCACGGGGACCAGGAGACATCGAGGACAACCAGGAGCTGGATGTGAGCTGTCCCACAAAGGATGTCTAGTGCTGAGGGGTCAGTGTCCGGCTGGAACACCAACAAGCCTTGGCAGCGGCAACCCGTGAAGAAGGTCAAGGAAGGTCACGGTCTGGCCCAGCAAGGACCAGGAGACTCACCACAGGAAGGGGAGTCAGGCAAGCCTGGAGGAACCAGAGGAGCCCAAGAAAATCAGTGATGTCCCTCAAATGGACCCACAGGCCGAAGGCACAGGAGTCGCAAGGGGACCTCTTAGCAGTTTCACAAAGCAACAGCTTGCAGGGCACAGAGTATGAGGAGGTCAAAGTCCTTTGTACGAAATGTGCGCAGAGGTGGGGGCTATCAATAGCCCAATGCACTTAGTTGGGGACGCCAACAAGCATATGCAATTGCAAAAGTACACGGTGCACAGGGGTTCGAGTAATGCGGTCCCCACGAGGGATACTGGCCTCAAACTTAGTGAGACGCCAGCTCGACATCAAGGAACATAGAAACCTACCTCCTGTGTTGCTGGAGCCTTCGGAGTCCGCAGGAGCTCAGGATCAGCAGACCAGTCAGTTGCATTACGGTGCCTGCGAATGCAGGGGAGTGACTCCTTCACCCCAAGGGAGATACTTCAGATGTCCTTGATGCTCCACAGGTCCTGCACGGAGCCTGTATGGTGCACAGGCACAGACAATGCTTTGGACGGAGAGGGAGACGAAGTCTGGCCCAGTCGAAGTCCAGAGTGTCCAGACGGTCGAAGTTCAGTGGTTTCTTGATCAGAATCCTGTCCACATCGAATCTAGGGTCCTACAGTCAGGTAAGCCCTTTTGTACTCACGGGAGAGGGTTGGACAGATTATGGGGAGGGTCAGGACAGTGGGGAGGATACTCCCCTGTCCTTTGTCCAGTTTCGCACCAGAGCAGGAGCCAACGGCTCCCAGAACGGGTTTGAGCTGGACTATGCACAGGGACACCAAGTATGCCCCTCGTGCAGACTTTCAGGCACTTTGGAAGTGCACCCACCCAGCCCCAATACACTAAATCCTGTCTGGAAGGTGGTCACACCTCCCTGTGACAGGATGCCTATTGTCCTGCCTTCCCCTGCTTGAGCTTGGCTCAGCAGCAGGAGGACAGAAATGTGTCTCTGGTCGGCAGCAACCATTTTGTGCTGCCCGGGTCGAGAAGGCTGGTACTGCACAGACCAGGGACCCCACGAAGCTTGCTTCAGAAGGGTGGAATCATATCTCCCACACCTGGTTATCAGTGTGGAGGTATGATTCCAAGGTGTTTGATACCAAACACAACATGTTTTGTTTCAGCCGTTTTCAAGATAGCATTTACCGCAAAGTTATAATGCACCTCTACCTATATGTCTGGCCGAGTCACAGACAACCTGGGAGAATGGTCTCCGAAGACTGCAGAGGGGCTCTGCTTATGCAGGGGCACCCTCTCACGTAAAACCCAGCACCCTGCCTTCAGGATTGTCAAGGCCTGCTATAGGGGTGACTTATAAGTTTTAAGGGTAGTGACCTATATTTATAGTAAACCTATATCTATTGTAAGTGGTGCAAGCACCAGCTTACACAGGCTGCAATGGCAGACCTGTAGTTCCATTTTGCATGGCCTCTCATGGGTGGCATAATACATGCTTCAGAAAATATGAGAGAGTTTACCCCAGTTAGACCAAAAGGCACCGGGTAGTTTACACTAATCAAAAACGAAATTCCCTTCTGTGTCAAATTCACTAGCTTTCAATAGTTTGCACTGAACCAGAATCTGCACTCAACCATTAAGTGTCATGACAAGTCTATTTGAATAAGTATATTTTTATTACACACAATGCAAAAAAAGACCCGCTTTTAATTGCACTTAATTCTTAAATACATTTAAAAAATCATCATAATGATATAACTGATTCAAAATGTCTATAGTTACAATTTTTCATAAACACTTTACAGATATAAAGTAATCATGTACATATTATACATCTAAAATAAAACAGAGTACAACACTATGTCAGTATATTTACTCCGGTAGTATTGTTGTCCCTCCTCTTTGCTCTCTAATTGTTTTCTCATTGAGACCTAGCCGCTTGACTGATGCCCGGTGGAGCTACCTGATAGCTATAGAGGAGATGGGCTGTGGACTTCCCCATCGGCCGTCACCTACCCAGCCGGACTTTGGGCAGACTCTCCTTCGTCTCTCCATCCATCCTATCTCCATCCTTTCTCCCTCCTACACCTTTCTCCCCACCCCATTGCCCTTTCTATTCTCCATTTACTTTGTCTCCCAATGCTCTTGAAATGTTTTCCTGTAACTGATGTAACTTGTAACTGATGTAATCTGTGTTGGATCCTTATGTAAAGCGCTCTGATACCTCCGGGTCTAGCCAGCGCTATATAAAACTCAAATAAATAAAATAAAAAATAAATAAAAAGAAACAGTAAATATGTCAGTTCAATTTTTCATAAACTCATTTCCTGGTATATAATACTCATATACACATAATACATAGAATAAACAAATTAAAACAGTAAATCAATCCATTAGTCTTTTTTTGCATGTGTGTAATAAAAATATACTTATTCAAATAGACTTGTCATGACACTTAATGGTTGAGTGCAGATTCTGGTTCAGTGCAAACTATTGAAAGCTAGTGAATTTGACACAGAAGGGAATTTTGTTTTTGATAAGGATAATACATGCTTCAGCCCATGGGAAGCCTCTGGGGTACCTATGCCCTGGGTACATGGGTCCCATATACTAGGGACTGACAAGGGTACCCCAGTATCCAATCTGGAGTGTACCTAGTACATGCATAACATTTTAGGGAGAAAGCAGATAGACTGGGGTCCTGATTAGCAGGATCCCAGTCAGACTAGTCAAAAGCAGTGTAACTTCAAGCAAAAAGTGGGGGTAACCATAAGAAGCAGATCCTACTTTCCTACATGATTTCTTTGGGTTCAAGGGTGAATGGTGGTAGGCAGACTTTTTGAGTTCTTCCGGTGAGGAAAGAGGCGGTCTATTTGAGGGCAGCTCCTTAGATGCCGATGTTGTGCAACCTTGCAATGGGCGTGTGGTGGGAGACCATGTTGAATGCAGCTGACAGATCTAGGAAGATCAGTGCGGCTGTCTTACCCTGGATGAGTAGGGCTCGGCTGTCATCGATAGCTGTGATAGGGGTTGTCTCAGACTTGTGGTTGCTGCGAAATCCAAATTGGGAGGTATAGAGTAAGTCTGGGCGGTGAACTCCGCTCCACTCGCAGAGTTTGCGGAGTTTTCCGCACTCCACATTACGCGGAGCTCCGAAAAACTCCGCTTCGCGTAGCTTAGCAGAGTTTTTTTCCTCGCTTGCGTTCATCAACGTCAAGTTGGCGAGCACAAGTGAGGAAAATCCACCTCCCGGTGAGATTTTTCCTTGTTCGCGATCGTCCACATCAAGTTGGCACTGCGAGCGTAGAAAATCAACCTCCCAGCGAGATTTGTCAATGCGGACGGTCAGATTTCTCATTGCGAGTGGTCGCGTATGCTCGCGACTGTTCGCGTTGAGAAAGCTGCCGCTCGAGTAAAAATCTACTCGAGCGGCAGAAAGGAAGCAGCGCCCGCTTGCACTGTGCTTGGTGCCGTTTGTGATGATTGCACAGTGTGGACAAGCACCTGGCATTGAAAATCACAGTGAAAGGCATTTATCTAACGCACTCCGCTGCTCGCGGAGCTCCGCGTAGCACAGTGGAATTTTGTTTGCACTTCGCGAACTCCGCCCAGGCTTAGTATAGAGTAGATGTTATTGTTCCAGATGAGTGGTGAGTTGTTGGTTGATTGCTTTTTCTAATACTTTGGCCGGGAGCAGGGAGATTGGTTGGTAGTTGTTGAGTTTGCAGGTGTTGGCTAATGGTTTCTTTCATAGGACATTGTCCTCTGCATGCTTCCAGTCCTCGGGGAAGGTGGCCGTGGCTACTGAGGTATTGAACAGGGTGGTAAGTTCTTAACTGATCCTGGCTCCACCTAGGTTGAAGATGTGGTGTGGACTCAGGTCGGTGGGGGCGGGGCGCCTTAGTGAACCAAATTCATGGGGGAGGTGGTGTCCCATGATGAGCTTGTTCCATTCGGTCTGTGGTGGTAGCGAGGCAGTTGTGTTGGTTGAAGAAGTCAGTGGCCTAGGGCTGGGGATTGAAGTTCCTGTAGATTTTGGAGATCTTGTTGGGGAAGAGGTTTGCGAGGTTGTCGCAGAGTTCCTGTGACTGGGTGATGTTGTTTGTTGCAGCTGAGAGCTTGGAGAATTCGTTGACGATGTTAGAGAGTTCTTTGCTGTTGTTGGAGCTTGATTTGATGCGTGATGCTAGGGCTTTTTTCTTCGATTCTCTCAAATGTCTGTGGTAGAGGTTGAAGGCTGTCTTGAAGGAAGTCCTATCGATGGTGTCCTTCCTTGTGCACCATCTCCTTTCCAGTTGTTTACAGTGGCGTTTAGCGGTTCTGAGGTCTTTGGTGTACCAGCTTGCCTACTTGGTGGGCCATCTGTGAGTGTTGTTGCTAAAGGAAGCCATGCTGTCAGTGCAGTTAGTGATACATGTGTTGAAGTTTCCTTTGTTATGGTTTAGGTTGTTTGGAGGAGTTGGGGTGGGTTGTGTTGAGGGTGTTGATCCATTTGTCCTCTGGGACTTTGCTCTAGCTGTTGTGGGGGACGCTGGGCAGATTGGGGAAGGAGGTCAGTGAGCTGGTTACATTGAAGTGGACAAAGGTTAGCTCTGTGGCGTGGCTATACTTGATGCGGTAGCAGGAGGTGAAGATGTGGTCTAGCGTGAGGCCTGCAGTGTGCATGGGGTCGTGGATGAGCTGGTTGAGGCCGATGTTGTTCATGCTGTTGAGGAGGTTGGTGGTGTTGGTGTCGTAGTGGTCATCGAGATGGATGGTGAGGTTTCTGAGGAAATGTAGTCATTGGAGTCTATGGGGAGGGGGCGATGAAGTCAGCGATGAAGTTGCAGAAGCTTGGTCTTGGTCCTGGGAGATGATAGGCAAGGGTGCCCCTGATGGTAGTTTTGCTGTCCGTTTGGAGCGGGAAGTTAAGGTGCTCCATGGCTGGGCCAATGCCAATCATTGTGGTGGTGAATTCAATGGATTGCTTGTGTACGATGGCCATACCTCTGCCCGGCTTGTTGATGAGGTCACAGTGGATGGTCTTGTATCCTTCAGGTATCGCAGTGGCGATGTCAGGCGAGGAAGTAGGGTTGAGCCAGGTCTATGTGAGGTACAGGACGTCAGGTGCGAGGGTAGTGATGAGGTCCCAAATCTCGGTGGCATGTTTGCATAATAAAATAATAAAAATACAAGACTATTGACTGATTGTATGTTGTCAGAAGGATTTCACCTCAAGAGAGGTAAAATACAGCTGTGCCCATTATATCCCTATGTACTTTGTGCTTAGCATTGAAGCACTTTTGGCATGGCAAAGGAGTACAATTAATAAAGCTTAAGACTTTAGTGGCAAAATACTCTGATGCTTCTTCTATATGTATGCAGTCAAATGTGCCATAGTTGATCCCAGACACCGGTTAAATATTGAAAGACAATCACCAGAGGCAGCTCCATTCTTGTTGGGCTTGTGCCTGCTGAAGAAAAGGCAAAACATCTTTAGTCACAGCACTCGGCACACTGTGAGAACTTTGCTCCTGCTCTGCCAAGCTAGCATCAGAGCTTCCGCAATCAAATCAGTTTGAAAGTTTCCCTCTGGTGGAAAGCAGTGTAGAGCACTGGGCTGGGTAATTGGCTGGTGCAGCACAAGAGCATGGAAGAGAGGAAGGATGTTAAAATGAAAATGCTTCTTATGCTTGCCACCTCGACGCAGCACCACTCTCCTGAAGAAGGTGTGTCTAGCCTACATCTATTCCTATCCAAAATGGTTGCATTTCCAGTGTTTGTCATCTAAGATTTCTGATCCAAGATGGTAACAACCTTCCTCCCTGTAATGTAATTTCCTGTCTAGACCATATATAAGTAGGCCTTGGTCAGAGTAAGTTTATTCGCAACAGTCTTGTATCTCTATTTTTTATTGTGTTCTGTCCCTAATTTTCGCACCTTTTTTTAGCTGCAGTTTTCCTAGCTGAATTCTTTGCCTGGAATATCATTATACTGGGCTTTCAGGTTAGTTTTGCTGCCTTTCTTAACAGATTCTGTTTCATTCATCATATACAGTCAAGAACTACCAATATTGTCCTAAAGCTTTTTTTCTGCCTTTTGTGGCTTTTTTCTCCGATGCTTTTCTTGAGACCCTTAACAACTTTCATATGTATATTAAGTGCAGGTAGCACAATGACTACTGGGAGTAGTTTCTCTTTCCTCTTGTAATCATGAAGGGAACTAGAAAGACCATCACAGCTACTAAGTCCTTGACAGATCCTGATGGAAATGACTCCATAGATCTGTCTTGCCATGGACACTTCTCAGAACCTGGTTTAAAGTTTTGAACAGCTTCACCTTGAAAATACAGCTGCAAAACAGACCTTAGTATTAACATCTACTGATAATCCAGGTGGTGCCCTTCTGGTATCCACTATAAATAGTAAGGTGCACTGTTCCTAAAATAAGGCGGGGGCGAGGGTGAGAAAAAAGGAAGGAATAGCTTCTATAAGGAGCAAGGGCCCTCACACACCCGAGGGGTGTCATGCTTCCTCATAGGGCAGCTCCTCGTTGGGCCGACGCTGCAATGACCAATGGGCCCCACAGGGGGGCTCTATGCCAGAGATCTTTTACCTGTATTCCTGGCCGTAGATGAAGCGGGTGTGTGGTATATATACAAAGGTAAATAGTGTGTGCGAAATGTGTAAGTTTAGAAATAACTATGGGAACCAGTTGAACCAACTTTAATTAGCGGGTTCCATGTCATGATTAAAAACCTATACTGCTTGCATGAAGAGATTCTAATAGTCTTGTCAAGCATTTAAGTGGGAATAGCGGTCAACATATTTCATGCCCTATGTTGTCTTAGAGATCGTGGCATTTCATCAGGACCTAAAAAACCTACTAGCTACTCATAGGGGGATGGTTCACATCTAAGTGAAAGACTTGATAACCATGCCCTCACCAAATACACCAACTACACCAACTGCGACAAGGGTCCTCCTGAGTAAGGCCCAGGGATGTGGTGATGAATGAGCCGAAAGGCTCCGGAGTCACAGGACGCTCAATTGCACTCAATGGCGTCGTGACCGACTCGTTTGTCTGGTACGCAATTAGCGGCCAACCTACCCTCCGTGGATTTCGGAGCGGAATCATGACATGGAACCCGCTAATTAAAGTTGGTTCAGCTGGTTCCCATAGTTATTTTTAAACTTACACGTTTCCGACACACTACTCACCTTTTTATCTACACCACACACCCTACACACACCCGCTTCATCTACTGGCAGGAATACAGGTAAAAGATCTCTGTCAAAGAGCCCCCCTGCAAGGCCTGTTGGGCACTGCAGTGCCGGCCCAATGAGGAGCTGCCATATGTATGATGAAGCATGACACCCCTTGGGGTGTGTGAGGGCCCTTGCTCCTTTTAGGAGCTATTCCTTCATTTTTTCTCCTCCTCCCCATGTCTTCTTTTAGGAACAGTACACCTTAATGTTTATAGTTCACACCTTGGGGCTCGTGTGCTGGACCTTCATTGCCCCCGGTCCCCCCTTGTTGATGTGCCCTTCTGGTATCCAACATTTTTCTGGGGAAACAGTGAAATTGAGAGTCTTTTTGGATTCCCCAATGGTGCATTTTGCCTTCTATCCCACACAGTTTTCACAAGACGGAGCCAAGGTGGGATATCTAATCAGCCCTCTCACTTGGCCTGGCAAGGTTTAGGCCAAATGTTTAGTTATCACCTTGGATAGCTATGCCACTTTGCTATTTTCCTTTAAGATGATGTGTCGATGTCCTGCTAAGAAGGCTCTTTGTGATATTCAAGAATAAGGCATAGAGGTATTGACTTATATGGCTCGTTTTGGTCGATATTCAGCCAAAGCTATTTGGGTTGAGAGGACATTATTTCGTTTTGGCTTAAAAACGAGATCAAGGACGAGTTAGTCTGTTGTTATTGTCCTACTTTTTTCTGAAATTGTTCCTCTAACCCTCTTAAGTGGACCTAGACTCCAGGAGAAATTAAATCAAAGAACAAAGTCTCGAGTGAGGTTTCCCAATTCCAGCAGATTCTATTTTACTTGCAGATCGTAGAGGAACTTGGATTCTTCAGCCTAAGACATTGGTCTTCTAACTTTTTAATGCCAGGCCCCCACCCAAGTGGAGAAAAAGATCATCAGGCCCCCCTCTGAATTTTTCACAATTAGTCTATTAAATTGCCAATGTTTAAATATGTCTAGACTTATTTAAACATTGCAGTAAAGTTCTGTTACTGTTTTAAATATGCACTCAAATAGATGATTGACAAATATACAATTCTGGTCAGGCAGGCCTTACTAACATGTAAAAGTATCCACAGTGTGATTATTGGAAATGGGGGTGGGGGTTTTGAAGAATATTTGCAGCCCCTTCCCTTTTGACACATACTCCCAGCTAGGATAAAAATCCAGTATCCAGTTCAAGTATTTAGGGTCAGGAGATAGCCAGCCCACTGTTACGCGGAACCCATATGTCTAGCTAATAGCCCCGTCAGGGTTGGACACTAATGATTGACAAATGAAAGACTCTAGAGCTATTTTGAATTTTCCATTTCCATTGAAGGTTTTCCCTGCAAGCCACCATTCTTGTAAGGATTTTTGTGCATTAGTTCCAGTAGCTTCCACCAGCAGTTCTTCCATAAAAGGTGGCAACCTGAGGGGATCTAGCTCCTTATACAGTGTAAGCTTCTTACACAGCGTTGCGCAGACACAGGGTGTTAAGGCACTATTGGCCAAACTAAATCAGATTCCAAGGGGGTAAACATTTAATAACAATTTATCTAAGAGCCGTATTGACTATATTTGGGTTGACACAAGATTGTGGTCCCGAGTCGATGACATGGTCATATGGGAAACAGTGGAGAGCGATCATAATCCCTTGTGCCTTACGATGCTAGATTTGTTTGATAGTATATAGCTGATTGTGAGAAGTTGGCCTGGTATATGCTGTTCACTAATTAAAGTGGACACCTTGCACCAGGGCAAATCGACTCTTATGGTAGATAGGTTTAAGACAACCTTTTAAAGAAAGCTATCCTAGTGGTAGCTGTGGAGAGCAGCCTTCAGGCTAAGTCTCGGAGGAATGTAAAGCAGCTTGTTTTACCATATAATCTCTTGAATCACCAAATGAAAAGACACCACACAGGTATATATATCAAATATATATGTATTTATTTCTAAATAACTCTCTACTAATCTCTTTATGAGATTAGAAGACAAACATATGCACAAATCAACGTTTCACAATAAGTTAAGCACAAAATATGGCTGGGGCCCTAGGGGCGTACCAGACCATATACTAAGTAAGAGACTTAGGGACAACGACTTGCAGGGAGACAAGGCCTAGGGCCTTCAGAAGTGCAGGGGCCTCACGAAACCACCCAAGGCAGGTAAGTAAAGGACCCACGGGGGACGCGTGCAGTGTGGATACACAGGCGCGGATCGCCGTTAACTTCAATGGGGCAAGTCGCGGTTGGAAATAAAGAGTTTTAGGATACTTCGGGAGAACCTACAAGCAAGTCACTTACAGGGTAAGTAGTTCTAGGGCCCACACCCACAGGAGCACCGTAGTGCTGGAGTTACCTCACCCAGGGAAGCCGGGTGCATAGGTGTCCTTTGGTGTCGGGTCGCGGCGTCGTTTTCAATGGCGAACAAAGAAGACTTGCTGCTTGCGGGAGCTGAAGAAGTGTCCGGTGGAATCCAAGCCTGGATTCTGAAGAAGGATGACCTGAAAGCAGAGGGGACAGTGTTCAAAGTCACTTGGCAGTGACCTGGGGCAAGGAAGATGGATGCCCACCGTCGTCGGTTGATTCAGGTCGGTTGCGGGTGCCTTGACTCTTCAGCCACGTGGTCCAGGAGGTGTCGACGACGACCAGGAGCTGGATTCGGTGGGTCCCTCGACGTCTGCAGCTGACTACGGTGTCGGCAACTCGATTGGAGCCAACAAGCCTTGGCAGCAGCAAGTCTCGGGGAGATGAAGAAAAGTCGATGGCGCAGACCAGCAAGGTCTGAGGGACTCACCCAGCGAGGGTAAGTCAGGGCAGGCCTGGAGCAACCAGGGGAGCCCTTTGGTTTCTTTAAGAAGTCTTCTGGGGACCCACGAGCCGGCTGGCAAGGGATCGCGAAGACACCTCGGGCGGAATCACTCAACAGGGGCCCACGGTCACTCGGGATGGTGTAGGCCTCTGATCTTCGGAGGGATTCCTGCTGGAGGTCGGGACCACACGTGGTCCAAAGCACAAGTTCGTAGAACGTTGTGAAGGGGTTGCACTCGACAATAGTGCACGGTACCCAGGGGTCGCGGTTCCTCGTTACTCGTGGGGTCCACTTGCCTCAGCTTCGCTGGTGACTCACGATGGCCTTGGAGAGGTCAGGAAATCCACTTCTTGGGCTGCAGGGACTTCGGACTCCGGCGGGAGCGGCGTAGTTTGCGACCGTCGTTGTCGTTTTTGGTGCCTGCCAAGCAGGGGAGTCACTCCTTGACTCCAAGGGAGATTCTTCTGTCTTCCAAAGGTAGTGGAACGTCGAAGGGCCAGGATTCTTCTGTAGAGCGTCGTCCAGGGGTTATCTGCTTTGCAATGGCAAGGTTCCCCCTCTTATACTAAAAAGAGGGGATGGACTAGCTCTATGACCCCACCTATGGGAGGGTCAAGGGAGGGGGTGGCTACACCCACTTCCCTTTGTCCAGTTTCGTGCCAGAGCAGGGGCAGGTAGCCCCTGAGCTGGTTTGAACTGGCATATGCACAGAGGAGCCTTCTGCTCCCCCAGTGCAGGACTTCAAAGCACTCTAAGAGTGCACCCACCCAGCCCCAATACACTAAACCCTGTCTGGAAGGTGGTTACACCTCCCTGTGACAGGATGCCTATTGTTGGGCTTCCTCCACTGCGAGTTTCGGTCATCAGCAGGAGGGCAGCCCAGTGTCTGTGACTGGTGGCATCCATTTTGTGATGCCAGGGCTCTTTAGGATTCTACCGCGTTTCCACAGCAGGTACATGTCTTCTCCCTCTAGAAGGGTGGAATGCTACCCCCGCCGCCAAGATTGGCGGGGGGTAGTATTCCAAGATGTTTGACACCAAACACGACATGTTTTGATGCAGCCATTCCAAAGTTAGCATTTACCGCGAGGATATAATGCACTTAATAGTATATGGTTTAACCGCATCCACAAACAGCACCAGAGAATAGACTCTGAGAGCTGCAGAGGGGCCCTGCTCAGGCAGAGGCACCCCCTCACATAGAAGCCAAGCACCCTGCCCTCAGGATTGATAGGGCCTGCCTTAGGGGTGACTGATAGGTTTATATGTGTGTGCAGGAGAGATATAGGAAACCTATATCTCAGTGAGGGGTGCTAGCACCACCTCACCCAGGCTGCAGTAGCAGGCCTGTGGTGTCAGATTTAGACTGCTTCCCAGGGGTGGCATAACACATGCTGCAGCCCATGGGAGGCCTGTGAAGTACCTATGCCCTTGGCACCTAAGGTACCATATACTAGGGACTCATAAGGCACCACAGTATCCAATCACTAGTGCACCTAGAGTGCACTCCATGTCGTTTAGAGAGAGCAGATAGACTGGGGCCCTGAATAGCAGGGTCCCAGTCCAACTAAGTCATAAACCAGCAAAACACCAGGAAAAAAGTGGGGGCAACCATATAGTCAGATTCCACCTTCCTACATAACCCCCCCAAACGAAAGGAGATAAGGCTAACCTTGACCAGTTGAGCCTTTATTGATTAAGTGGCCATATAAGGAAGCACCTGCACTAGCATGGTTGCCCCCTGTCTTATGGTCCCCTAAGCAATCCCCCACCCTAAGGGTATGAGAGGGTCTCCACCATGGGGAATCACTACCTCTGGTGTGCTTTGGTAAAGTACAAGGCTGGTGGGGTGTCTGAGTAGGGAAGTGAGGCCCTAGGAAGGTTGGCCTCAGCTTCCTCAGATCACTGGTCACCATGTATGCCTGTCTTTCCATGACTGAGTTGCACTTTGCTCTAAGGGTCAACCTTTGACTGCCTACAGCTGGGGGTTGGGTCCCTTTGGGTGGAACACTGGAGGGACATGGCATGTTTGGAACCTTTTGGTTCCAGGTTTGCCCTTGCCTAACAGAGTCCTTCTGGGGGTGGTCCCTACATAAAGGTATGGGGGATCCCTCAGTGGGTTGAGGAATTTTCACCTGGCTAGGGCTACTAGACTGGGTGCCCCTAATCTGCTGATGGGGGTTCCTCTGGACAGGGGGCCCTGGGGGTCCACTGACCTCCTGACCTCTGCAGCCCTGGGCTGACTGAGGCAGGGTAGAGAGGGGCAGTTTACCTGCTCCAGACTGGGTACCACCTTGGAAGGGTCCTCTGCCATCAGGGGTGGGGCCAGGCCAGGCCTGACTACCTCTGTGGCAGTTCCTTCACTAGGGGAGGGTCAGTTCCCTGAGGAGGCTGACCCTTACCTACTGTCTGGAGGGAAGAAGACTTTTCTTCAACCCTCGTGCTCTCTTCTGGGGGAGAGTGGGCCATTCTTCCAGGCTCCATCTCTCCAAAATCTTGGGCTGGGGCTGTGGCCATCACAGCCCCACTAACCTTTACAGGGACACCCAACATCCTCAGATGGGTTTGGTGTTCAATTTCAGCCCAGGCTGAAATTTCCAGATCATTGCCCATCAGGCAATCTACAGGTAAGGTTGGGGACACTGCCACTCTTTTTGGGCCTGTGACCCCCTCCCAGCTGAGATTGACTATGGCCATGGGGTGCTCTGTTCTGACACCATCAATGTTGGTCACCTGGTATTTAAACTCAGGTAAAAGCTGGTGAGGGGGTCTAGTTTCCCTGCCACCATGGTGACACTAGCCCCTGTGTCCCTAAATGCCACAGCTTTCTGACCATTAATTATTGGCTCCAGTCTGTACCTGCCCAATGCTGTGGGACCCACGGTAAAGGTGGCAAATCCTATACCACCATCAGAATCTGAGGAATCTGTTGAGGGGGTCCTGTCTGAACTAGGGCCCACCTCTGTTCCTCTTGCAAAAGCACCTAACTTTTTGGGTGCACTACTCCCAACTGGAGGATTACTACTGGTAGTACCAGGAGGGGTGGTAGTAGTTGTTGGAGGAACATTTTCTTTATTGCCAATCCTGGGACAACTGGGATCAGATTTCCAGTGCCCAGGCTTTTTACAGACATGGCAATAGGGTTTCTTTTCAGGAGAGGAAGGAGTTTGGGACCCACCCCCAGAAGAGGACTTTTGGGGCCCTGTAGTGGACTTATCCTTAGATTTATCCCCACCTTTCTCTTGGGACTTGGTAGAATCTTTCTTGTGGTCACCACCCTGATTCTTAGGCCTTACTCTGGTTCTGACCCATTTGTCTGCCTTCTTTCCCAATTCTTGGGGAGAGGTCAGATCAGAGTCCACCAGGTACTGGTGTAAAAGCTGGTTTTGACAATTATTAAGGATCTGTTCTCTCATCATTAGATTATAAAATCCTTTGAAATCAGTAACCCTACTGCCAACCAGCCAACCCTCCAGAGCCTTGGATGCACAATCTACAAAGTCTGTCCAGTCCTGAGTCTGTGCCTTCTGGGTATCTCTGAACTTCAACCTGTACTGCTCAGTGGTTAAGCCAAACCCATCTATCAGTGCACTCTTCAGGACCTCATAATCATCAGCATCCTCCTCTCTAACAGTGAGGAGCTTGTCTCTTCCTTTATCTGAAAAGGAGAGCCACAAGATTGCTGCCCACTGCTTTTGGGGGACCTGCTGTACTCTACAGGCCCTCTCCATAGCAGTTATCCACTTGTGGATATCATCCCCACTCTGGTAGGGAGGAACAACCTTGCTCAGGTTCCTATGGTCAGGAATATATTCTCTGCCTCTAGGGACACTGTTGCTGCCACCAGGGGGTTCTAACCCCTCTTTTCTAGAAGCTCTCTGGATCTCCAGGGCTTCCCTATCCAGTGCCAACTGCTTGGTTCTGAGGGCCACTTTGGCTTCCTCATACTGGAGCAGTTTGCACCTTCTCTCAGAGGAGGTCTCTCTTAAGGAAAAGTATGAGCTCCTCTGCTGGACAAATTCTCTGCCAGAGTGATAAGAGTGGTCAGATTCCCTGGAAGGGGATCTGTGCCTCTCCTCCTCTCTGTCAGTTCTCTTAGGGAGAATTCCTCTGTCCTTTTCAGGCCCCTTGGAGCCTGGCCCTTCAATCACAGAGTCTTGGTCATTCTGATTTTCATCATCTGACCCAGATACTATGACTGACCCACCCACTGATTCAAACCCTTTAGCTCCTAGAGCCAATCTAAGGTCATCTGCTGTCAGCAGATCTATCAGGTGTAGTGTTGAGGGACTCTGTCCTAGTCTCAGGTGTCTGTCAACACACATGGCTCTCAAGTCAGAGAAAGCCATGTCCTTATACTGAGGCTGAGTGGATCCACTGGGTCCACCCCTTAAGGACATTCTAGTGTTGTGCAGTGTTGTACTACCTACACTAGTTTGTGGCCTACTGATCCTAGCTTGAGCTGTGGAAAGGGTGTGCTATCCCTTGGCACACAGCTCTAAGTTCAGTAGAACTTATTGATACTAAGCTTGACTTTATATGTACCTTGAGTACCTATAATGGTTTTCAGTTAGTAATTCAAATAGAGATTTTCTGGTAAAACAATGGCAAGCTGGAATCCCACACGCTGCCCACCAATGTGAGAAGTTGGCCTGGTATATGCTGTTCACTATTTAAAGTGGACACCTTGCACCAGGGCAAATCGACTCTTATGGTAGATAGGTTTAAGACAACCTTTTAAAGAAAGCTATCCTAGTGGTAGCTGTGGAGAGCAGCCTTCAGGCTAAGTCTCGGAGGAATGTAAAGCAGCTTGTTTTACCATATAATCTCTTGAATCACCAAATGAAAAGACACCACACAGGTATATATATCAAATATATATGTATTTATTTCTAAATAACTCTCTACTAATCTCTTTATGAGATTAGAAGACAAACATATGCACAAATCTACGTTTCACAATAAGTTAAGCACAAAATATGGCTGGGGCCCTAGGGGCGTACCAGACCATATTCTAAGTAAGAGACTTAGGGACAACGACTTGCAGGGAGACAAGGCCTAGGGCCTTCAGAAGTGCAGGGGCCTCACGAAACCACCCAAGGCAGGTAAGTAAAGGACCCACGGGGGACGCGTGCAGTGTGGATACACAGGCGCGGATCGCCGTTAACTTCAATGGGGCAAGTCGCGGTTGGAAATAAAGAGTTTTAGGATACTTCGGGAGAACCTACAAGCAAGTCACTTACAGGGTAAGTAGTTCTAGGGCCCACACCCACAGGAGCACCGTAGTGCTGGAGTTACCTCACCCAGGGAAGCCGGGTGCATAGGTGTCCTTTGGTGTCGGGTCGCGGCGTCGTTTTCAATGGCGAACAAAGAAGACTTGCTGCTTGCGGGAGCTGAAGAAGTGTCCGGTGGAATCCAAGCCTGGATTCTGAAGAAGGATGACCTGAAAGCAGAGGGGACAGTGTTCAAAGTCACTTGGCAGTGACCTGGGGCAAGGAAGATGAATGCCCACCGTCGTCGGTTGATTCAGGTCGGTTGCGGGTGCCTTGACTCTTCAGCCACGTGGTCCAGGAGGTGTCGACAATGACCAGGAGCTGGATTCGGTGGGTCCCTTGACGTCTGCAGCTGACTACGGTGTCGGCAACTCGATTGGAGCCAACAAGCCTTGGCAGCAGCAAGTCTCGGGGAGATGAAGAAAAGTCGATGGCGCAGACCAGCAAGGTCTGAGGGACTCACCCAGCGAGGGTAAGTCAGGGCAGGCCTGGAGCAACCAGGGGAGCCCTTTGGTTTCTTTAAGAAGTCTTCTGGGGACCCACGAGCCGGCTGGCAAGGGATCGCGAAGACACCTCGGGCGGAATCACTCAACAGGGGCCCACGGTCACTCGGGATGGTGTAGGCCTCTGATCTTCGGAGGGATTCCTGCTGGAGGTCGGGACCACACGTGGTCCAAAGCACAAGTTCGTAGAACGTTGTGAAGGGGTTGCACTCGACAATAGTGCACGGTACCCAGGGGTCGCGGTTCCTCGTTACTCGTGGGGTCCACTTGCCTCAGCTTCGCTGGGGACTCACGATGGCCTTGGAGAGGTCAGGAAATCCACTTCTTGGGCTGCAGGGACTTCGGACTCCGGCGGGAGCGGCGTAGTTTGCGACCGTCGTTGTCGTTTTTGGTGCCTGCCAAGCAGGGGAGTCACTCCTTGACTCCAAGGGAGATTCTTCTGTCTTCCAAAGGTAGTGGAACGTCGAAGGGCCAGGATTCTTCTGTAGAGCGTCGTCCAGGGGTTATCTGCTTTGCAATGGCAAGGTTCCCCCTCTTATACTAAAAAGAGGGGATGGACTAGCTCTATGACCCCACCTATGGGAGGGTCAAGGGAGGGGGTGGCTACACCCACTTCCCTTTGTCCAGTTTCGCGCCAGAGCAGGGGCAGGTAGCCCCTGAGCTGGTTTGAACTGGCATATGCACAGAGGAGCCTTCTGCTCCCCCAGTGCAGGACTTCAAAGCACTCTAAGAGTGCACCCACCCAGCCCCAATACACTAAACCCTGTCTGGAAGGTGGTTACACCTCCCTGTGACAGGATGCCTATTGTTGGGCTTCCTCCACTGCGAGTTTCGGTCATCAGCAGGAGGGCAGCCCAGTGTCTGTGACTGGTGGCATCCATTTTGTGATGCCAGGGCTCTTTAGGATTCTACCGCGTTTCCACAGCAGGTACATGTCTTCTCCCTCTAGAAGGGTGGAATGCTACCCCCGCCGCCAAGATTGGCGGGGGGTAGTATTCCAAGATGTTTGACACCAAACACGACATGTTTTGATGCAGCCATTCCAAAGTTAGCATTTACCGCGAGGATATAATGCACTTAATAGTATATGGTTTAACCGCATCCACAAACAGCACCAGAGAATAGACTATTAGAGCTGCAGAGGGGCCCTGCTCAGGCAGAGGCACCCCCTCACATAGAAGCCAAGCACCCTGCCCTCAGGATTGATAGGGCCTGCCTTAGGGGTGACTGATAGGTTTATATGTGTGTGCAGGAGAGATATAGGAAACCTATATCTCAGTGAGGGGTGCTAGCACCACCTCACCCAGGCTGCAGTAGCAGGCCTGTGGTGTCAGATTTAGACTGCTTCCCAGGGGTGGCATAACACATGCTGCAGCCCCTGGGAGGCCTGTGAAGTACCTATGCCCTTGGCACCTAAGGTACCATATACCAGGGACTCATAAGGCACCACAGTATCCAATCACTAGTGCACGTAGAGTGCACTCCATGTCGTTTAGAGAGAGCAGATAGACTGGGGCCCTGAATAGCAGGGTCCCAGTCCAACTAAGTCATAAACCAGCAAAACACCAGGAAAAAAGTGGGGGCAACCATATAGTCAGATTCCACCTTCCTACACTGATCCTTCAACTCTCTTTAGTACTGGTGAGGTTGTGCACACACATAACAGGTGTTGCCTTAAATGGCGACAGGTCATCACAAAACCAGAAATTCTTTTAACTATTAGGAATGATGTAAAGGCGATATTGCCTAAGATAATATAAAGTATCAGATATTAGTGAGTTGCATAAAGTGTTCTTTGAGAACATAGCAGCTTATCTTTTAATTCCTCTTACTACCAGTAAGAAGTTCCTTCCAAAAGCAATGGTTGGTTTAGGAGCGTAGGCATTTAAGGCGCACCCTGGCGATAAAATTGAAAAATATTGCCCTGATCTCAACTACCAGAAAGGCATGCAGGATTAGCATGTTGAAAGCTAAGAAAGAATGGGACAATAATAGATGGCGGGATTTAGAAAAATTCATGCTTGTCCAAAGACCATTCACGCTTCTGGAAGCTGGTTGCCAATGGTGAGAATTCTTTAGGCTTTGAGTCCCAGAACCAGGTCCCCCCTTCTAACTGGTTTACCCATTTTTCAGATCTATACCATGATGAGGTTGCCACCACTACTGAGGGTGCCTTGATGTATAGTAGCCTTCAAAATTTTAACACCCCGCCATTTATTGTAGCAGATGTTATTGACTCCCTGGCCACCTTCATGAGAGGTAGGGCTCCAGACCAAGATGGCCTACCAGTAGACGTTTTTATACATGATATTGACGCCTGGGCTGATTATATATTATCTCTAGCTAATACTATTGCGATGGACGCCCCTATACCAGACTCGTCGCAAGGAGCCGAGGTAATCCCGCTATATAAAACGGACGACAAGAGTCTCCCAGCCAATTATAGGCCCATCAACCTAATTGATTGTATACAGAAAGTCTTTTGCTGTATGGTTCTTGTAAAAGTCCAGCACTGGATTTCTGAAAATGATATCATAAGCCTGCTTCAAGCTGGGTTTCGACCAAAAACATCTAAAATGGTCCTTCGATTCATTACAATCTATTGGAAGGCTATTTTGATCAGCAGGGGCAACTTATATGCTGCCTTTGTCGATCTAAAATCCTCTTTCGACCTGGTTCTTTGCTTGAGGCTGTGGTAGGTTCTTAAGGCGATGGGCATGCCCCACGATATCCTATTTCTATTGATTAGGCTTCAAGACAAAGATTTCGCTCGGGTCAGATGGGGAGCACGGGGCCAATTGAGTGATAAGATCCCAGTGTTGAAAGGTGTACTCTAATGGTGTGTACTGGCCCCTACTCTTTTTTTCCTTGTACTTAAATGGTTTGGTAGACCCTCTCTCTGAGATCCCAGCTTATGTCGCTTCCATAGCGAATGTTAAGACTCTTATACTGCTATTTGCAGATGACACCTTATTGATTTTGAAAACCCTGAGTGGTCTGCAAAATCTTCTTAACAGATTTGGGGGCATATTTACAAGCCCCTATCGCCACCACAGCGTCACTTTCAGTGACGTTGTGGTGGCGATATGGGCCTCGCCTTTTTTACAAGGCAGCGTTAAGCCACTTAACGTGGTTTAACGCTGCCTTGTAAATAAGGCACCCTTTCACGCTGTATTTAGCGTGAAAGGGAAGGGCAATGGGTGTTGTGGTGGGTGTTCCACTGCAACACCAATTGATTTTGACGCTGCTCCCTATTTACAAGAGCAGCGTAAATAGGAGGCAGCTCCAAAATTAAGACCAGGGAAAACCTGGTCTTAAACAGGCAAAACAAGGAAAAATGCTTTATTTCTCCTCGTTTTTGCTGTTTCCATGTGTGTTGCCTTGTGCAGCACACATAGAAACAGCAAATTGCCTATGATTGTTTATGTGCAGGAAGGTCCCCCTTCCTGCACATAAACAATAATTTTTTTAAAATGCAGTTTTGCAACTTCTATGTGTGCTACATTAAGCAGCACACATAGAAGTTACAAAACAGCATTAAAAGATTGTTTATGTGCAGGAAGGGGGACCTTCCTGCGCATAAACAATCTTCCCCCCAACGCAGACACCTGGGTGCCTGCGTTGGCAGTAGGCAGCTGAACTCAGCTCCAGCGATAGGGGAAACGCAGGGGTGCGCCGCATTCTTGTGAATACGGCACATCCCTGCGTTTTCAGAATGGAGAAGCGTGGCGTTAGCAATGTTTTCTTAATGCCACGCTTCTCCATTCTGCTGTAAATATGACCCTAGGTGTCTTCTGTCGGGAACGTGGCTTAGAGATTAACATCATAGCCAAAACGAACTTCATAGCATTTAACCGTCATAAAAAGTACAAGGGTAGCTTAGCACTAGGGGACAAGACACTGGAGAGGATCGAATCTTTTGATTATCTGGGTATAAAACTCTTGTCCAATGTGTCCTGGTGCCCACATATGGACACATCATCCTTAAAACATAGACAGGTTGTTGGGGCAATTCTAAAAGAACACTGTGCCTCCTTCACAATGCCAACTGCACCAACTCTGCAGGTTTATGAGGCTAAGGCCCTGGGAGAGGCTTAACATGGGGCCAATTTATGGGGTTTTAGTGACGCCTCTTACATGGAAATCAGAGAATACATTTTTAAGATCATTATCCTCCCTTCCGTTTAGTATACCATTGTGTCCTCTATCTTTGGATATAAGTTTTAAAAAGGTAGCGCTAAAGACATCCCTACATCCTTTGCTATTTTGGCGAAGAATTTGGGCTACCCCAGAATTGGTGCACTATGCTGCCGCCCCACAAGATATCACCAAGGTAGACAGATTCAACCAAATTCCTTGGTTGATTTCAATTAAAAAGCTGTTGCTTTCCCTAGGCCTTGATGATTTTTGGGTCCATTCAACTGCAGCCCAAAGTCCTGCTAAGGACGTATTGAAAAAACAGTACTGGCTATTTACAGTACACAGGGAGGAACAAAAAGTTGTGGGCACTACACTGACAGGTGAATTTTTGAATTTTAAATCTATTCATGGACTAGAGGGTTACTGGAATCTGATCACAGTTCCACTAGACAGGAAATTATACCATCAATTCAGTGTGGGGTCACTCCCCATGAAGTTATATACTGTAAAGTGGGCGGGATCTGTTTTTGAAGTAAACCCTTTCTGTGACGATCAAACTGAGTCCATACCGCAGGTGTTGTTCGCATGTCGAGAGCCGATTCTTGTCCATTGTATACCTGTGTGGTTGCAAAATTTCTGCGTCTGATGTGAGCGAAAAGAAGGACTGCCATCAAATGACTGTGATAATATGTTGTGACATACTGGAACATGTTTTTTATCTACTTGTTCGAATCTGTCTCATTTGATGCTTATATGTGAGAAATCTTTGCACAACTTATAACTCCAACAAATGTTTGCTGCTAATCAAGACTTTCTTCCCTTTTTAAAGTTGTATTTTTTTAGATTTTTGTCTTATTTATTGCTTACTTTTATGCCTTTTGCCAAAATAAAGTTATATTTGACTTTGACATGACAAAAGATGTTAGTTATTGCCCATAACAGAGCAGCTTACTGCCGCTCATTTTGTTTCACTTACAATAAAGCACTGTTATTAGCATAATGCTTCTTTTGGCCAGAGCCCGGCACCCCCCTGGGATCACTTGATGCCCCCTTAGAGTCCCCCCCACCCCCAGTTCCTCTGGCCTAAGAGGTGAAGCCAGAGATCTTTTGGCAGAGGATGAATAAGAACTTTGACAAAAGACTGTATTATGTCTATATTGTGGTGATAATGGACATTTGATCCAAGCTTGCCTATGTGGCCTCAAAAGGACTTGAGTAAATATCTGAGTGAGGTTGCAATGACTACCTTATACTGGATCTTCAATGAATGGTTCAGATAGTCAATTGTTCCTCTTGCAAATCATCTTAATAACTGAAATAGGAGGGACTGTTAATGTCCCCGGACTGTTGGATAGTGGAGTATGTATAATGTTTTTTGATCATGGTTGGGCTCTAAAGAATAATAATCCTGAGTGGGTAAAAATTCATGAGATAGTTCAGACTGCTGATGGTTCATCATTGGCCTTAGGGCTAGTTTGGGAGGCTTCATTACCATTGGAATTCATTGGCTAATTATACATAATCTGTATATCAACTGGGCTACCAGGACAATATCATTATCTTCTCAGTTTTGTCACAACCTATACGTCAGGTGGCTAGTGGACATATATTGAGGAAATGAAAGATTCCACAGCTATTCCAAATCTAATTATGGTTAATGTTTATACTATGGCCTTTTCTAAACCCTAAGCTTGCTAGCTTCCCCTTCATTGGTAATATGATGATGCTGTACCAATTTAACCTGGCATTGTTGCATCATTTGGGCAAATCTGTTTTGTGTCTGAGAATGATAAAAGATGCTAACAGCTTATTTACAGTAGAACTCACAAAATGGATCTCAGACCTTGTATTGGCCTTTGAGATTTGAATCAAGTCATAATGAAGGATCAGTATCTTTTACCTCTTATTGAAGACATTTTAGAATCTATACGAGGTGCACAAGTATTCAACAAACTTGATTTACGAGATGCTTACCATCTTTCGCATTTAAAATAGGATGTTGAGTGGAAACAGCTTTCTGCATACCATTTCAACATTTTGAGCATTTTATAATGCCATTCAGTGTGTGTGATGCCCCTGAAATTTCCATATTTCATAGATTCAGTTTTTTTAAGGTTTTGAATAATTTTGTAGTCATTTATTTGGATGATATTGTGCTATTTTCTAAATCTATTGCTGAATAGTAAGAGCATGTAACCTTGGAATTGTCTAGACTCCAGCAATACTAATTAACTTGGAAGCCTGAGAAACATGAATTTGAGAAAGGGAAGATTGAGTATATTGGATTTAGGTAAAATGCATCTGGTCTGCCTTCGGGTGCAAAGAAAGTAGCAGCCATCCTCCATTGGCCTTCTCCTGCCTAAATTTCCTTTGATTTGCACATTTGTATTGCCTGCTTATTAAAGATTCCACTGGTTGCATTATCTATGTCTTAAGGAAGGAAAACATGAAATGGGGCTTTCATTGGCATTCCCAAGCTCAAAAACATTTAAAATGATCGCTCAATCTTCTATCATGTTTCATCCTGACACCTATAAAAATGTATAGTAGAGGCCGATGCTTATGAAAGTTCAGTTGGGACTGTTCTGATAGAACTGCAAGAAAGTAATATGAGAACTGTCTGTTTTCTATCTGTACCATATTTTGTCAGAAATTGAGCAAAACCTTCCAGTTCTAGGAGGAGAGTTTCTATCATTGAAAATGGCTTGAAATGAATGTAGACATCTATTGATGGGAAATGTTTGAAATCCCAGCTGATTACAGGACCTTAAAGTATTTATGACACCTTCAATGTAAGAACAATCATCAAACCAGAGTACCATTGTATTATAATTTATATTCTTATATTCCTGGTTCTTTTGGATATTTGTGGCTTTTTGCCGTAGCTACTGACACGTAGCATACCATCTCTACTTATTCCATAAGGGAATTTTCCATCGTCACAAGGATATTAAGTCATATTGGTTATAATTGATGCTTTCTCAAAGGTGGGTCATTTTTCCTTTTTGCATTAGCTACCTACATCTAAAGAAATAGCTCCTTGTTTTTTGGCAGACAAGTCCATTCTTCATGGGTTACCTCAAACATTAATTTCTGAGAGATGAACCTAAGATCTTTCACGCTTCTACAAGGCAGTTTGCAAGGCACTAGGAAACAAATAAGCTCTCTTGTCTGATTATCACCCTCAATCTAATGGGTAAATCAAGTGAGCTAATCAGAGTCTTGAGTCTTGAACAGTACCTTCAATGTTACTGCAATCTTACCCCAGATGACAGGGCTTCTGTTTTACCATTGGCTGAATTTTCTTGTGTAATGCAACTCATCGTGTCTCCAAGGTTTCACAGTTTTTTCAGCTTGAAAGGTTACTAAGCAAAGATTTTCCATTTTTACCGCAAATTGACCCTGGTTATCATCATCAAAAATTAGTTTATTTAGACCTTTGTCTATTAAACAACACAATAAATATTACAACATAAATTGTCAAAAATGCAGTTCCATTAAAACTCTTTTTCATTAATATTAATTAAAAACTGATCCATTACACAGATTATATCCAATGATTCAATACCTAATAGTAGCTTACTTGCATCTTCGTGTTTTCTTATTTCATACCTATATAATATAGGTTTTAAAAATGTTACCCTCATTTTTATAAACAATAAACAATCCAGTAAAACGTGATCAATACTACATTGAAAATCTGTAATGCATATACAGTGTTCATTATTATCCCATATCTGGCATCCTAACTCTGAGTTTGCAAAGAAGGAAATACAGTCTATTCTCAACATGAGGAGCATTTGCTACATTTTCAAGCTAAGTAACAGTTATTTTATTGTTCTTGCCACAAATCTATAAAATATTCCACCAATTTTTTATTATCCTGATAACCTAGATCATTTCTTGTTCCATCTAAATATGTTTTAAACCTTGTTTCTTTTTTGATGAATTCATCAAGCATTTTGGGGAAGACAGCTGTATATTTGGGCTTTTACCATTTCAAGTAAATTCTTCCTTAGCCCTAGAGCCCCAGATTTTTCACAATTTCAATCTCTTCTTGACAGTTATTGACAATTTTACCCAATCAACCATTTGATCGTCTCCCAAAATTGCAAAGTAAGTGATACTGTCATATAGCCCATTATGTTAACTTTTTCTCAGTTCTTATTATCTGTATCATAGAGTTGTGGGCAAAATCAGCATTTTTTTTTTAGACTAGAGCCCTCAATTATATCCCAGTTCTGTTTAGTATCCAAATATATAATCTCTGCTCCATATAGTATCCACAGTTGAATCATTGCTGAATGTGCCTTCAATACTGGTCTAGAGGAAGGGCTCCCATATTCTTTATTACTTTTCTTTAAGCCCGATACATTTGTTATGCATTTTATGTTTACTGCCGTTATATGATTTGACCAACTTATACTTTTATGGAACCAAATACAGAGGTATTTGTAGGAATCCACTTCCTCCAATTTATTAGGGGCTATAAACCAAGTAAACTTTATCTTTTTCTTACTGAAGATTATAATTTTTGTTTTATCCAAATGTATTCTCATTTTCCCATCAAGACAATAGTTACTAAATTTTGTGAGTTTCCTTTGTAAGCCAGCCTCAGTGGTATCTTTGATTACTAGGTCATCAGAATTCAGCAAACATGGTATGTGGATTCCTCCCATTTTCAGTTACAATGAAGAAGTGTTTGCAAGGGCTGCCAGGAGGTCTGAAAGAAAAAGGGCAAATAAAACGGTGCTCGTACACACCCTTGTATCAAGCTATTGTTAATTGAAATTTTCCTTTTAGAGGCCCATCTTTAGCAATTTCTACACTCGCACAGGGTGTTTAGTCTCTCCCATAGTTTGTTACAATTTATTAGTTCAAATTCTGCTTGGAAGCTGATAAAACAACAGAATAAATTACCTCTTAGATTAGTCGACTTCCAGGTGATTGACCATAGGCTAAAATAATGGTTGAGAGTTGAATGTCTTTCTCAAAACCTCCATGTTCCTTTGGTATTAGGTTATTTCCAGGGCCACTGGAATTAGGTTATTGTGAGCGTTTTTCACAGAATTATTGATTGCCACATTTGCTACATAATCCCTCATCTGCTGAATAATTTGCAGATTTTAACCCCAAAAAATTGTTTCTAGCTCAAACGGAACAAAAGTTACTAAAAATGTGGCGACTATGCCCTAAGGTAACTATACCTCGCTCCCCTGCCATGCACAGTCTTGTCACCAATGATGTAATTTCAGATGTTGGAGTGATGTTATCAATAATGTTATAGAACATGTCATGAGTGATGTAATATGCGGGGTAATTAGCTGTGCATGGTAAGGGTGCATATTTTTTTTATTAAGGTGAAGGGGGGTGCGCAGCCCCCCCTCCCCAAGCCTTTGCTGCCCCAGGGCTCCCTTCCCCTGGGGCTTTTCTTTTTTTTAAGGGGAGGGGGTACGCAGCACTCCTACCCAAGCCTTTGTGAACCCCCCCAGGGCCTTTATGTGAGTGTGTGTGTGTGTGTGTGTAGCATGCATTTGCATGCAGCAGTGCATGTATATTTTTGTGTTGGTGTGTGTTACAATGTAAAAAGACTGTTAATCTTCTTTAAGAAAGCAAAATTGTCTTCCACTCCCACCCAAACCATTCTCCAAAGACAATTTTTGCCATAACAAGTGTGTAGACATGTGAGAATCTTTCCTGCTCCTCTTAAAACTAATCTCTCTACTGTCACTACAAGTTAAAATGCAGTTATTTACAGCTCAATTTTCAGTTATTTGCATCTGAAGCAGGGTTTCCACTCTTGTGAATGGACTTTACGAGTCTTTGACTAACCGGGGGTTGGGGAATGTGGGGTATGTGGGATGGATGGAGACCATGGATGAATGTGAACAGTGTTATCAGCCGATGACAATAGTAACATGATCTCCATGGTGTTTGCATTATTAAACTGTTAAGTGCACACTTTAGTAATGTAAACACCACAGAGAAATATTGTCATCAGCCTCAATGTGGTCTCTCTCTCCTTACCTGGTGTTCCTGTAGCTCTGGCTCCTGGGATCTGTGGGGGTAGTGCAGACAACTGCAGAGTCGGGTGGTGCATCTGTGTCCTGAAGGTGCAGACTTGCAGTTGATATATTGATATATGCAGTTGATATATTCGGACGGCATGGTCTCCTCTCCAGATTGTGCAGTCTCCTCTGTTTCTCTTTCACTGTTGCAGTTCTGGTTTCATTTTCTGTCTTCCAGCATCACGTGTGCTGGGAGAGGTAGAACTAACTCGAGGACAAGGGAAGGAGACATGCTCAGGCATTCTAGACAGTGCAGTTGCAGGACTGATGTTGAACAAGTCTGGAGGTGCTTCAAAATATTGTGTTGCTTCGCATTATTAACCGGTTCATGCTGAGGATGGAATGCTTCCCTCTTCTGCATACAACTAGGAAATCCCTCTGCTGTTTTTAGCAGAGGGATTTCCTTTTCTAGCCTGAAGCATTTTTTTTAATTCAATGTAATGACGATCTGTGCGCTGACGTCATTACATTGAAAGTGAAATGACCCATCAGCTCTTTTCACTTTCACTGCCTACGTGCTTGTGGGGCTATCTCAGCCCCCCGAGCACCTAGGCAGACGGGAGAGGTATCATTGAAATGGTACCCTTTCCTAGTGGATCCCTGCTTGGGTATCCGCGCAGTAGGGCGATCCCCAAGCAGGGATCCACCACTAGACACTAGGGAGGGAGGAGCGGCCCCCTGGGCAAGGGCCTTTTCTCCTCCCAAACTTTTATAGGCATATTTAGTCTTTCTGCCCCCCCTGGGGGGCAGATGGGGGCAATAGCCCCCGATCTGGCCCACCCAGGGCGGCAGAAAGCCCACTAGACACCAGGGATTATTGTTTTTTTTATAAAAGAGTGTTGGGGACCTCCCACAATGGGCATGCCAATTCGTCCACCTCCCCACACACTAAAGGGACAGTCTATCTGCCCCCCTGGGGGGCAGATGGGGGTTATTACCCCTGATCAGAAAGCCCACTAGACACAAGGGATTTTATTTTATAAAAGAGGGGTGGGGGCTGCACACAATGGGCATGCCAATGCCCCCACCCCCCAAAGAAATGGGGGCATATGGGGCCAAAATAACCCCAAAACTGCCCCCTGGGGAGGGGCAGAAAGCCCACTAGGCACCAGGGCCTATTTTATCTTCTTAGTGTAGGGGTGGGAGCTGCCCAGAATGGGCATGCTGATGCCCCAACCCCCCTAAAAAATGGGCACAGTCTTCCTGCCCTCTCCAGGGGGCAGACATGGGCAACAGCCCCTGATGGGGCAGAAATCCCACTAGACACCAGGGACTATTTTAACTTTGTGTAGGAGCGGGGCTGCCCAGAATGGGCATGCTGATACCCCTACCCCCTCAAATAAAAATGGGCACAGTGTGTCTATCCCCTTTGGGGGACAGATGGAGGTCATTACACCCGATCTATCCCCCCTCCCCCGGGTGAGGGCAGTAAGCCCACTAGGAACCAGGGATATGTTTAGTGCATGTTAGGGAGTAGCCCCTTGGTGAAGAGTCACTCCCCTTTTATTTTAGGCACACATTTTAGCCATTTTTGTCCCCCTTGGGAGCTGATCAGTGATATTTTTAGGCTCATCTGCCCCAGGGAAAGATTGTGTGTGTGAACTGGAGTTCGGCTGACGGTCTACATGTACTGACGTTTGGCTGGCTGTGTGCACTGGCATTTTGCTGTCGGTGTGTGTGGACTTGCGCTTGGTTGGCGGTGTGTGTGGACTAGGGCTTGGTTGGCGGTGTGTGTGGACTAGCGCTTGGTGGTGGTGTGTGTAGGATGGCGCTTGCCTGGCGGTGTGTATGGACTGGCGCTTGGTTGGTGGTGTGCATGGATGGCGCTTGCCTGGCGGTGTGCGTAGACTGCCACTTTGCTGACGGTGTGTGTGGACTGTCGCTTGGCTGGCGGTGTGGCTTGCATGGATTCCCCAGCATCCTCTGCAAACCTCAAATTTAGCTTGTGTAACATTTTCCTTACATGTCTGTGTGGGAAATTTGAAGGATCAACGCGCCAGCACAAATTTCCTACCACCCAGCATTCCCCTCAATCCCCTGATAGAAATGATACCTCACTTAAGTTTGCAGGAGATTCTGGGTAAGAAAACATTGGGGGATCTACACAAGCCACACCTCCCTAGACTCCCCCGGGTGTCTAGTTTTCAGAACTGTCTGGGTTTGGTAAGTTTTCCTAGATGGCCGCTGAGCCCGGGACCAAAAACGCATGCGACTGCCTCGCAAAATCAGGTCATTTTGTGATCGATGATTTTGAAGTCTCCACAGTACGTTTTGTGGTATTTCCTATTTCAGGCACTAGGCCTACCCACACAAGTGAGGTACCATTTTTATCGGGAGACTTAGGGAAATGCTGAGTGGGTGGAAGTTTGTGGCTTCCCGCAGATTCCAGAACTTCCCATTACAGAAATGTGAGGAAAATGTGTTTGTTTTTTTTACAAAGTTTGAGGTTTGCAAGGGATTCTTGGTAACAGAACCTGGTGAGAGCCACACATGTCACCCCATCCTAAATCCCTCTGGGTGTCTAGTTTTCAAAAATGTACAGGTTTGCTAGGTTTCCCGTGGTGCCGGCTGAGCTAGGGCCCAAAATCCACAGCTAGGCACATTGCAAAAAAAGGATCCGTTTTCAGTGGAAAAATGTGATGTGTCCACATTGAGTTTTGGGCGTTTTCCTGTCATGGGCACTAGGCCTATCCACACAAGTGAGGCACCATTTTTATCAGTAGACTTGGGGGAATGCTGGGTGGGTGGAAGTTTGTGGCTCCCTGTAGATTCCAGAACCTTCGATCACAGAAATGTGAGGAAAGTGTGTTTATTTAGTCAAAGTTTGAAGTTTGCAAGAGATTTTGGGTAACAGAACCTGGTGAGAGCCACACATGTCACCCCATCCTGGATTCCCCTGGGTGTCTAGTTTTCAAAAAGTACTGTTTTGGTAAGTTTCCCTAGGTGCTGGCTGAGCTAGGGCCCAAAATACACAGCTAGGCACATTGCAAAAAAGGGCCAGTTTTCAGTGGAAAAAATGTGATGTGTCCACATTGTATTTGGGCCGTTTCCTGTCATGGGCACTAGGCCTACCCACACAAGTGAGGTTCCATTTTTATCGGGAGACTTAGGGAAATGCTGAGTGGGTGGAAGTTTGTGGCTTCCCGCAGATTCCAGAACTTCCCATTACAGAAATGTGAGGAAAATGTGTTTGTTTTTTTTACGAAGTTTGAGGTTTGCAAGGGATTCTTGGTTACAGAACCTGGTGAGAGCCACACATGGCACCCCATCCTAAATCCCTCTGGGTGTCTAGTTTTCAAAAATGTACAGGTTTGTTAGGTTTCCCTTGGTGCCGGCTGAGCTAGGGCCCAAAGTCCACAGCTAGGCACATTGCAAAAAAAGGATCCGTTTTCAGTGGAAAAATGTGATGTGTCCACATTGAGTTTTGGGCGTTTTCCTGTCATGGTCACTAGGCCTACCCACACAAGTGAGGCACCATTTTTATCAGTAGACTTGGGGGAATGCTGGGTGGGTGGAGGTTTGTGGCTCCCTGTAGATTCCAGAACCTTCGATCACAGAAATGTGAGGAAAGTGTGATTATTTAGTCAAAGTTTGAAGTTTGCAAGAGATTTTGGGTAACAGAACCTGGTGAGAGCCACACATGTCACCCCATCCTGGATTCCCCTGGGTGTCTAGTTTTCAAAAAGTATTGTTTTGGTAAGTTTCCCTAGGTGCCGGCTGAGCTAGGGCCCAAAATACACAGCTAGGCACATTGCAAAAAAGGGCCAGTTTTCAGTGGAAAAAATGTGATGTGTCCACATTGTATTTGGGCCGTTTCCTGTCACGGGCACTAGGCCTACCCACACAAGTGAGGTACCATTTTTATCGGGAGACTTAGGGGAACACAGAATAGTAGAACAAGTGTTATTACCAATTGTCTTTCTATGTATTTCCGCCATCCAAATCTAAGAGTGTGTAAAAAAAAGTAATTCCGAAAAATGCGCTCTAATTTACATGCTAGTATGCATACCCACAAATTCAGAGATGTGCAAATAACCACTTCTTCTAAACTCCCTATGTTGTTCCCATTTCGGAAATACATAGGTTTTCTTGATACCTATTTTTCACTCTTTATATTTTATGAAATGAATTGCTGTATACCCGGTACACAATGAAAAACTATTGCAAGGTAAAGTTCAGTTATTGGCTTTGGGTACCTCGGGTTCTTTGTGAACCTACAAGTCCTAGGTATCTCGGCAACCAGAAGGGTCCAGCAAACGTAATGGTATATTGCTTTAAAAAATCTGCCAAAGTTAGAAGAAGCTACAGGTGAAAACCTAGGCACAAATGGCTGGGTTTTTTTCAACTCAATTTCAATATTTTTTTATTTTAACTGTTACTTTCTATGTTTAGCTTTCCTGGATCCATTATTGGTTTCACACCCATTTCTACCACTAACTGGTGGTTGAAAGCACAAAAAATAGGAAAAATGGGCTATGTACCAGTAAAACGCCAAAACTGTGTTGAAAATGTTGGTTTTCTGACAAAAGTCCCTGTTCCTGAAAGCTAGGAAGATGATGATTTTAGCACCACATACCCTTCATTGATACCATTTGCAGGGGAAAAAACAGACACTTTCTTCTGCAACACTTTTTTCACATTTTTCCCTCAAAATAAAATGTTGCTGTATTTGGCTAATTTCTTGGTCCCCTCCAGGCAAATCCACAAACCCTGGGTACCTTTATAATCCCCAGGATGTTGGCAAAAAAAGGGCACAAATTTGGCATGGATACCTTATGTGGACAAAAGGTTACGCTCAGGGGGGGGGGAGGCCTAGCAGCGAAGGGGTTAATAGGGGGTCTCTGAGGACCCCTAAGTCTTAAAGGCCAGGAGTGGAGTCATCTTAGCTCATTGGTTCCATAAAAATAACAGCAAGAGTAAAACCATTTTCTGGTAGATGTGCTCTAGTGCACATGGCTAAGGAAAACTGCCTGTTTGTCTGGCGTCAGTGGTAGTGAGCTGCGAGGGTCACATCAGGCAGGCATGCGTTCTAATAGAAATGTGGAATGTAATTACTTTTTGCATTTACCATCTGCATGGCTTTTAGATTTGGAAGGGGTGGAGCGCCTCTTCCCAACACCAGGAGCCACCCCTGCTACATGTACTGATTTACATTCTTCAGTAAATATGGGCACCAGTGGGGGTGTGTACTAATAGCAGCCAAACATTGTGTATGCCTGATTGCGTTCCCCTGCACACCTCCCTCATAATCCATCAGGATCCTTGACTCAGTGAGAACCCCAGCCTGCACAACTTCTGCAAGGCACTGCTGATACTGTGGGCATGAAGAGTTTGCCCTGATTCTGCTTGCTTGGTGTCCATCTGGTCGGCACACAAACCAATAATGGGCATAGCAGTGGGATTCCAACATGGTGATCATGTCAAGCCACTAACAACTTGCAGCCTGGAAGTGTGCATGCGGAGGACCTGGGTTCCCCCAACTGCTGTGGCAGCCCCCGGATGGCAGGAGGGGGAGAAGGCAGAGTGACCAGGGCTGGGCAATTTTCTGCACTCTGGGGGAGCCAGGAACCAAAAGTAACTGGACCTGTGGAGCAGCTCCCTACCCCAGAGGAGCCAACTGAGGAGAGTGGCTTCCACTGGAACTGTGCTATGCCCATTTGTTAGAGTGGAGTTGCACATTGTAGTGTGCCCCATTACCTGCCTATTTTCTGGTGGTGGCTGCTAGCTGGAATAGTCGCAGCTCTCTGGGTACAGTTACATTGTGGATTGGGCCCTTGAAGGCCAACTTGAAAATTCTGTGACTTGGTGGATCACTTCTGGAGGACACTGTGTTGCTTGTTAGCTGCAAAGTACAGTGGTAAAGTGTGGCATTACAGGTTTGTCAGCGAACTGGAAGAGTGTAGCCCTCAACAAACACATTTGGGGGAGACTTGCCTCCCATTGCATTTTATATTATTCACAGACATGACACATACAGCTTTGCCTAGATACAATCCATGTAATGATCAATATTGTATAATTTCATGGAATGTGAATGACCTCAATGACAAAACAAAGAAAGGGCGGTATTGTTATACGCCAAAAGGCAAGGCCCTGCTGCATTGCTTCTGCAAGAAATCCATCTCATCGGCTCCACTTGTACTTTCCTGGGTAGATTTGGGAATACAAGGGTTATTCAAGCTGGGTTTGCCAGGAGTTCCAAAGGGGTTGCCTTACTCGTTGAAAAGATGACGTTTCGCCCCACATCCATTACAATCCAGTCAGATCCACTGGGCAGGTACGTTTTGATATGGGGATTGTTGGAATGGATGTACTGGGCTCTCATTAGTTTATGTGCTCCGCCTGGTTTACTTGGGGACGCTTTGGAAAGCTTATCAAATTTGGTTCTCAGTTTGCCTTTGGGGGTAGGGGTTATTGGCGGAGACTTTAATACTGTAATGGACTCGGAATTGGATGTACTTAGCTTCATGTGCACAAATAGGAAATCCTGTTTGGCTAACTTGGCAATATTGCTGTGATTAATTGATGTATGGTGTAGATGGCACTCAAAGGTAAAGCAATACACTCACAGTACAGCTGCACATCACTCATTTTTTCGTATTGACATATTTTTATACCAGCCAGCTAGGTTACTACCATCTCTCAGGTACAGATTCTGCCCAGGGGACTCTCTGACCATTCCCTATTGGAAGCTGAGCTCACTAGGCAGGTGGGTGGACAGAGCGGGTCTTGCGACTGAATGCCTGGTGGTTTCAGGACCCCCATTTGACCCGTAACCAAAACGGTTTTATGCCAGATAGAGATTCTTGACACTGTCTCTGGTGCCTGCAGGCAGCTGTGGCGAATTCGGGTGAATTGCAGGGGGAGGCTGCATTACTATATATAGACTTTCACAAGGCTTTCGGCATTGTTCATTGGCCCTTCATGCTTGGGGTACTGCACAGAACGGCCTTTGGCTGGCGTTTCCTGGGTGATGGTAAAATGTTGTATTCCTCACCATGTGCGTGCGTCTGGGTTAATTGTGCCTTGTTGGTGCCCTTTCTCATTGGCCGTGGGACTTGTCAGGGGTGTCTGCTGTCATCCCTGTTGTTTCCACTGGTGATTGAGCCCCTAGCAGAGTGAATACAAAAGGATTCAGGTTTGTGGGGCTTCTGGTAGTGCAGTGTTTCTTAGGACCGAGTCTCCCTCTATGCTGATGATCTCTAATTGTATGTCCAGTGACCTGAATGCTCAACACCCAGGGCCTTCTGGCTGGTGCAGGTATTCGGTGTGGTTTCTGGTCTCAGGGTGATTTGGGATAAATCGTTTCTCCTGCCTCTGATGGGGTGTGCTTCTGGAGGATCTTGAATACGATGGTGGCTACAACACATTTCAAGTACTTAGGCCTCATGATTTCCCTGGATGCCTCTCTAGGCTGGGAACTCAATATATCTCCATTATTTACAGGACCAGAAGGGATAGTGAGGATTGGGCCGCACTGCCACTTACCATGATGGGCTTATTTAAAGTGATGGCTTTCCCACATTTCCTGTATGTTTTTCAAAACTATCCCACTCCTAGTAAATTGGGGTGGAGCTGCATGGAAGGAGTTGTGTAGGCTGTCGTAGAGTGAAGTAGAGTTTTGTAAAGTGGTGTAGTGTGAAGTGGGGTGCTGTACACTGTCATTGGCAAGAGTATATCCTTGCACAGTGTAGTGCTATAGAGTGGAATATAGTGTGGTAGAGTGGAGGGGCGTAGACTGTTGTTAAGTGGAGTACTGTGTTGTTGAACCGAGTACAGTGAAATGGAATGGAGTGGAGTTGGGTAGAGGGGAGTGGCGTGCACTGGAATAGCGTAGACTGAAGTAGCATACAGTGGAATGGCGTAGAGTGAAGTGGTGTACAGTGGAATAGGGTACAGTGGCATATAGTGGAGTTGCATAGAATAGCGTACACTGGAGTGGTGTGGAGTGCATTTATGTACAGTGAAATTTACATAGAGTACAGTGGCATAGAGTGGAGTGGCATACAGTAGAGTGGCGTTGACTGGACTGGTGTACAGTGGACTGACATACAGTGGAATAGAGTATAGTGGAGTGGTGTAGAGTAGAGTGGCGTACAGTGGAATAGCGTACAGTGGAGTGGTGTAGAATGGAGTGGCATAGAGTCAAGTGTGGTAGAGTGGAGTGGCAAATACTGCAATAGCATACAGTGGAGTGGCGTACCGGGGAGTAGCATAGAGTGGTGTGGCATGCAGTGAAATGGTGTACAGTGGCACACACTGAAATAGCATAGAGTGGAGTAGCATACAAAGGAGGGAAATACAGGAGAGTGGGGTACACTGGAGTAGTGTAGAGTGGAGTTGCATAGACTTGAAAAGAGTACAGTGGAGTGGCGTACAGTGGAGTAGCGCAGAGTGAAGTGGTGTAGAGCGGAGTAGTGTACAGTGAAATAGCGTACAGTGGAGTGAGGTGGAGTGGCGTAGAGTCGAATAGCATTGAAATGAGTGGTGTAGACTAGTTGTGTACAGTGGAATAGCGTATATTGAAGTGGCTTAGAGCGGAGTGGGGTACAGTGGAGTTGAATACAGTGGAGTGGTGTACAGTGGAGAGGTGCAGACTGTAATAATATACAGTAGATTGTTGTAGAGTGGAGTGGCGAACAGTGGAATAGCATACAGTGTAGTAGCACAGAGTGGAGTGGAGTGGTGTAGAGTGGAGAGGTGTACACTGGAGTGAGGCAGAGTGTAGTGAGGATCCCAAGGATCCTCACTCAGCCCCATGCTCTTCAACATCTACATGGCCCCCCTCGCTGCCATCGTCAGAAAACACGGACTCAGCATAGTATCCTAAGCCGACGACACCCAGCTCATCCTCTCCCTCACCAAGGAACCCGACATCACCAGACACAGTTTCCTGGAAGGAATGAAAGACGTCGCATCCTGGATGAGCTGCAGCTGCCTGAAGCTCAACTCAGAGAAAACGGAAGTCCTCATCCTCGGATCCACCCCCTCCACATGGGACAACACCTGGTGGTTGGTTTGGGTGTGAGGTGCACTCCTGAGTTTAATAAATTCTAAGCAGCCTTTAACACTATTTAACCAATGGTGCTACACCGCAAAGTATGCTGTCAAACATACATCAATAATAATTAGACACTGGCTGTAGCGTTTTTCAAGCAGTTACAAAAATCAGGCGGAGCTGAATTGAGGAAAGACGGGGCCGGAATTTTGCTTGGTAGAACAAGACGGCATTCAAATTGAATGAATCTAGGAAAGTTTCACTCGAGGATTCTGGGTTCATTCGCTTTTCAGAAAAATTGCCCCTGAAGAAGGGATCTAAAGTCCCCAAATGCATTGGGCATGAAATATTCAGCATGGTTATAATATGTTCATGCAACAATATAATGTACATGAAAGAGGATTGTGTTTCCATGTAACAAATAATATAATGTATATTCATGAATGTGAATGAATTATACAATGGTGAATCATGGTAAAAAATGAGAATAGATAATGAAAACGAATGTAATGATATTTTAGTAAGGTGATTAGGTTTGTAGAGATACCAACATGTACAGTGCACACTGCTTTCAAGTTGAATTACTTGAGAATATTCACAACACTTGGTGGCCCACTGCCCTCGGCAACCCTCCCACACCCATGGACCAAGCCCACAACCTCGGCATCATACTCGACTCCTCCCTCACCGTGAACTGACAGGTCAATGCTGTATCCTCCACATGCTTCAACATCCTCCACATTCTCCGCAAGACCTTCAAATGGATCCCCCCCGAATCCAGAAAGACCGTCACCCACACACTCATAACCAGCAGTCTGGACTACAGGAACGCCCTCTACGCTGGAATCAATAAGTCTCTACTCCTAAAACTCCAGACTATCCAGAACGCCGCAGCCAGACTCGTCCTTGGCATCCCACGACAAGACCACATCACCCAGCACCTACAAGACCTCCACTGGCTCCACTGGCCCCGTAGAAAAGAGAGTGACCTTCAAGCTGCTCACTCACTCCTACAAATCCCTCCACAACACTGACCCCAATACCTCAACGAAAGACTCTCCTTCTATGCACCCAAGAGAAACCTCTGCTATGCCGACCTTGCCCTGGCCAAAATCACACGCATCCGGAGAGCCAGAATGGGAGGAAGAGCCTTCTCCTACATCGCAGGCAAGACCTGGAACGAACTCCCCCTTAGCATCAGACGATCCCCCTCACTGCAAGCATTCAGGAAAAGCCTCAAGACCTGGCTCTTCAGATGAGACGAAGCTGCTCAAATCCCCCCTCGCCTTGAGACCCTCACGGGTGAGTAGTGCGCTTTGCAAATCCCTGATTGATTGATTGGTTGATTGGCCTATAGTAGAATAGCGTAGAGTGAAGTGGCGTAGAGTGGAATAGCGTATAAGGAGTGGTGTACATTGTAGGCATAGAGTGGAGTGGCATAGACTGGAATAACGTAGAGTGGAGCGGCATAGAGTGAAGTTGCATTCGATGGACTAGCGTAGAGGGGAATAGCATAGAGTGGAGTATCGTATAGTGGAGTGGTGCAGATTGGAGTGGCATAGAGTGGAGTGGCATAGGATGGAATCCATAGAGTGGAGCAGTATATAGTGGCATTGATTGAAGGGGCATAAAGTGGAATAGTGTAGAGTGGAGTGGAGTGGCATACAGTGGAGTTGCATATGCTGGAATAGCGTAGAGAGGAGTGGCATAGAGTGTAGTGGTGTACAGTGCAGTGGCGTACAGTGGAATAACATACAGTGGAGTGGTGAAGAGTGCAGTAGTGTAGAGTGGAGTGGTGTACAGTGGAATAGCTACAGTGGAGTGGCATACAGTGAAGTGTCATAGAGGGGAACAGCGTACAGTACAGTGGCGTATACTGCAGTGGTGTAGTGTGGAGATGTGTAGAGTGGAGTGAGGTACAATGTAGTGGTGGACAGTAAAATAGCATAGAGTGGAGTGGCATACAGTGGAGTGGCGTATAGTGGAGTAGCGTACACTGGAGTGCTGTAGAGGGGAGTGGCGTACTGTAGAATAGTGTAGAGTGAAGTGGCATACAGTGGAGTGGCATACAGTAGAGTGAGGTACAGTGGAATAGCATAAACTGGAATGCCTTAGAGTGAAGCGCCATACAGTGGGGTGGCGAATAGTGGAGTAGCATACAGTGGAGTGGTGTACAGTGGAGCAGAGTGGTGTACAGTGGAATACCATAAAGGGGAGTGTTGTAGAGTGGAACAGTGTGCAGTGTAATAACCTTCAATAGAGTAGCGTACAGTGAAGTGGTGTAAAGTGGAATAACGTTGAGCGTAGTGGCGTACAGTGGAGTGATGTAGAGTGGAATACAATGTAGAGGAATAGCATAGAGTGAAGTGGCATACACTGGAGTGGTATAGAGTGGATTGGAGTACAGTGTAATAGCGTACAGTGGAGTGTCAGAGTGGAGTGGCGTATAGCAGAATAGCATACAGTGGAATGCCGTGGAGTGGTGTGTAGTGGAATAGCATATGGTGGATTGGCATACACTGGAGTGGCATAGATTGGAATAGTGTAGAGTGTAGTGTCATACAGTAGAATTGCGTACAGTGGAGTAGCCTAGAGATGAGGGGCATACAATGGAGTAGCATAGACTGAAGTGTCATAGAATGGAGTTGCAGAGTGTGATAGTCTAGTGGAGTGGTGTAGAGTGTAGTGGGGTAGAGTGGAATGGCGTAGAGTGGAGTGGCATAGAGTGGAGTGGCATAGAGTGGAGTGGCATAGAGTGGAGTGGCATAGAGTGGAGTGGCGTAGAGTGGAGTGACGTAGAGTGGAGTGACGTAGAGTGGAGTGACGTAGAGTGGAGTGATGTAGAGTGGAGTGATGTAGAGTGTAATAGTGTACAGTGAAGTGGCATGGAGTGGAGTGGAGTACAGTGAAGTGTGGTAATTGAATCAGACATAATGTGAAAGTGGGTGAAGGTATGTAGATGTAATGTTGCAGGTATACAGATTATGAGGTGTAATGATAAGTGTTAAAATACTTAGGGCCTAACTACGAGTTTGGTGGACAGATTTACTCCGTCACAAACGTGACAGATATCCCATCTGCCATATTACAATTCCATTGTAGTCTATGGAACTTGTAAAATGGCGGATGGGATATCTGTCACGTTTGTGACGGAGTATCTGATCCGCCAAACTCGTAATCAGGCCCTTAATTCTATATTCTGCCACGGTATACGACTGTAACTTCATTGTATAGTGCGTTAGATATCGATGAGAAGGCAGTATCTGATTGGCTAATGGCTGTCTTTACAAAATGTAAAAGGCAGCCATGTACTTTTTAATACACTCTCATTGCGTTCTGGGTTAAGGCCTTAGATGTAGGTAAGTAGTAGGTTTTATTGTTGTTCCCTTCCTATTACCACTTTATTAAAATGGTAATAGGCAGAGAAATGCATTTGTTGGATCTGGCCCTCTCTACTGGGTCACCCTCAAACTCTTAGCCTTTTTCCCTCCACTTTTTGATGAATTTGGTTTTGTTGGCCTCAGGACTCTGGGCATTTTATCACTGCTAACCAGTGCTAAAGTGCTTGTGTTATCTCCATTAAAAATTGTTTGATTGGCTTATATCCAATTGACATATCTAATTTACCTATAAGTCCCTTGTGGAGTGATATACCATATTCTGAGAGCCTGTCAATGTAATGCCCCTAGTGGGCCTGCTGCACTTATTGTGCCACCCACTTAAGTAGCACCTTAAAACATGTCCCAGACATGCCATTGCAGCCTACATGCAGCTGTAAACTGCCATGTCGACTTGCCATTTAAATCCCCTTGCCAAGCCATAAACTCCCCTCTTATTACATATACATCACCTCTAAGGTAGGCCCTATGTAGCCCATAGGGCAGGGTGCTGTGTAATTAAAAAGCTGGACATGTACGTTTAGGTTTTACATGTCCGGGTAGTGAAAAACCCCTAAATTCGTTTTTCACTTCTGTGAGACCTACCTCTCTCATAGGATAACATTGGGGATTCCTTACTACTTTTAATAAGCTGTAATTTTCAAATGAGAGCTGGTAACTGTGTCATATTTGGTGTTTATGAAATTGTAATGATAAACCCTCTTTGATGGTAAAGTTGGATTTTTCATTACAATTTTAAAAATGCCACTTATAAAGTTGGCATTTTCCTGCCCTTAGCCCTTTGTGCCTACAGCCTGTTTTAGGTCACATAACTGGGTGTAGCTGACAGTTAGACTTGGTGAATTTCTCCGAAACAATAACACTATAGAAGGATTAGGTGTGCCTCAATGGGTCATCTGCTGGCAGAAAAGGGGAGGCAGAGCTGAGCACAGCACCACTTACAACCGAATAGCCTGTGCTTTGACTTCACACAAAGGGCCAAATGACCCTGCATTGTCACTGCAGCTAGCTTGGAGCCACAGCAGGGGATTCAGATATTTCCATGCACTTCAAAGAGCTTTTCCAGAAGCTTCTTCCACCTTCCAGAAGAAGGGTACCAGGGTATAAAATCAGGACCTTCAGACAAACTTTTCACTTCACTACTGGACCTGCAGAAGGACTGTCAGAGGACTGCCTGCTGTTGTGACCTGCTGTGCACTCTGCCAGACTGCTGCTGTACCAGGACGGACTGCTTTGCTGACTGGAGCCTGCCTTGAAACCTCAGAGGCCAGCCCTGCTGTTGACCCCTGCATCTTCACCTGCATCCAAGACTACCAGAAGTGATTCCAAGGACTAGTTTGCTGGCCTCATGTTCAGAATCACAAGGACATAAAAGACTCCCACCATCTTGAACCTGCAACTAGACCCAGCCTGGGTGAGTCCTGAACCCCCAACAGGTGTACCACCAGTCCTGGACCCTTGGTTGTGGTGCTAAAGGTGCCCAGATGGCCAAATCTAAAAATGGAGGAAAAATGTTGGCCAAAAACTGCTCTGAGAACAAGGTGGAGACAGGGACCAACCTGCTCGCCTATCCGTCTGAGGTGCGGCGCCTGTCAGATTGGTTTTGCAGCTTCTCATGCTACATTGTTCTACGCAGCAGCGAATCCTTTTCATCGGCCCTTCGCCAAAGGGGTATCCAACCTCTTCAAATTGTCTTCTGATACAGCCCTCAGACTCGTCCTGCTGGAGATTTTTTACCTCCATTTTGGCAGCTAAGTCCGAATGTAGAAATCTTCATCGCGGCTTTGACCCAAGGCCATTCGATGACAAAGCTCCCTCCTTGGACACCTCCTGCAGCCTTGCCACGCTCAACTTTACCTTCTAAGACACTTTTTCTCAGAATTTCTTCACATTGCAAAGGTAAGCGCTGACGAGGCCCAATCCACATCTTGTATCCAAACCCCACTTCATCGCGGTTGGCCGTACCGTTTGACTTTGACTCAGTCTCGCGCGCCTATATGTCCGCGGTTGGCGCTTTCATCTTTTAAGCACTAGTTTTTACTAAAAACTTTAAAAATTCATAACTCTGGTTCTTCTGATTTGATTTATGTTGTTTTGATGGCAAATAGTTTATTAAATGTACTCTATGTTTCTAAATTGGTATGCAATTTTTCTTGTGTTCTACTTTACACATTGCCTCTAAGTTAAGACTGACTGCTTTTTGTACCAAGATACACAGGGTTAAGCACAGGTTAGTTTAGTGAGTTTTTTGTAGTTCACCCTGCAAAGGAGTGTGGCTGTTGCTTGACCAGGGCTTACACCCAGAAAACCAACAACCCAATTTCTAACAGAATTTATATTTTTCCATGTATATTTTTGCAGCAGTTTACGGAGAACCATGCTTTTTTTAAATTCCTTTAAGTAGGTTGGTAATATTTCAGCTACTAGTGCGGTACTCTGTAGACATTTCTGTAAAGAATTAAATAAGTACAAATTTGAAAATACACTATAGTACAGCATATTTGTCAAGTATAGTATAGTATAGTGTATTTAAAATTGTCAACATATTTATTTCTTTTTACTTTTTTTAATTACTGTGGTACTTCCTAGGAAGTACAGCAGTACGCTATACATTTTTTAAAATATATAGAAACTTATAAATAATGTTCCCTACTTATTACCACTTTAACAAGGTGGTAATAGGTAGGGGAAAATTATAAAACCTAATACTTATTTCTAAGGGTGTAAGAGGGAACACAGCCAAAGTGTACTTAAAACAACATGGCTGCCTTTAATTTTTGTAAAGGCAGTCATAAGCAAATGGCATAATGCCTTGTCATCACTACGTAATACTATAGTTTCTCAAAATTACTAACCCCGTGCGGGTCACTCCGCTCCACCAACGGAGTTTCCGGAGTTTTGCCTACTCCGCGTTCCGTTGTGAACGCGGAGCTTAGGCAAAACTCCGACTCCGTGGCGGAGCGGAGTTAGCCGGCCCCTCCACCCTCCCAAAGTAATTATAATGTTTAAAAAAGGCACTTACCTGCCGTGGCTGCCTCCTCCTCGCCATGGCCGCTCTCCTTCCTCGTCCTCGCCATCCTTCTTCTTAGATAACCCCTACGTTGTATGTCTCGCGTGTGCACATGCGCAAGAAGTACAATGTAGGGGTTATCTAAGAAGAAGGGCGGCGAGGACGAGGAAGGAGAGTGGCCATGGCGAGGAGGAGGCAGCCACGGCAGGTAAGTGCCTTTTTTTAAACATTATAATTACTTTGGGAAGGGGGAGGGAGCAGAGCGGAGCAAAGTTCCACGGAGTTGTTTTCCAACTCCGTGAAACTCCGCGTTGAGGCACTACGTCTGCTCCGCCCGGCCTTAAAAATTACTGTGTCAACAGATATCACAAAGTTTAAATACATTATAACTTTAAAAATACTTACCTGCACTACCCAAAAGGATCATCTGCACACAATAATCTACATTCCTGCCAAACTTCATTCCCATCTGTTCAGCCTTTTTTGCGCTACGCATGAGTACAATGTCTATAGAAAATGCATTGGTCCCAAAATGCATTTTGGGACCCCCCTTTTTTATTTGCACCCCCTTGACGAAGCTCCACTAAATTTTGCATCATCTGCCAATGTAGAAAAAAGAACACATCTGTAAAGTTTCTGGGAAATTTGTCAAACAGGCACAAAATTATTAACGAGCATAAATCCGAGGAATTTCTATCTCTAGGAATCCTAACTATAACTGCAGAGTGGCTACTGATATATATATATATATCTATATATATATATATCATCCAACAATGATGTCCGCAGGGAGCATGGACCACTGCAGGGCGGTCTCGGCGTGTGGGGGCGGACAACCTCCATTCAATTCCATAAAACTTCCAAATCCGAAGAGAAAGAAGTGCACCGGACCAGATTACAAGAATAACTGGTACTTTATTCCAACAGAAACAGCCTTGTTAAAATCCTTACGCGTTTCAACTACATCGGTAGTCTTGTTCACAGGTGAGCTGTATTAATGGATTTGCGGCGTGGCTGCGTGCTTTGTACGCCATTCTTGGACTACAACGTTGTTACGTAGTCCTTAACATACTGCAATTCCCAACATGCACTTCGAAGGTGAAGTCTCATAGTCTAAATGCATCACTGGTATTCATGTTTTGTGTTGTAATCACGGGTATTATCACAGTGACAATATAAAACATATTGAGTCCCTTCAAAGAGTATTCAATTTGCTCTGTATTTTCGGCTGTTGCTTGATTCCCAATTCATGGCAGTACCTGTGATTCTGGAATCCATTGTGAGGGACCAGTGTCCGTTCACTTTCCCTTGCTTCACGGTGTTCCCCAAGAATACTGGGCTGGATATCCATGCCTTACTGCTCGGAACACTGCGGGCGGGTCCTGCTCCTTTTGCAATTCTATCCAACAATGATGTCCGCAGGGAGCATGGACCACTGCAGGGCGGTCTCGGCGTGTGGGGGCGGACAACCTCCATTCAATTCCATAAAACTTCCAAATCCGAAGAGAAAGAAGTGCACCGGACCAGATTACAAGAATAACTGGTACTTTATTCCAACAGAAACAGCCTTGTTAAAATCCTTACGCGTTTCAACTACATCGGTAGTCTTGTTCACAGGTGAGCTGTATTAATGGATTTGCGGCGTGGCTGCGTGCTTTGTACGCCATTCTTGGACTACAACGTTGTTACGTAGTCCTTAACATACTGCAATTCCCAACATGCACTTCGAAGGTGAAGTCTCATAGTCTAAATGCATCACTGGTATTCATGTTTTGTGTTGTAATCACGGGTATTATCACAGTGACAATATAAAACATATTGAGTCCCTTCAAAGAGTATTCAATTTGCTCTGTATTTTCGGCTGTTGCTTGATTCCCAATTCATGGCAGTACCTGTGATTCTGGAATCCATTGTGAGGGACCAGTGTCCGTTCACTTTCCCTTGCTTCACGGTGTTCCCCAAGAATACTGGGCTGGATATCCATGCCTTACTGCTCGGAACACTGCGGGCGGGTCCTGCTCCTTTTCGCAATTCTATCCAACAATGATGTCCGCAGGGAGCATGGACCACTGCAGGGCGGTCTCGGCGTGTGGGGGCGGACAACCTCCATTCAATTCCATAAAACTTCCAAATCCGAAGAGAAAGAAGTGCACCGGACCAGATTACAAGAATAACTGGTACTTTATTCCAACAGAAACAGCCTTGTTAAAATCCTTACGCGTTTCAACTACATCGGTAGTCTTGTTCACAGGTGAGCTGTATTAATGGATTTGCGGCGTGGCTGCGTGCTTTGTACGCCATTCTTGGACTACAACGTTGTTACGTAGTCCTTAACATACTGCAATTCCCAACATGCACTTCGAAGGTGAAGTCTCATAGTCTAAATGCATCACTGGTATTCATGTTTTGTGTTGTAATCACGGGTATTATCACAGTGACAATATAAAACATATTGAGTCCCTTCAAAGAGTATTCAATTTGCTCTGTATTTTCGGCTGTTGCTTGATTCCCAATTCATGGCAGTACCTGTGATTCTGGAATCCATTGTGAGGGACCAGTGTCCGTTCACTTTCCCTTGCTTCACGGTGTTCCCCAAGAATACTGGGCTGGATATCCATGCCTTACTGCTCGGAACACTGCGGGCGGGTCCTGCTCCTTTTCGCAATTCTATCCAACAATGATGTCCGCAGGGAGCATGGATCACTGCAGGGCGGTCTCGGCGTGTGGGGGCGGACAACCTCCATTCAATTCCATAAAACTTCCAAATCCGAAGAGAAAGAAGTGCACCGGACCAGATTACAAGAATAACTGGTACTTTATTCCAACAGAAACAGCCTTGTTAAAATCCTTACGCGTTTCAACTACATCGGTAGTCTTGTTCACAGGTGAGCTGTATTAATGGATTTGCGGCGTGGCTGCGTGCTTTGTACGCCATTCTTGGACTACAACGTTGTTACGTAGTCCTTAACATACTGCAATTCCCAACATGCACTTCGAAGGTGAAGTCTCATAGTCTAAATGCATCACTGGTATTCATGTTTTGTGTTGTAATCACGGGTATTATCACAGTGACAATATAAAACATATTGAGTCCCTTCAAAGAGTATTCAATTTGCTCTGTATTTTCGGCTGTTGCTTGATTCCCAATTCATGGCAGTACCTGTGATTCTGGAATCCATTGTGAGGGACCAGTGTCCGTTCACTTTCCCTTGCTTCACGGTGTTCCCCAAGAATACTGGGCTGGATATCCATGCCTTACTGCTCGGAACACTGCGGGCGGGTCCTGCTCCTTTTCGCAATTCTATCCAACAATGATGTCCGCAGGGAGCATGGACCACTGCAGGGCGGTCTCGGCGTGTGGGGGCGGACAACCTCCATTCAATTCCATAAAACTTCCAAATCCGAAGAGAAAGAAGTGCACCGGACCAGATTACAAGAATAACTGGTACTTTATTCCAACAGAAACAGCCTTGTTAAAATCCTTACGCGTTTCAACTACATCGGTAGTCTTGTTCACAGGTGAGCTGTATTAATGGATTTGCGGGCGTGGCTGCGTGCTTTGTACGCCATTCTTGGACTACAACGTTGTTACGTAGTCCTTAACATACTGCAATTCCCAACATGCACTTCGAAGGTGAAGTCTCATAGTCTAAATGCATCACTGGTATTCATGTTTTGTGTTGTAATCACAGGTATTATCACAGTGAATCCCACACGCCGAGACCGCCCTGCAGTGGTCCATGCTCCCTGCAGACATCATTGTTGGATAGAATTGCGAAAAGGAGCAGGACCCGCCCGCAGTGTTCCGAGCAGTAAGGCATGGCTATCCAGCCCAGTATTCTTGGGGAACACCGTGAAGCAAGGGAAAGTGAACGGACACTGGTCCCTCACAATGTATTCCAGAATCACAGGTACTGCCATGAATTGGGAATCAAGCAACAGCCGAAAATACAGAGCAAATTGAATACTCTTTGAAGGGACTCAATATGTTTTATATTGTCACTGTGATAATACCCGTGATTACAACACAAAACATGAACACCAGTGATGCATTTAGACTATGAGACTTCACTTTCGAAGTGCATGTTGGGAATTGCAGTATGTTAAGGACTACGTAACAACGTTGGAGTCCAAGAATGGCGTACAAAGCACGCAGCCACGCCGCAAATCCATTAATACAGCTCACCTGTGAACAAGACTACCGATGTAGTTGAAACGCGTAAGGATTTTAACAAGGCTGTTTCTGTTGGAATAAAGTACCAGTTATTCTTGTAATCTGGTCCGGTGCACTTCTCTCTCTTCGGATTTGGAAGTTTTATGGAATATATATATATATATATATATATATATATATATATATGGGTTTAGTGTATTAGGAAGGCACAATAGACAAAAATAGAGTGGTGGCACAGCCCTCCCTCTCAAAGAAAAGTAGATAATTTCAAATAAGGACTTTTCAAAGAGAGACTATAAAAGGGGGCATAGAGTTTAACACTCCCCCCCGGAATTTTTTTAAATAATCTTTTAAAAAGGGGCACTGTGGGATCACCCTCCAATAAAACGAACATTTTAAATTCGAAATATGTGTATGTGTGTGTGCTACTGAGAAGAGATTAAACAAGCATTGGCATAGCCAATAGGTCTCGCCTTTGGGGCCTTATAAGTGTTTAGCCAGAGCTATTGACTTTGCCAATGTCTTCAAGCTGTGCTGTAGAGAAGTGTGGCTGCTGTGCAGCATGCAGAAAAGTTATAATAAAAAAGTGTCAGAAGCATTTTTGTTACTTTATATATGACCAAGAAGGCATTATGTAAAACTGAACGACCATATTAAAAAAAGTATTTACAATAAAAAATTTCCTCAGTTTTCTTTTGTTCTTGCAATGCTGGCAACTTGTTTCTGCCTATTGCAATGGTTGTTTGTTAAAGCTTTTTTTTTGAGGGGGCATAAACAATCGGAGGGTGAAGGTTGGGAACTAGTACCTGTATTATAACACTAGCAGCGGCCATACGCTAGGGGAGAATCAACAAATGCCAGATTCCGAGAGCAGGCTGAGGTGGTGCTGAGTGATGCTGAGGTGGTAGTGGTGGTGGTGGTGACTGTTGCAGAGACGATGCTGAGGTGATGCTGAATGATACTCAGGTCTTGCTGAGTGATACTGCTGTGGTGCTGAGTGATGCTGTGGTGGTGCTGAGTGATATTGTCTTGGCGCTGAGTGATGCTGTGGTGGCCCTGAGTGATGCTGTGGTGGCCCTGAGTGATGCTGTGGCGGCCCTGAGCGATGCTGTGGCGGCCCTGAGCGATGCTGTGGCGGCCCTGAGCGATGCTGTGGCGGCCCTGAGCGATGCTGTGGCAGCCCTGAGCGATGCTGTGGCGGCGCTGAGCGATGCTGTGGCGGCGCTGAGCGATGCTGTGGCGGCGCTGAGCGATGCTGTGGCGGTGCTGAGCGATGCTGTGGCGGCGCTGAGCGATGCTGTGGCGGCGCTGAGCGATGCTGTGGTGGTGCTGAGTGATGCTGTGGTGATGCTGTGGTAGTTCTGAGTGATGTTGTGGCGCCCCTGAGTGATGCCTTGGCGGCCCTGAGTGATGCGGTGGCGGCCCTGAGTGATGCTGTGGCGGCCCTGAGTGATGCTGTGGCGGCCCTGAGTGATGCTGTTGCGGCCCTGAGTGATGCTGTGGCGGCCCTGAGTGATGCTGTGGCGGCCCTGAGTGATGCTGTGGCGGCCCTGAGTGATGCTGTGGCGAACCCGAGTGATGCTGTGGCGGCCCCGAGTGATGCTGTGGCGGCCCCGAGTGGTGCTGTGGCGGCCCGAGTGATGCTGTGGCGGCCCCGAGTGATGCTGTGGTGGCGCCGAGTGATGCTGTGGTGGCGCCGAGTGATGCTGTGGTGGCGCCGAGCGATGCTGTGGTGGTGCTGAGTCATCCTGTGGTGGTGCTGAGTTATCCTGTGGTGGTGCTGAGTGATGTTGTGGTGCTGCTGAGTAATGCTGTGGTGGCGCTGAGTGATGCTGTTGTGGCGCTAAGTGATGCTGTGGTTTTGCTGAGTAATGATGTGGTTGCACTGAGTGATGCTGTGGTTGCACTGAGTGATGCTGTGGTTGCACTGAGTGATGCTGTGGTTGCACTGAGTGATGCTGTGGTTGCACTGAGTGATGCTGTGGTTGCACTGAGTGATGCTGTGATGGCGTTGAGTGATGCTGTGATGGCGTTGAGAGATGTTGTGTTGGTGCTGAGTGATGCTCTGCTGGCTCTGATTGATGCTGTGCTGGCTCGAGTGAGAGATAGAGTGAAGATATAATGCCCAATTAGAGAGGGTGGTGAGAGAGAAAGAGAGAGAAAGGGTGTACATAGAATAAAGAGTGGAGCGGGATAGAGAGAGAGAAAGAAGGGGAGAGAGAGTGAATGAAGGAGTTTGAAAGAGAAACAGATAAAGGGGTGAGAGAGAATGAAAGGCTAAAAAAGATAGAGAGGGGAGAGTTAATTAAGTAGAGAGAGAATTAGAGAGGGGAGAGAGAGAGAAGGAGAGAGACAATAAGAGTGGGGGTGTGGAGTTTAAATAAATAGAGTGAAGAAGTGACGCGGAAAAAGTAACCTTAAATATAGCTTTGTGCTTTGCGCGAATAAATATTAAAAAAAAAACAGGGTGAGACAAAAATACTGGTAATTAGGCTGTGACTCCCAATATAAAACAAATAGCGATATAAGGTGAAATCAACCCACCGAAGCAATATTTCTAACTAGACAAAAAAAGCTTGCATTTCAATGCTAATCGCTGTTGTTTTTCATGTGACTGTAGTCCAGGGCCGTCAGTTGGTAATGTGAGCTGCTGCTGCGATTGAAACATCAGAGTCCAGAGAGTAAATGAGCCATGACGAGGAAATGAGGAAGAGATAGGAAACCCAGATGGCAGCTGCCCGCGTGCACGCTATCGTGAACGCAAGCTGGTCGCCAGCCGAAAGCCAGTGGGTTTGCACTTCCAAAACTCGCTTACTAAAACTCTCGGCCAGACCAGCGCAAGCGCTGGTGCAGGCCGAGACCTAAAAATGGCCCTCACCACTCAAAAACCTCCCCACACTTTTCCGGACCACTGGGAAAATGCCTGGTGCCCGCTAAGGCCAGTCCCACCCTGGACCAAAATATCGAAAGGTAAGTGCATATAGGGAAGTATAGATTTACTATTCCTAACTCCGCATTTACATACCTTGAAGATATACATATATATTGTCAAGGTATATACATATGTGGAGTTAGGTATAGAAAACCTAAACGTTCCTACCTTTCAATATTATTTTGGTGTCGGTATTTTGACCTTGAAATATTTCCATACCACTATATTCTGTCTTCGATATTTAGGGGGCATGCCCTTTCAACTGCATCTAACTTCTGTTGGAAATCTCCCTTCAACGTCCCTCTTTTTTCCTTATGTCTTGATGGTCTTTCATCTTCAACTGATTTTTATGCGTGGATCTGGCAGGCAATGAATCTCAGTGAACAGTGTTTGACCAGTGGCGACTGGTAGGGAACGGAGGTGGCGGGGAGGGGGTAGCCGCGGTCCATGCATGAAACAGCTAAGGGGCCGCATGGGGGGGGATTTCGAGGGACAATGCAGAGGGAAAATTCATTATTTATTTAATGTTTCCTCTGCATAGTCCCTCGAAATCCTCCCAAACCAGGACCCACCGCTGTTACCTGCACGGACCGCGGCTGGGAGGGGAGGACATGGGGGGTGGCAAATATATATATAAAAACACTTACCTCCAGTCGCCTGCTGCGTCTCTCCTCCACAGTACCTGACCCAGGAAGCACCCAGGCTCCCCATAGGCAATCACAACGCTGCAATGCAGCGTTGTGATTAGCTCCCTAAGCCAGTCACCACACTGTAATTCAGCGTTGTGATTGGTCTGAGCGCTGTGGATCAGCACTCAGATGGGGACAGGTAGCCTGTGCATATTCCCTAGCAGGCTGTCCATTACCACCTGGTGGGGAATATGCAAATTTCACATGACTGTTTGGCCAGGCCAAGACGGCTGGCCATGCAGTCATGCGCACTTAGTGTGCACAGTCCACTCCTCCTCCCCGAGCCACCAGCCCCGCCCTACCATAAACCAGTCTCACAGCAACGAAAAATAAAATGATAATAACCTTGTTATTATTATTTTATTTTTCCCTTTTTCATGAATCTAAGAGCAGTGGGGCGAGACTCCTCAGCCTCAGCAGAGGAGCCGCCACTGATTGTTTGACCCAATCAGAACTGTGAGGGCCTGCTCAGTCGTCCAGCCTTCCGTGGGCAGAAAGATGAGTACCACTGATCTGCTGTTTATTGCAGGATACTCGAGTGAAAGCGAGCTTTAAAAACATACACGTTCTGTTACTTAGTGCTACCTCCAACAGCTTTGTTTAAAGTGCCTCCCTATTCTCTAGCAGCAGTGGTGCCGACTCTGGAAAGCCAGGAGACTCAGCACCGTCTGACTGCAGACAGAAAACACCCCGGCGCATGCCACCAACCCGCTACCACCCACTTATTAGTGCTGCTCTAAGCCAGGGTCTACAATAGGGTAGGGTTGTTCTGCCTCGTTAAATTGCTGTTTTTTGCATGTGGAAAACGTTCCAGTGTATTCTGCTTTGTGCAGGTCGCGCCACACAAATGTTATTGAAACTTGATAAAAAATAATGAAATGTGGCATCTTCGGTTTCGGAGTTTGAAGAAAAATAACTGTAAAGGGATTTTAATTCATGGCTTTCGTCGTGTAGAACATAAATCCATCAGTCTACGGCTTGGTGGTACAATGATTTCTGTCTGACAGTAAAAGCTTTGTGCCGTGGGGCAGCGGCGCGCACTCGAGTTTCTAAAAGCACTGCTGCGCACTTGAAAATTCAGCGTCTGAGGAAACTCCGTGTGAGGAGGGAAGCCTCCTGCAAACCAATATCACAAGTGAGATAATCACGAGAAGGAAGAGACAGAAAGACGGCTCGTCACCAAATACCTGAGCGTAACCCAAGACTCCAAAGACCCTTATCGTAAATGCACATCTCGGCGTGGCGCATCACTCACCTGGGGCTCTTTACTTGAGGAATTCAAAGAAGAGAAAAGACTCAAACCACCCACTATCTGCACCGCAAATTGTTCATGAGTCGAAGCCCCCTTATAAATCTGTCTGTGGAAGCCGAGCAAGGGAGTCTTTTGTGCGCGGTAAACGCACACATTAGAGACCTCTGTACTTTCAACAAGGACAACAATGGAGGAGCGGGGGCGAGCGAGCGCGGCAGCCTGCAGAGCTGACCAAACGCTCGTGCGTCGTGGCTGGCCTTTGGATGGGTACGCGCGGCAGACATGTGTTTCCAATTATCGCGCCCGCGTCTGGGCACGATAATTGGAAACACATGTTTGCCGCGCGTACCCATCCCAAAAAGGCCAGCCACGACGCACGAGAGTTTTTGGGACTGCTTTTCAAACTCGCTTACTAAAAGTCTTCGCCTCTAAGCAGCGCTTGCGCGCTACTCGAGGCTCGACCTAAAAATGAAACTCAATATATCAAATGGAAAATAGCAACAAATATAAATGCATCTAAATATGGGTAGATGGATAGCTGGATAGATAGCTGGATAGATAGACAGACAGATAGATAGATAGATAGATAGATAGATAGATAGATAGATAGATAGATAGATAGATAGATAGATAGATAGATTATAGATTTACACACATAATATAGACATTGAAAAACAAATTAGCAGGGCAAGGGCTTTTTAAATTCTTGATTAATTCTGATAAAAAATAGTTTTTAGAAAACTCACTTAAATGTAGATTAGCACATAAATATGTAAGATGTGTATATATGGGAGTGAGTGTGTGTGTGTATAATATGTATATTATACACACATATACATATTTACCATATATATAGGTATGTGTGGGTATATATATATATAGAGAGAGAGAGAGAGAGAGAGATCATACATACAATTAAATATAAATATAAATGTGTAAACTTACAAACACCGATGCGAAGTGAAGGTACTTCGGATGGAATGATTTCCGGTGCAGTGGTGGCTCCTTACCTAAAAACCTGTGAAGTAAGGACAGACAAGTCGAAAAATAGTGATGTTAAGCTGCATAAGGATACAGACCATCCAATTTAAAAGCTGGCAAAGAAGGCTGGCAAAGAAGCTGTGATTGACAAATACAACAATAAGAGGAAATAACAAGATTGAATAATGAGGAATCAAATAAGATTGACAAGAAAGCCAACCACTATTAAGCAACTGGCTGAGCCAAAGCCCGCTATTGATAGTGTCCACAATATGATTTCGGCATCTGACCACTAACAGCTGTCCGTAGGCGAGACCTTGAAAAATATGGAGGTTATTATGGCAAAACATAATGCGCAAAAGCGTGTGGCGAACATGCTCGTTCTTTTCACGGTGGTGTGAAAACGTGTACAACGCACTTCTGATGGCAAAGCTGGTGCGGTGTCCCCTGTCCGCTGCAAGGAGGTCGGTAGGTCTAGCCATAAGTAAACGGTACTTTGCCCAATTAAACGCATCCTCTCAGTCCGCGCCGTGTTGATGCGCGCGCGGTCTCTGCATTCATTCCTTCTTCCTAGAAAGAAGGCGGCGCGGCAGCAGGTACCGAGAATTGTCCGTTCTGGGGGAACTTGGGTGATCAACACCGGTTACCGCAGGCTGCTGGGACATCGCCCCGTGGGTTAACGTCAGTTTGTCGTGGCTTTCCTACGCCCTGATGGACTGGGGCTGGTGTCGCTATTCCTGAAGTAAAACACGAATAATATTTTCTGAGCTGCGCAAAGAGTGAGTCAGCAACAAGTTGTGAACGGGGGACTCATTCTGACACTGAGCCGCTAGAGGGACCTGCTGGGTCACACATGTGCAGACGGGCGGCCAGGGCAGTGGGAAGCTACTGGAAGCGGAGCGACTGGCGGACCGTGATCCAGGGGCTGGGCAGGCGCAGATCTTGGCGTGGTGTGCCTTATTCTTTTTATTTTAATACCCATTTAAAGACTCCCCTGTATGGATGTGGAGAGAGCAGTCAAGACCAAGCGGTGGCAGAAAGAAGCAGCCAAGTGTGCCGCGGTGCAGCGAGATGGGTGGGGACTGTGAGGCTCCCTCTGCCAAAGATCACAGGGTCAGTCTGCGGGAGCCCGGCAGCCACCGCAGCGCCTGCAGCGCTCCCAGACCTCTGCTGCCTGCAAGACATGACATCCAACTTTCCCGGATCTTGCTGTCCCGCTCGGAGGGCATGGGAATGGTCTCCCAAACGACGTTGTAATTTTCTCACTTTCCCCCCCTTTTCGTCTCCTTGCCGCGCCTCATTTCTGTGGACAGCGTGTGGTGTGCACTGTAGTATATTTTTGTTACACGGGAGAAATGTTGCAGTCTGGGTACCCTTGCATCGAACCTATAATCGCAAAGAAGAGACACACGACTGAAGCGCGATGCCTGAAAAACAAAGGTAATAATATGTTTAAAGTGTATGGAATGGTCTGTTTTTATGGTAAAAGTGCTCTGTCAGTTTCTAGTTATTATGTTCAGCTTTCAAAGATTCTGTTGGGGAGATCTTTGCTGCATGGAGAAGGGTTAAGGGAGATGGGATTCAGGTTGCACCTTGAGACCCTCACGGATGATTAGCCGCGCTATATAAACCCGAGTGTTATTATTATTATAATGTTTTGAAAGATTATTTGCAAATACACAGAAAGTCACCGCAGCACAGTTAAATGCCTTTAAGGTTTCGTTTCTTAAGGCTGCACAAGCCTTGCACTTTATGGCCAGCAGCACTTTGGCTGGGTAACTAGAGAACCCGTGTCGAGAGGCTTTAATCGTGGATAACTTAACAGTACAAAGTTTGGTCACTTGTGCAGTTACTGCTGCGGCCGGTGGCTGCGAGGCACATGAACCCACTTTAGTGTCATGGAGAGATTTGCTCGGCGAAAAACATCCCCCCGTCTGGGTTTTATCGTCTTACTTCTGGGTGTCTCCTGGTTTACTGCTACTTAAGTCTGTCTTTCGTTGTCATCGATGTATAACACTTAAAAAAAATATATATATATATATATATATACTTATCGGTCTGTCTGCCGGAGTTTTTTTTTTTTCTGGGTGGGGTCCCAGTGCGCCTCTTTGCTTGTCATGTTTTTCTACTCCGCCTGTTCGTTGCTTTTACAAACAACACCGTGTCTCTGCATCATCGATAAATCAGTTTCTTCGTAGTGTAAAGATCTATACCTCTTTTTATTGTTTGATTTCGTTTACAATGTCAAGCATTTTTAGATTGGCGCAAATGTTTCAAAGTTTATTTCTGGGTGCAGCAAGGAAAGTGCTATTTTGGCTCAAAGGTGAGTAGGCCTCTCGTCCGCCAGGCTGACAGCCACGGCCTGGAGGGGTGACAGCAGCCGCACTCGGAACTGCCGGGACTGGTGAAACATGGCGGATGGGCCTCACTAGATGGGGCAACAGTCCTCAGTATTCTTACGTGGGAAGCGTGGCTCTCACAAGATGCCGCAATCTTCTGCCCACAGTGGCATATGGAGGTAAGTTGTTGTATGCATGTGGTGGTAATTACACAGCGTGGACCTAACGTTGTTAGAAACGAAGCGCTACATAGGAAGGGTGAGAGCCCTGGAATGGACGATAAAAAGAAAACATTCACACTTTCTTCGAACACCTGGTCGAAATAGTGGGTTTAGGCCTGGGTCTTTTTGGGCCAGATGAGATCAGCTGCCAACTGGCCTATAAAGTCCCAGTTCTTGACTCATGGTGTCTCCGACTCCGCTCGACGATACGTGGACACGAAGGCCGCCCACAGCCTCTGAAGCCTGTGTCGGAGGGATGGAGGGTGGGGGCTTCGAGGAGATCACGGTCCCGTGCAGTCAATGAGTGGCATCGATTAGAGCGGTCTTGAATTAAATGTTAACAGTTTTACGCAGCTTTTCTTCTGTCACCTTCTTGTTTTTTCATTATCACATTAAAATAATGTAAGACGTATTGAAGGTAAGCTGGCAGACACACAACCCACACATATATACACATAGCACACACACATATATATATATATATATATATATATATATACACACACATATATATATATATATATATATATATACACACACACACACACACACATTTGTGTGGAATTGCTATGGAAGTCTACAGACAAGAACATGTACAAATCCAAACGGTTGTTTTAGCACATGTATAATGACGTGAGCTATAGAGCTATTTATACATCTGTATAGTTATTTATTTAATAATCCATGTATCCACATGTGTGTGTGTATATGTGTATATGTTTGCTTAGAGATATCACAAAACTCAAGTGGATGAAAATAATATTGCAAGAGAGTATGCATTTAATTTCCATTCTTGCTACATAATTTAAATAATTGTTTCACTTTATTTGGTCCACCGTGCTGCATAATCCTAGTAGCAGGGTTGGATTGGGATTAAAAATCGGCCCGGGCACGCTAAAAAAAGTGGCCCACATTTGCATATTGCCTTTCCGCAAAACACTGCTTTGGTGAAAATTTATAAAAAAGGGAGGGGGGCTAAAAAAAATGCACAGATTAGTTTACAGTGGTGAAACACACCTGAAAACAAGTGAGGCCACTTCTGCTCAGGTCCCCCACCCCGCTCAATATGCATATATTAATGGGCCGGCCCAGCGAGAGAAAGGGAGTGACACCTCTGCCGTTGATAAAAGGGAGGTAATGGACGCCCATCTACCTCCAGAAAGGCCACTCAGGCACCCACTGGGCGCTGGCTGTATCAAACCGCACAGAAACCTCCCAATTTGGCCCCTCAGACTGCTCAAAAAAGCAGCCCACATCTGGAATTCGGATACCGGCCCCTCGGGCATTGCCCGAGTGCCCGCGTTGCCAATCCCACGCTGCCTAGTAGTGCTGACAATGATAACGCTTTGTTAAGGGCTGGCGCTGTCCTTGCAATGATGGACTCCATAGTTCACGAGGGACTGTGAAATGTGTTCCGTATTTCATGGCTCCCTGTGAAATATGGATTTTTAAATCACAGACTTTTGTGCAGCAAAACACCCAACCACGTAACACATCCATATGTAAATAAATAAATGTATGAAGATTTACATATAGGTATAACTATATAGTATGTAATACAAAGTCAGATTAATAAACTAACATGAAATCTACAGAAACTTTATAACATTTTAGGAAGAAGACTTCAACTTTTAAAGGAGACTAATGGTTTGGTGGTCTTTAGTCACCCCCGCCCCGAAATATTCGTAAAATGGGGTCTCAAGCAGTCGTGAGCTTGGTTTGCGAGTTCCGTGAACTCTGTCGTAGGTGAAAGGGCCCCCCACCTTGTGGTGTGACACCACCAGGCGTTTCCCTCGTCCCGTGTTTGTGTAAGAAGTGCAGACGGGCAGGCAGGATGTTATATAGAGACATAAACAGGGGATATTCGGGGAACAGCCTTTTCCAGATTGGAGGCCCTGTCTGTGCATTGGTGCCTGTTCCCCACAGCGGAGGCTGTTGAACCTGTCACGGCCTATACTGTCCCAAATATTTATGGTTCAAAACAATTATTATTCGAACAGGTCTTCAGAATCAGTCAGGAAAATATAATGTATCACTGTATCCTGAACACTAATATACAAGCTGCTTGTATGGAGGGTCCATGACAGGTTGCTTGAGTAACTAATTCCATTGGTAGTGCGCTGCTCATATATAATGCATGCGTAAACATAATGTCCCTGCTTGCATGCACTCTTGTACAGGAAATGCCTCAAAGTATGCAATAAAAAGGGCACTTGCTGACTAAGGAGTTTCTGTGCTTTTCTGTTTTTTCTTGTGGGGGGCGGAGGGGGCTTTAACTGATTTCAAGAATTCATTTCTTGAGATCTCTGAAGTGGTTTCAAACTTACTGTCCCGGCGAGCAGCAGTTTCCACCCTGACCAGCTCTGGGTTATAGTGGCCGCAGCCTTCTCACCGGCTTACTCCTCCCTCGGCACTTGGGTGTGTTTTTAACCCTAAAATGTTCCCTGGCCAGTCTGCAAGGGTGAGAAGAAGCCAGATATTTGGATGAATGTTGCCGCTTTGTGCTCGCATACAGTGGCCAAACTGAGGGTTGGGCGACTTAGGGGTGGGTAAGGGCCTTTTCCATAATGCCCTGCAGATGTCGGCCAGACCAGTTGCAGATATAATGGGCTGAGAACATGCATAACAGTTCTGTGACAAATATACATTTTGATTTAGTTCTGGCACTGAACGCAACCTTCACAGGACTGACAGAGGCCTCAGTGTCCGGCCTTGCTCCTTAACTCTGTGCTCTTTTGTTAGGTTCTAATTGTTGCATTTTACTTTCTAATTGTAGTGCCCTTCCACCCAGTTGAACAGTTTCCCATTACCAATATGTGCTGTAAACATATCGTAGAAATATGAAGTCCCAAAATATTTCTTAGAGGCTGCCGTGCTCTAATGAGCCAACTAGAAGGAGCCCCTTTTGGATTTTTGAGAAAATTACAAGTCAAAATAATCTCCACTTTAAGACAAAGTACAACTTTTATTTTTCAAAGTTAGTGTGAATAAAAATGTTCTGCAAATAGTGCATATTTTAAGTAGTCATGTCATACAGATGCCTTAAAGTGGGAGAGCAGTCTAAGTTGTGTTCAACTGGAGAATGAAGTTGGCGCCAGTTACAACTGGGTTTGCACATGCTCTCCGAAGGACTGGGAATGCAGTGATGGCGGTCCGTAGGGATAGCAGGCCCCCCATTTCTCCGTTCAAAATCACAAAATACCAATATTTTTAGGTCTGGCCTTACAATGTTGCTTTTTATAATACCTATTGTTACCAATTCTTTAAATACTCATAGACTGGGCTTAGGCTCCGCCTGAGTATTATTTCTCTGTCACTTCATACTATTGGCTATTTGATGTATCGTTCCATCTGCTACTGAGTGCTTGAATTGAAATGCTTGAGGGACTATTTTACATCTCAAAAATACACTGAACCTTCATCATGCGGTATAGCCTTTATCCAATACAAGCATATACAGAAAGCAGTCCTTTTTCACTTTAGTGCCTTTTTAAAACATTTTAGTCATAACAAAATGCATTCAAAGATGGCTGCTGCAGATGCGTGCAAATATGTAATAAAAAAGCATTGGAAAAACCAATTTGTTTCAGGGCTGATATGTATTGGCTTTGCCAATGCTTGTTCACTTTAGCTAGTCATCAGGACACTTTGGCCCAGATTTACTAACATTTGGTGCAACGTAACACAGCAAGACCACTTGCTTCTCTGTACCAAATGAAGAGAGAAGGAATGCGCCATCTTTACTAAGATATGATGCGTTCCTGCAGTCTGTGTGCGCTGGCGCACTGAATGCTGCCTAGCGCCAACACAGGCACCCTTGCGCCATTGTGCAAGGGAACCTACGTTACAAGCAGGATTGTTTATGTGTAGGAAGGGACACCTTCCTGCACAAAAGCAATCCTCAGAGGCATTTTCCTCTTCCTGTGTGTGCAGCACATGTAGAAAGAGGAAAATACGAGGACAAATAAACATCTTTCTCCTCGTTACACCTCTGTTGGAATGGCATAGCATTCTGACACATTCCCAGGTTTACTATTCTTTCTAAATCTGGGAATGTGCAAAATCCATGGGTGTGTGCTTTCCTCCCATGGAACGCCTTTCCAACGCAGACTTGCTTTGCCTTTCGTTACTCTAGATTTACTAAGCCACGCAGAGCCAGCCATGCAAGGTGGCTTTGCGTGGGTTAGTAAATCTGATTTAAGGGCTTCCATTGCCTTGCGTCACCTTTCGTCGCCTTGCATGACGCAAGGGCATTGCAAGCCCTTAGTAGATCTGGGCCTGAGTATGCATTATTGTGAGAATTCTAACTGCAGGCCACGCAGAACAGCTGCTTCATGTAGTACGAGCCCCAGCTCTTTGGTGCTCTGTTACTGCTGTAAGATTTCTTAAACTTTAATATACACACACAACTCATTTTTAGCATATTCTGACTATTTGTATGCATGTAAGAGAAAATCTGTGTGTTCAGTTTGTTAGAGACTTATGACGATGCAGCAGCTTTGAAAGTGCAATTCCCAAAATGGCTGGAGAATGGCTTCTTACTTTTCCATTTAATTTTCAGATTTAAAATTCAGTTACTCTTTCGACATGCGGAACACCCACTGGCCGGGGTTGCAATGCAAGCTAAAGCAAGGTAGTTGGTTGTGTTTGCAGTTTACAATTTATCCATTGAATTATAACTCTTATATCAGAGATGCATGAACAATGAACACCAATTTTTAAGAATCTGAATGTATATAATTCATATTTTAAATGTTTCCAGTATTCACCGGCTCCTTTGACTTTCGGATTGTTGCATGTGGGTTCCATACTAGCAGGAGTGGCAGGTCTGTTTGCCTTTAAATGGGACTCATGAATAGAACTAATGATAAATGTATCCATAATATTGTTGAGAGAGGCTGGTGCCTCTGAAATATCTGTAGCCTTAGTGTATGGTTAGTGTCAGCCATTTTGTCCCTTTTCTTTTCCTCAACTTTCCCTTTCTGAGGTCCATTTCTCATCTGCGGTTCAAAATCAGTGTCTAGCCATTTCATGTGCCTCAAACCGTGCAAAACCTAAGCGTGCCATTTTGGGACATATGTTAATGGTGGTAAAACACATCAGCAGTGTTTTTTTCTGACACCGTATTATAGTCTGCACATCTTTTCAACATATGTGACAAAAGGTGATACCTTAATTCAATTCTGGTCCACAGAGATACGAAAACATTGGCAGACACTTTATTTTTTGAAGAATTCTCTTGGCATTCCTGAGAAGAAGCATTTAGAGTTGATAAAAGATGTTGACCTCAATACTTTCTATGGAAACACTGCTACAGACTCGCTGTAAATAAATAGATCACACATATCACAGGTGCTGGTCTCAGAAAATGTTGTTCGTAAAAATAAAGTACACAAAGAATAAAGGAAAGTACCCTTTTCTCCATAAGTGCATGCATTTACCGAATATTTATTTATTTATATTTATTTATTTAGGAGTTTATAAAGCGCACAGCTACCCCCAACGGGGTTGTCCCGGGGCTAATGCAGACAATATGTATGTGTGGGTATTTATATAGTACAAGCCCAGCTGTACAACAAACCTCTGGACTGGCAAGAGTAGGGGGTACAGTGGCTCATGCACACTGTTGGTCAGGGGTAAAGGGAGAAGTGTGAAGGCAGGGAGGGACTGATGGGTAAGGGGGGTGTGAGCTTGAGTTACAGGGAGGTGGTCACCTAAGGAAGGGAAGAGGAGAGGGACACATTCCTGAAAAGTCATGATGATATAAGATACGCGCTGCAGGGTTTTGAAGTTTTCTGAAGTGGAGAATGGGTAGTGGCGCAGAAGGGCATTCCATACCCTTGGGGCATAGCAGCAGGAGACCGGACGTTAAAACACGACGTGCAAAAAAAAATATATATATATATATGACTTGCAGAAAAAGATGGAATTTCATTAAACAATGTGAACATGATTACCTGAAACCGAAAAAGTTGAAGTTGTTGACTAGAACGTGAAAATGGGGAGACTGAAGTTTTGGGTAGAACAGCTGTCACACTACATGCAATTACATTCAAATTCATGATTTTTACTTTTATTGACTTGTTTGCTGTGATGAACACCTCGGGTGCTGACTGCACTCTCACAGTGTTTGCCGAATGGGCCAGCAACACAACATAAAAATCTCTGTTGAAATAACATAATTTGCACTTTCACTCCACACTGTGGCAACGTGATTGTGGAAAATGTTAACTTGGAACCTGAAATTGAAAAACACACTCCATGCTGAGGCAGAAACTGACTTCCATTGATCGTGGAGAGTAGTTCTGCTTCAAGTGATATAAAAGTGTTTGCTCTAAGCATTGTTTGCAATAGTATCGCAGTGTTTGCTGAGAGTCTCTGACCCTAACCACATGCATGCCTGGGAATTCACGAGCTGCACAAAGGGACTCTATCAAAATATATTAAGAAATCCCAACATTAATGCTTGATGTTAAAGAAATGAGATTTATTCCAAGATAAGCTCGGCATTAAAGGCGGCGTCTGAATGGCAGGCACAACCTATCGCAGCAGCCATTAAACGCTGCTTGTTACTAGTGCACTGCTGGGGACTCGGAGGGCGATCAATGTTCATATATTGTGAAGGTCAGTGAGTCAAAAGGTTTGATTGGCTCGTGCCCTGAAAGAGGTTCATCCAAGGTGAAAAATATTGCATTAGCACTTGGAATGAGTGACGATGTTTGCATAGCACAAGGTGTACTGAATAAAGTGCCTCAAGGCGCTGAGCAAACGACCCGAAGCAACAGGGCAGCTGACAAAGGAACCCATGAGACAGACGCTTCACTAACTTCTTTTGAAGAAGCCGACATTTCTCTCCAGGATGTAGCTTGCCTGAGAGTGAATTCTGTAAAACTGAATTTTAATTCTAAACAATGTAGTTTATTTTAAGTATCGCACTGAAAGCAAATTTTAGTGCTGAGATTAAAGAACATGCGTATGTAACAACCTACTAAGTTTCTGTCGAAAGTAGGTGAATGTGGGGTCTCTCCTGCCACTACTTTAATACCGATTATATGCGTCATTGGATCGCACGTTTAAATCCTGACACTGCACTGTGTGGGGATTTCTGAATACAGTATCACCACATTATTGTTATTATAATTAGTGTTTCTGTATTTATTGCCACGTATTTTTTCCAAATTCTTGAGTGCTAGAAAAGAGGGGAATTCCGCTATTATTGTACCGGATCCAGGTCTTTGCTTATCCCTAATGAAATGTGCTGACTATGTCCCGATTTCAACACCAGGAAACAATCTGTGCTGCCCACACTATGCGAGCTTTCAGAGCAGCTGCCTGCCAGAGGTGAGGGAGGTCTCTTATTTTCAGCTCCAGCATAGCCCAACATAAATGCCTCACTTAGAAGACCGCCAACAGCACACTTTTTGTTCCGATCTCATCCTGGCTGGGAGCGAGCTGGAGCCAAACACCTTGAGGAAACAAAGACACTCAGCTTGTCACTTTCTTAAGAGAAAATTTATGAGAACTTGCATGCACTGTAAAAATGTTTAATATTTCTCATTCTATTAATGTAAAGACTCTAATAACCACTGGCATATACAATTTGTGTTTATTAGTAACCAAATATTTTTTTTTAGCAAGCTTAGAATAACAAAAGATTGAGAAAATAATTGGCTGTATTTCAGAATATGGAGTACAAAATATCATGGACTATAAATATCGAGAACCAAAATATCATGAATATAAGTGCATATATACTATAAAGAAGAGCAGGGATATGAGAGGTCTCCGAAGGTCTTCATATGGGACAGTACTCGAATGGAACCGGCCCTGGCGGGTGACGGTACCCAGGACCATTATTGGCTCCAAGAGTGGGGCCGCACGGCCCCCCTTTTTTCTTGTTTTAGGGCCTGTCCTGGGGAGGTGGCTGTCTCCAGGGCCAAGAACGGCCCAGGTGGGAGACCGCCCGCCCCCCATTTGAAAAAATATATATTTTTGCCCACGGAGGTGGTGGTCCCTGGGGCCATGGGTTTGTGAGGCCCCCCCATTTCAAAATTAAAAAGTCTGCTGTTGGCTGTTCTCTAAGGGGAGGTGGTGGTCGCCAGGGCATGGGGGGTCCGTGAGGCCCCCCAGATTTCTTTGGTATTAGCCCCAGGGAGGTGGCAGTCCCAGAGGGAGGCCGTACGGGCCTCCCTGCATTAATTACATAAATAGTGCTGGGGAGGTGGCGGCCCCTGGGGCATGGGGGTCTGCAAGACCCCCATTCGTTTTAAATATTAAAGGCTGCATGCTCCCGGGACCTGGCCCACCCGGGGGCTTAATAATAGAGAAGTGCAGGAGCGTCTCTTTTTTTAAATTGTTTGGCGGATGCCGAAATTTCCTTTTTAATAAAAGGTCCTTTGCCCTGGCAGGATCCCTCTGGGACCCCCCCCCCCCCCAAAAGGCCTAGAAGGTCAGGGTATTCATACCCTGCCCTTTATCTTATATTTTTTTTTTCTGGGACTTAGCTCAAGCCGAGTCCCAAGATGGCTGCCAACACTTCTTGGTATGAAGTGTTGGCAGCCAATCAGATTTGAGTATGGGGACTGTAGGATCCTTGGAGAGTGCGCGTCCCTGTATATACAAATTTGGATTTCGGTTAATATCTCTAAAACTACTGCATGGATTTACACCAAATTACTAAAAGGCACTTCCCTGGACATATATCTACCTTTCCGTCAAATTTGGTGTAATTCCATTCAGCAGTTTGAGCTGTGGCTGGGTCTAAAGTTCCTATGGGAATTAACATGGGGAAAATACATTTTGGGAACCCCCCCCCTTTTTCTCGGCTCTCACTTGATGGATCACCACAAAACTTTCAAGACAGCAACTGGAGTGAGTGTCATACTAGTTTTGAAAAATTCATGAGGATTCGTCAAACAACGCCAAAGTTATTGGCAAATGAAAAAATGCTCTTCCTATGGAAACTACATCCTAACTATAACTACATACTGGCGACTGCCAGTAGGTTATATATCACTGAAAAAACACAAAGGTTACAGGCACGTTATAGTTAGGAAATACCATTAAAAAAACCTTAAACATTTATTGAAAAAACCAAAGGTTACAGGGACATTATAGTTAGGAAATAGAATTTAAAAAACCGTAGACATTCACTGAAAAAACCAAAGGTTACAGGGTTGTTATAGTTAGGCTCAGATTATACTTGTACAAAACCATTGAAATTCAGAAGTTATAGTTACCTGAGCTAACTATAACTTGCTACAAACAATGCACTGCTTATGACCTCACATATTACATCACACTTTAATGTAAAGTTATTTTTATGTTTCCCCATATTTTTCTTTTAATTTTTTTATTCTTTGTGACAACGCCGTTCTTTGCGATGACTCTGGTGTTCGCGACTACACCAAACGATGTAATATGTAGATTTCAGTGATACCATTAAGCGCAAATATTACGTAAAAAAAATATAATGCACATACATAAAGGTATTTTAATTAGTGTTTGTCATCAGTACTTTAATTTTATAGTATAGAAACTTGTATTTCTGTAAGTACTTTTTCGCGATGATGTTTGTGTCCGCGTTGATGTTGGTGTTCGCAGTGACTTCGGAAAATCATGTGCCTTCTAAACAAAGAGATGTGATTGAAGTAGACACTTTCATTTAACTTCAAAGGAAGTTTCCTCCTGTTTCTTTCTTCTTAAATATTGTAGCTGCAGTTAGTAGTATTCCGGGAGCTGTCCTGTACTTTATAGTACAGACCTGTTTTTGCAGTATTTTTTGGTGCCTTTTTTATAAAATAAAATTGCATCAGGAGGAGCTGAAGAAGGTGAACAAGTGAATCCTGAGGCTGAGGAGTAGGAGGAAGCAGCTGGAGGAGTGGAGTCCCCTGAGGAAGAGCCACCAGCAAGAAAAGAGAGCATTGCTTGGACATTTTTTGCCATCCCGTCCGGGCAATCTAAAACTGTGACCAGTAAAGTGCACCTTGTCAGAGGGTGTGTGACAGTTTGACTGCATCTATGAGAGCATGTGTGAGTGTCTGAGTGAGTGTGTGAATGGGTTTATGACTTTCTGAGTGGGTCTGTGAGGGGATGTCCCACACTGGAAAATCAGCGTGATTGGCACCATGCACAGCGCAAGAGGGCGCTGCTTCTTTCTGTTCCTCAAGTAGATTTTCTACTACAGCAGCAGTTTCTTTAACGCAAACGGATGGTTTCTCAATGCGAGTGGTCGTGACAATCCGCGACCGCCCGTGTTGAGAAATCTTGCTGGGAGGTGCTCTAGCATTGTATTTTCCCTGAGAGAGCAAAAAACTCAGCTCCGCGAGTTTTGCGGAACTCTGTGTGCTCTGCAGAGTGCGGAAAACTCTGCAAACTCCACGTACGGAGCGGAGTCCACCACACTGGCCTAATGAGACTATGAGTGAGTCTATGAGCGGAGCATGAGTCTCTTGAGTGGGCTTATGACTTGGTGCATAAGTCTGTGTGGGTCTGTGACTGGATGCATGAGTCTCTTAGTGGGTCTGTGACTGGGTGCATTAGTCTCAGAGTAGCTCAGTGAGTGAATGCATGAGTCTCTGAATGGGTCTGTAAGTGGGTTCATTACTCTGAGTGGGTCTGTGACTGGGTACATGAGTCTCCAAGTGAGTCTATGAGTGGATGCATGAGTCTCTGAATGGGTCTATAAGTGGCTGCATGAGTATCTGAGTGGGTCTTTGAGTGAGTGTCAGAGTCTCTAAGTGGGTTTGCGACTGCCTCCGTAAGTGTGTGAATCAGTCCGTGAGTGACTGCATGAGCGTCTGAGTGGGTCTGTAAGTGGGTGCATGAGTTTCTAAGAGAATTTGTAACTGGGTGTGTGAGTCTGTGATTGGGTCTCTGAGTGTCTGTATGGGTCTGTGAGTGACTGCAGGAGAATATGAGTGAGTCTGTGTGTGAGTATCTGAGAATGTATTTAAAAAAAAAATTTCACCCATGTTCATGTATTCGTTGTGACGTTACATGGTGGTCCACGCTGATGGTCGCAACGACCTCATGAATATTGCGTGTCAATAAAAAAAGTCAATTTCTGACATATAGTTTGTTTCATTAACACCCCATATGTCAAACACGGGGTCACGGTACCTCTACCCTGAGTCCTTGTACCACTTTTGTGGAAAATTTTCAGTCCCTGGACTGAGTCCCATTTCCTAAAATGGCGTCTGCAAAATTCTGCTCAGGTTGCTGCCAGCCAATCACAGCATTCCTGTTGGCACGTGCATTTGCGATTAATCACTTCAGCGTTGTGAATTAGCCGCAGCCACAGATATCACTATCTTTATTTTCTTAAATTTCTCAACAACTACTGAATGGATTCACACCAAATAACTGAAAGCGTGATCTGCGTAACCAAATCAACCTTTCTGCCAAACGTGGTGTAATTCCGTCCAGTGTTTCACGCTGCAGGGTCGACTAAAGGTCCTATGGGAATTAGCATGGGAACTCCACTGTTTTGACCCCCCTTCACAGATCACCCCAAAACTTTCCATGCAGAACAAGATTCACCAGGGCACATTTTTTTTGAAAATTTCATGAAGATTCGTCAACTGGTGCCAAAGATTTAGGCAAGTCAAAAAACACTTTTCCTATGGAAACATGGTCCTAACTATAACTGAAAGGGGTGGGAGCACACTGCTTCACCTCCCAGCACAGTTCGCTCCTTAGCATTATGGTAAATGCAGTTCATGGTACATGCTTACTTGAATATCTACTGGAGTCTTCCACCAAAGTTGATGTAGGTTAGTGCTGTACATCTCTAGACACGTGTTTCTGGATATCATCTGTCATCTGTAGAGATAAGAACGAATTTAATCTGGGGTTGCTGAGCAGGCTGCCACAATCCTTACAGGTCTCAGTACCTCTCACAGGCGCACAGGTGCATCTCCACAAGCTCGTCAGCTCAATGGCTCAAGGGAGCCTTTTCAAACAGAAAGGGGTGGGAGCACACTGCTTCACCTCCCAGCAAAGTTCGCCCCTTAGCATTATGGTAAATGCAGTTCATGGTACATGCTTACTTGAATATCTACTGGAGTCTTCCACCAAAGTTGGTGCAGGTTAGTGCTGTACATCTCTAGACACGTGTTTCTGGATATCATCCGTCATCAGTAGAGATAAGAACAAATTTAATCTGGGGTTGCTGAGCAGGCTGCCATTATCCTTTCAGGTCTCAGTACCTCTCACAGGCGCAGAGGTGCATCTCCACAAGCTCGTCAGCTCAATGGCTTAAGGGAGCCTTTTCAAACAGAAAGGGGTGGGAGCACACTGCTTCACCTCCCAGCACAGTTTGCCCCTTAGCATTATGGTAAATGCAGTTCATGCTGCATTCTTATTTGGATATTTACTGGAGTATTTCACCAAAGTTGGTGCAGGTTAGTGCTGTAAATCTCTAGACACGTGTTTCTGGATATCATCCGTCATCAGTAGAGATAAAAACGAATTTAATCTGGGGTTGCTGAGCAGGCTGCCACAATCCTTTCAGGTCTCAGTACCTCTCAAAGGCTCACAGGTGCATCTCCACAAGCTCGTCAGCTCAATGGCTCAAGGGAGCCTTTTCAAACAGGAAGGGCTGGGAGCACACTGCTTCACCTCCCAGCACAGTTCACCCCTTAGCATTATGGTAAATGCAGTTCATGGTACATGCTTACTTGGATATTTACTGGAGTATTTCACCAAAGTTGGTGGAGGTTAGTGCTGTAAATCTCTAGACACGTGTTTCTGGATATCATCCGTCATCAGTAGAGATAAAAACGAATTTAATCTGGGGTTGCTGAGCAGGCTGCCACAATCCTTTCAGGTCTCAGTGCATCTCCAAAACTCCTTCCTCCTTATCAAGAGAGAAGCCTGCTCTCCAATCCTTCGGAAATTCCATTTTATTAAAAGACACCTTTAGCATATAGGAATGCGTTTCGGCTGTATTCACAGCCTCTGTCAGCATAAAAAGTGCTCCATTTCCCTCTGTATTTAAACCTTCCCAACAGGTGCTTGCAATCACATAAATATAAAAATACTTTTTCCTTAGCACCACCGGCGTTCCTGAAGCACGCCAGAAAGCCACACACCCAGTATGATATATATATATATACATATATATATATATATATATATATATATATACACACATACATAATGGGTTTATTCTTAACTGTAAAATACAGGCATACATGGTGAAGGAATATGCGTGGAAAAATATTTACTGGTAAGTATAAACCATATATATATATATATATATCCACACAAAAAGGTTGCCCCAATGAGCACGACCTCCCGGAGAGTTTACCTCTTCAAGAACAAGGACTGCAGCAAGATCAGCATCAGAACTTTAATCGACAGTGCAGAGGCTTAACGCGTTTCAAACATAAGTCCTTGATCACAAGCCTTTCTGTCAGGATCATCGTGAACAAAATGAAGAACCACACATGATTTAAATGATAAAGTTGCCGCCCTTGAGGGCCGTTCTCAACGTCCATGTGGTTTTCAGCCGCTAGGCATTGTAGGATCAGTAGTTCTCCATTACTCATAACCCCAGTGGGTGTCCCAATGTCCCATATTCCTGAAAAATAAAACCACAGTGGGCTGATTAAAGTTCCAAACAACTGAGCAGCTAGCAATAATAATTCCTTGACTTTGAGCCCTCCGTTCTGCTTCGTGGCACCTCTGTCTCATGCGCCGCAGATCCGCTGTTGGGCGGCGGGTCAGTGCTCGCGGCTGGACAAAGCCGCTAATATCCACACAAAAAGGTTGCCCCAATGAGCACGACCTCCCGGAGAGTTTACCTCTTCAAGAACAAGGACTGCAGCAAGATCAGCATCAGAACTTTAATCGACAGTGCAGAGGCTTAACGCGTTTCAAACATAAGTCCTTGATCACAAGCCTTTCTGTCAGGATCATCGTGAACAAAATGAAGAACCACACATGATTTAAATGATAAAGTTGCCGCCCTTGTGGGCCGTTCTCAAATATATATATCCACCATCTCGAGTTTTCCCATTAAGGAGAGCCACAAGCAGGTAGGTAATCTTCCGTTTAATTATGAAAGTTGCAGCGCAAAGGAGGGAAAACAACCAAATGTCCAATACAGCCTGACGCGTTTCATGCATACTCGCATTTCATCAGAGGCATCAGTTCAACAAAGCATGAAGCAAATGGCATCACTTTTTAAGTCTCACCACCTGCCACAGTGGGCGTTGGGTCTCCCAGAGCCTGATGGTCATCGTAGTGCCTTTAGTGTTGCTTCCGTGAGCTGCTTTCATGCGATGCACAGTAGAGAAAATAAAAACCCCAGTGGGTCTGGAAAGATTCCCGCTCACATTGGACTGCAAATTAAATCTTCCATAAAACGACCTCTCTGCCCTTTCCGCCGCTTGCCGATTGACAACAGCTCGGTCCACTTCCTTGTGGCAGGGCTCCCCCACGACCGGAAACAGCCGTAAACAAATCCACCATCTCGAGTTTTCCCATTAAGGAGAGCCACAAGCAGGTAGGTAATCTTCCGTTTAATTATGAAAGTTGCAGCGCAAAGGAGGGAAAACAACCAAATGTCCAATACAGCCTGGACGCGTTTCATGCATACTCGCATTTCATCAGAGGCTTCAGTTCAACAAAGCATGAAGCAAATGGCATCACTTTTTAAGTCTCACCACCTGCCACAGTGGGCGTTGGCTCTCCCAGAGCCTGATGGTCATCGTAGTGCCTTTAGTGTTGCTTCCGTGAGCTGCTTTCATGCGATGCACAGTAGAGAAAATAAAAACCCAGTGGGTCTGGAAAGAGTCCCGCTCACATTGGACTGCAAATTAAATCTTCCATAAAATGACCTCTCTGCCCTTTCCGCCGCTTGCCGATTGACAACAGCTTGGTCCACTTCCTTGTGGCAGGGCTCCCCCACGACCGGAAACAGCCGTAAACAAATCCACCATCTCGAGTTTTCCCATTAAGGAGAGCCACAAGCAGGTAGGTAATCTTCCGTTTAATTATGAAAGTTGCAGCGCAAAGGAGGGAAAACAACCAAATGTCCAATACAGCCTGACGCGTTTCATGCATACTCGCATTTCATCAGAGGCTTCAGTTCAAGAAAGCATGAAGCAAATGGCATCACTTTTTAAGTCTCACCACCTGCCACAGTGGGCGTTGGCTCTCCCAGAGCCTGATGGTCATCGTAGTGCCTTTAGTGTTGCTTCCGTGAGCTGCTTTCATGCGATGCACAGTAGAGAAAATAAAAACCCCAGTGGGTCTGGAAAGAGTCCCGCTCACATTGGACTGCAAATTAAATCTTCCATAAAGCGACCTCTCTGCCCTTTCCGCCGCTTGCCGATTGACAACAGCTCGGTCCACTTCCTTGTGGCAGGGCTCCCCCACGACCGGAAACAGCCATAAACAAATCCACCATCTCGAGTTTTCCCATTAAGGAGAGCCACAAGCAGGTAGGTAATCTTCCGTTTAATTATGAAAGTTCCAGCGCAAAGGAGGTAAAACAACCAAATGTCCAATACAGCCTGACGCGTTTCATGCATACTCGCATTTCATCAGAGGCTTCAGTTCAACAAAGCATGAAGCAAATGGCATCACTTTTAAGTCTCACCACCTGCCACAGTGGGCGTTGGGTCTCCCAGAGCCTGATGGTCATCGTAGTGCCTTTAGTGTTGCTTCCGTGAGCTGCTTTCATGCGATGCACAGTAGAGAAAATAAAAACCCCAGTGGGTCTGGAAAGATTCCCGCTCACATTGGACTGCAAATTAAATCTTCCATAAAACGACCTCTCTGCCCTTTCCGCCGCTTGCCGATTGACAACAGCTCGGTCCACTTCCTTGTGGCAGGGCTCCCCACGACCGGAAACAGCCGTAAACAAATCCACCATCTCGAGTTTTCCCATTAAGGAGAGCCACAAGCAGGTAGGTAATCTTCCGTTTAATTATGAAAGTTGCAGCGCAAAGGAGGGAAAACAACCAAATGTCCAATACAGCCTGACGCGTTTCATGCATACTCGCATTTCATCAGAGGCTTCAGTTCAACAAAGCATGAAGCAAATGGCATCACTTTTAAGTCTCACCACCTGCCACAGTGGGCGTTGGCTCTCCCAGAGCCTGATGGTCATCGTAGTGCCTTTAGTGTTGCTTCCGTGAGCTGCTTTCATGCGATGCACAGTAGAGAAAATAAACACCCCAGTGGGTCTGGAAAGAGTCCCGCTCACATTGGACTGCAAATTAAATCTTCCATAAACGACCTCTCTGCCCTTTCCGCCGCTTGCCGATTGACAACAGCTCGGTCCACTTCCTTGTGGCAGGGCTCCCCACGACCGGAAACAGCCATAAACAAATCCACCATCTCGAGTTTTCCCATTAAGGAGAGCCACAAGCAGGTAGGTAATCTTCCGTTTAATTATGAAAGTTCCAGCGCAAAGGAGGTAAAACAACCAAATGTCCAATACAGCCTGACGCGTTTCATGCATACTCGCATTTCATCAGAGGCTTCAGTTCAACAAAGCATGAAGCAAATGGCATCACTTTTTAAGTCTCACCACCTGCCACAGTGGGCGTTGGGTCTCCCAGAGCCTGATGGTCATCGTAGTGCCTTTAGTGTTGCTTCCGTGAGCTGCTTTCATGCGATGCACAGTAGAGAAAATAAAAACCCCAGTGGGTCTGGAAAGATTCCCGCTCACATTGGACTGCAAATTAAATCTTCCATAAAACGACCTCTCTGCCCTTTCCGCCGCTTGCCGATTGACAACAGCTCGGTCCACTTCCTTGTGGCAGGGCTCCCCCACGACCGGAAACAGCCGTAAACAAATCCACCATCTCGAGTTTTCCCATTAAGGAGAGCCACAAGCAGGTAGGTAATCTTCCGTTTAATTATGAAAGTTGCAGCGCAAAGGAGGTAAAACAACCAAATGTCCAATACAGCCTGACGCGTTTCATGCATACTCGCATTTCATCAGAGGCTTCAGTTCAACAAAGCATGAAGCAAATGGCATCACTTTTTAAGTCTCACCACCTGCCACAGTGGGCGTTGGCTCTCCCAGAGCCTGATGGTCATCGTAGTGCCTTTAGTGTTGCTTCCGTGAGCTGCTTTCATGCGATGCACAGTAGAGAAAATAAAAACCCCAGTGGGTCTGGAAAGAGTCCCGCTCACATTGGACTGCAAATTAAATCTTCCATAAAACGACCTCTCTGCCCTTTCCGCCGCTTGCCGATTGACAACAGCTCGGTCCACTTCCTTGTGGCAGGGCTCCCCACGACCGGAAACAGCCGTAAACAAATCCACCATCTCGAGTTTTCCCATTAAGGAGAGCCACAAGCAGGTAGGTAATCTTGCGTTTGATTATGAAAGTTGCAGTGCAAAGGAGGGAAAACAACTAAATGTCCAATACAGCCTGACGCGTTTCATGCATTCTCGCATTTCATCAGAGGCTTCAGTTCAACAAAGCATGAAGCAAATGGCATCACTTTTTAAGTCTCACCACCTGCCACAGTGGGCGTTGGCTCTCCCAGAGCCTGATGGTCATCGTAGTGCCTTTAGTGTTGCTTCCGTGAGCTGCTTTCATGCGATGCACAGTAGAGAAAATAAAAACCCCAGTGGGTCTGGAAAGAGTCCCGCTCACATTGGACTGCAAATTAAATCTTCCATAAAACGACCTCTCTGCCCTTTCCGCCGCTTGCCGATTGACAACAGCTCGGTCCACTTCCTTGTGGCAGGGCTCCCCACGACCGGAAACAGCCGTAAACAAATCCACCATCTCGAGTTTTCCCATTAAGGAGAGCCACAAGCAGGTAGGTAATCTTCCGTTTAATTATGAAAGTTGCAGCGCAAAGGAGGGAAAACAACCAAATGTCCAATACAGCCTGACGCGTTTCATGCATACTCGCATTTCATCAGAGGCATCAGTTCAACAAAGCATGAAGCAAATGGCATCACTTTTTAAGTCTCACCACCTGCCACAGTGGGCGTTGGCTCTCCCAGAGCCTGATGGTTATCGTAGTGCCTTTAGTGTTGCTTCCGTGAGCTGCTTTCATGCGATGCACAGTAGAGAAAATAAAAACCCCAGTGGGTCTGGAAAGAGTCCCGCTCAAATTGGACTGCAAATTAAATCTTCCATAAAACGACCTCTCTGCCCTTTCCGCCGCTTGCCGATTGACAACAGCTGGTTCCACCTCCTTGTGGCAGGGCTCCCCACGACCGGAAACAGCCGTAAACAAATCCACCATCTCGAGTTTTCCCATTAAGGAGAGCCACAAGCAGGTAGGTAATCTTCCGTTTAATTATGAAAGGTGCAGCGCAAAGGAGGGAAAACAACCAAATGTCCAATACAGCCTGACGCGTTTCATGCATACTCACATTTCATCAGAGGCTTCAGTTCAACAAAGCATGAAGCAAATGGCATCACTTTTTAAGTCTCACCACCTGCCACAGTGGGCGTTGGCTCTCCCAGAGCCTGATGGTCATCGTAGTGCCTTTAGTGTTGCTTCCGTGAGCTGCTTTCATGCGATGCACAGTAGAGAAAATAAAAACCCCAGTGGGTCTGGAAAGATTCCCGCTCACATTGGACTGCAAATTAAATCTTCCATAAAACGACCTCTCTGCCCTTCTCCGCCGCTTGCCGATTGACAACAGCTCGGTCCACTTCCTTGTGGCAGGGCTCCCCCACGACCGGAAACAGCCGTAAACAAATCCACCATCTCGAGTTTTCCCATTAAGGAGAGCCACAAGCAGGTAGGTAATCTTCCGTTTAATTATGAAAGTTGCAGCGCAAAGGAGGGAAAACAACCAAATGTCCAATACAGCCTGACGCGTTTCATGCATACTCGCATTTCATCAGAGGCTTCAGTTCAACAAAGCATGAAGCAAATGGCATCACTTTTTAAGTCTCACCACCTGCCACAGTGGGCGTTGGCTCTCCCAGAGCCTGATGGTCATCGTAGTGCCTTTAGTGTTGCTTCCGTGAGCTGCTTTCATGCGATGCACAGTAGAGAAAATAAAAACCCCAGTGACAAAGGTGTAATAGTGTCCGGCATATCAAGAGTCAAAAGTTGTTCTATGGTGGCGAGAGTCTGGTCTTGGGGAATACAAGTATAAAGTGACTCTACATCAAATGATACAAGATAGTCCGTATCAGGGTCAAAAGTCACCTCTCTGAGGAGTCTCAATACATCTTTGGTGTCCTGTAGATATGTTGGCATTGTCCTAACCAATGGGCGTAGAAAATGGTCCACAAATTGAGACAAGGGTTCTAAAATAGAGCCAATGCCGGAAATGATAGGCCTTCCAGGGGGCGTTCCTGCCGGTCGGACAGACGCCCCTGGATTCTTGCTCCACTTGAGCAGTAAGTGGTTGACTCAGCTTGTGCTCCGTCTTTTGTATTTTTTTCTTAATAGTACAGCGACGCGCTTTGTGCAACCTCGCGCATTCGCGTCCTTTGCGATGCACAGTCTGCGCATTGTTTTTTCTTGTCAATTCCTTTATTCCTTCCCCCCTTCCCTCCCCCCCCTTGTTTTTAGCAATAGCGACATAGGCGCTTGACATTGTCTTAGCGCGTTCGCCATTACGAAGTATAGTTAGTCTCACTACTATCATCGTTTTTCTTATTGCTTAAGTACATCATTCCCTTCAAGAATGAGTGCCTGCATCGCCATCGATGGCACTCTCAGCACTAGATATCTTGTGTCTATGGCAACATGCAGCCTGTTGACATAACTACTAGCCTTTTTTCATTTACTGTATATATTTTTTCAAATGGGTAGCTCCATATCTTTGGTAGGCTATCCTTATTAGTTTTGTTGGGTAAGACCTATGTATGCCTTTTTACCTTGACTCAGTGCATTGCCATATTGATGTCTGTTCGCTGTATCCTGTTTTCAAGGCTAATCTTAGACTCGCATTATGCGTTACTTGGAGATTGACTTCTTCTGTCCCATTATACAACGTGGAAGACTGGCACCACTGGCTGTTTCTCCCCCCTATCTTGTATCTTTTTCTGTACTTTCTTATCACCGCCATTACTCTTTTCTCTAGGTTGGTGTCTGTACCACGTGCTAAATTAGCATCGGACAGTTGTGGCCTTTGCTCTTCACCAATTGGGTAAGTGCCACATTTTTCGCTACTGACTTTGGTGCAGTAGTATTTTTGGAGCCGGACAATATTTGTTTGGGGCTTATGTTTGTCAAAGATGTGTGTGACTCGGTGATCCAACATGACATTTCTGTCTGTCTTTGTTGCAGATACAATTGGCAGGACCAGAATGAACAAATTACCATCTGGTTTAGTATAAACACGCTGTTGTTTTTTATATGTTCTAACACTTTGCACCTTTTTGCTTAGCAGTAGCTGCATTACACAAGATCCTGATGAAAGCCGAGATACTTAGATAGATCATCACGGCTGAAACATGTTGATCTAATTAATGAAGTCTTTTCTAGGTTTGAAAGGCTCATTTTCAGCTTTTTAATCCTGCCACAGGCTAGCCTAATAAAGTCTATTGCTGATCCTGTAGGCAGTTTTATTCACTCACATATACAGCACTGCACTATCTTTTTCACACACCACGCTCACATAGGGTTTTTAGGACAACCCATGTGCCACGAAATAAAAACATTCCTGAGCTCCCTTCTCGTAGAGAGGAGGTTGTAGCCCGATGCCGTGACTAGGTCCCGGCACGAGGAGGCACCCCTATGGTGAAGCATGACACCCTCGGGTGTGTGAGGGGAGTCGTCCTTTAAAAGGGATATTCCCAACTTTGTCCTGTCTACTGTTGGTCATTGTGGTTTACTTCATCTTTTGATTGTGCTCTTGGACCCGTGGGTTCTTTTGTGTATTTATGTTTCATAGTGGGGAGTATACCCACGCTGGTCCTTAAATCTCCTCCTGCCCTCCTATGTGTGTGATGCAGGAGGTGGATTGCCTGCGTCAGGACAGAAGACAGACCCTGCGGCCTCGGGTGCAAAAACCAAAAAACATCAGAGAGCAAACCTCAAGCGCCGGGAACGACGGCAAAGAAACAAGCTCAAGCAGTGGGGACAAACAGAACAGCAAAAAACTATACAAAAAATGGAATCGCAAATGAATCCCCTATCCAGTGCCAACACTTTAGACTCTCTCACAGTAATAAATCTCACCTCCATGCATTTGAGCGATACTGAACGGAAGATCTTATCAATGGGATTGTCTTACAGTCCGGCGAGTGATTTTAATTATGCGCAAACGCGCATTGACCTCTACAAATATACGAGGAAATTGAAACTACGCAAATTCCACATGCTGCAAAAAATAGAACATACTTCTCAGCAGGCAGTTGCCACCACACACATTCAAAGCCCGTCCATACTAACTGTTAATGATGTGGAACTGCTAGTTAATCTACACGAACTCAGAGAGGAGAGCACGGGCACTGAAAACAACGAAGGTGACAGCTTGCCGAACTTGAATGTGGCTGGTCAGACCCACTTTAAGCCAAAATCAACTTTAATCCCATAATGCTGCACGATAACCTGGATGTGTTCAACGAACTTATGACTAACCAATTGAAAAAACTGTATGTGTCGACATTGCACATTCGCCGCAAATCGACTTACCAGAACAACTTGTATGGCCAATTAATAAAGAAGTTACAATCCAATGACAACATAATTGTACGCCAGTCGGACAAAGGTGGTAACGTGGTCCTCTCGCCACGTCAACTATACCTAGAGGAAGCACTTAGCCACCTTAATGACCGAAACTGCTACAGACGAAGTGACATGAGAGCTATTAAACAGGCATGGAGTGATTTTCGAGGAGAGGAGGAGCACAGACATAGGCGCAACAGCGGAGACTGCATCACGTATCACGTTGGACCAAAAGAGGTCTCCCGCCCTCACCCTCCTATGGGGCACCTTGTCCCAAGTCTAGGGCGCTAAATACAAAGGCCATTTTTAGTGGGGTGTGATCCTGTCACCCCACACAGTGGATGTCCTCTCACCATAATTTTGGTAAGAGTGGAGCCCTCAAATCTATCACTTAGGTCCTGATGAATGCCGCGGACCCCTCTGGGCCTCTTGGCAGAAACATGTTGACCATATTGATATCGGTGAGGGGACAATAATATCCCCAGTGCACCGATCACTTTATATTTTAATACCATACAGATGCCGGCAAATATTAAATTAATTTGACATCTGGAATGGCTTTTTAACTCACTTTTCTTTATAAGGGCCCCCACTTAGTTTAGAAGTGCATCCCTGTCGTCAGGTGTATGCCCGCCCTCTATCAAACCATGTTTTTAGAGGGCGAGGACTGGTCTATGATGAAGCATGACACCAGGTGGTGTGTGAGACCAGTCCTTCACTTTTTGTGAGACACCTACACTCACTAATTTAGATACATTGCACATAGACTACCCCACTGGGAGCAGCTCTTTTGTGTTTAAACATTTATGTTGGAGGCTGCTGACTCCCAGTACCCTGTGCCTCTAGTTCCCTTACCCCAGATATATTCTGGGTGTTGTGGTTACACATAAGACCTATGTATGCCTTTTTACCTTGACTCAGTGCATTGCCATATTGATGTCTGTTCGCTGTATCCTGTTTTCAAGCCTAATCTTAGACTCGCATTATGCGTTACTTGGAGATTGACTTCTTCTGTCCCATTATACAACGTGGAAGACTGGCACCACTGGCTGTTTCTCCCCCCTATCTTGTATCTTTTTCTGTACTTTCTTATCACCGCCATTACTCTTTCTCTAGGTTGGTGTCTGTACCACGTGCTAAATTAGCACCGGACAGTTGTGGCCTTTGCTCTTCACCAATTGGGTAAGTGCCACATTTTTCGCTACTGACTTTGGTGCAGTAGTATTTTTGGAGCCGGACAATATTTGTTTGGGGCTTATGTTTGTCAAAGATGTGTGTGACTCGGTGATCCAACATGACATTTCTGTCTGTCTTTGTTGCAGATACAATTGGCAGGACCAGAATGAACAAATTACCATCTGGTTTAGTATAAACACGCTGTTGTTTTTTTATATGTTCTAACACTTTGCACCTTTTTGCTTAGCAGTAGCTGCATTACACAAGATCCTGATGAAAGCCGAGATACTTAGATAGATCATCACGGCTGAAACATGTTGATCTAATTAATGAAGTCTTTTCTAGGTTTGAAAGGCTCATTTTCAGCTTTTAATCCTGCCACAGGCTAGCCTAATAAAGTCTATTGCTGATCCTGTAGGCAGTTTTATTCACTCACATATACAGCACTGCACTATCTTTTTCACACACCACGCTCACATAGGGTTTTTAGGACAACCCATGTGCCACGAAATAAAAACATTCCTGAGCTCCCTTCTCGTAGAGAGGAGGTTGGAGCCCGTGCCGTGACTAGGTCCCGGCACGAGGAGGCACCCCTATGGTGAAGCATGACACCCTCGGGTGTGTGAGGGGAGTCGTCCTTTAAAAGGGATATTCCCAACTTTGTCCTGTCTACTGTTGGTCATTGTGGTTTACTTCATCTTTTGATTGTGCTCTTGGACCCGTGGGTTCTTTTGTGTATTTATGTTTCATAGTGGGGAGTATACCCACGCTGGTCCTTAAATCTCCTCCTGCCCTCCTATGTGTGTGACGCAGGAGGTGGATTGCCTGCGTCAGGACAGAAGACAGACCCTGCGGCCTCGGGTGCAAAAACCAAAAAACATCAGAGAGCAAACCTCAAGCGCCGGAACGACGGCAAAGAAACAAGCTCAAGCAGTGGGGACAAACAGAACAGCAAAAACTATACAAAAAATGGAATCGCAAATGAATCCCCTATCCAGTGCCAACACTTTAGACTCTCTCACAGTAATAAATCTCACCTCCATGCAGTTGAGCGATACTGAACGGAAGATCTTATCAATGGGATTGTCTTACAGTCCGGCGAGTGATTTTAATTATGCGCAAACGCGCATTGACCTCTACAAATATACGAGGAAATTGAAACTACGCAAATTCCACATGCTGCAAAAAATAGAACATACTTCTCAGCAGGCAGTTGCCACCACACACATTCAAAGCCCGTCCATACTAACTGTTAATGATGTGGAACTGCTAGTTAATCTACACAAACTCAGAGAGGAGAGCACGGGCACTGAAAACAACGAAGGTGACAGCTTGCCGAACTTGAATGTGGCTGGTCAGACCCACTTTAAGCCAAAATCAACTTTTAATCCCATAATGCTGCACGATAACCTGGATGTGTTCAACGAACTTATGACTAACCAATTGAAAAAACTGTATGTGTCGACATTGCACATTCGCCGCAAATCGACTTACCAGAACAACTTGTATGGCCAATTAATAAAGAAGTTACAATCCAATGACAACATAATTGTACGCCAGTCGGACAAAGGTGGTAACGTGGTCCTCTCGCCACGTCAACTATACCTAGAGGAAGCACTTAGCCACCTTAATGACCGAAACTGCTACAGACGAAGTGACATGAGAGCTATTAAACAGGCATGGAGTGATTTTCGAGGAGAGGAGGAGCACAGACATAGGCGCAACAGCGGAGACTGCATCACGTATCACGTTGGACCAAAAGAGGTCTCCCGCCCTCACCCTCCTATGGGGCACCTTGTCCCAAGTCTAGGGCGCTAAATACAAAGGCCATTTTTAGTGGGGTGTGATCCTGTCACCCCACACAGTGGATGTCCTCTCACCATAATTTTGGTAAGAGTGGAGCCCTCAAATCTATCACTTAGGTCCTGATGAATGCCGCGGACCCCTCTGGGCCTCTTGGCAGAAACATGTTGACCATATTGATATCGGTGAGGGACAATAATATCCCCAGTGCACCGATCACTTTATATTTTAATACCATACAGATGCCGGCAAATATTAAATTAATTTGACATCTGGAATGGCTTTTTAACTCACTTTTCTTTATAAGGGCCCCCACTTAGTTTAGAAGTGCATCCCTGTCGTCAGGTGTATGCCCGCCCTCTATCAAACCATGTTTTTAGAGGGCGAGGACTGGTCTATGATGAAGCATGACACCAGGTGGTGTGTGAGACCAGTCCTTCACTTTTTGTGAGACACCTACACTCACTAATTTAGATACATTGCACATAGACTACCCCACTGGGAGCAGCTCTTTTGTGTTTAAACATTTATGTTGGAGGCTGCTGACTCCCAGTACCCTGTGCCTCTAGTTCCCTTACCCCAGATATATTCTGGGTGTTGTGGTTACACATAAGACCTATGTATGCCTTTTTACCTTGACTCAGTGCATTGCCATATTGATGTCTGTTCGCTGTATCCTGTTTTCAAGCCTAATCTTAGACTCGCATTATGCGTTACTTGGAGATTGACTTCTTCTGTCCCATTATACAACGTGGAAGACTGGCACCACTGGCTGTTTCTCCCCCTATCTTGTATCTTTTCTGTACTTTCTTATCACCGCCATTACTCTTTTCTCTAGGTTGGTGTCTGTACCACGTGCTAAATTAGCACCGGACAGTTGTGGCCTTTGCTCTTCACCAATTGGGTAAGTGCCACATTTTTCGCTACTGACTTTGGTGCAGTAGTATTTTTGGAGCCGGACAATATTTGTTTGGGGCTTATGTTTGTCAAAGATGTGTGTGACTCGGTGATCCAACATGACATTTCTGTCTGTCTTTGTTGCAGATACAATTGGCAGGACCAGAATGAACAAATTACCATCTGGTTTAGTATAAACACGCTGTTGTTTTTTTATATGTTCTAACACTTTGCACCTTTTTGCTTAGCAGTAGCTGCATTACACAAGATCCTGATGAAAGCCGAGATACTTAGATAGATCATCACGGCTGAAACATGTCGATCTAATTAATGAAGTCTTTTCTAGGTTTGAAAGGCTCATTTTCAGCTTTTTAATCCTGCCACAGGCTAGCCTAATAAAGTCTATTGCTGATCCTGTAGGCAGTTTTATTCACTCACATATACAGCACTGCACTATCTTTTTCACACACCACGCTCACATAGGGTTTTTAGGACAACCCATGTGCCACGAAATAAAAACATTCCTGAGCTCCCTTCTCGTAGAGAGGAGGTTGGAGCCCGTGCCGTAACTAGGTCCCGGCACGAGGAGGCACCCCTATGGTGAAGCATGACACCCTCGGGTGTGTGAGGGGAGTCGTCCTTTAAAAGGGATATTCCCAACTTTGTCCTGTCTACTGTTGGTCATTGTGGTTTACTTCATCTTTTGATTGTGCTCTTGGACCCGTGGGTTCTTTTGTGTATTTATGTTTCATAGTGGGGAGTATACCCACGCTGGTCCTTAAATCTCCTCCTGCCCTCCTATGTGTGTGACGCAGGAGGTGGATTGCCTGCGTCAGGACAGAAGACAGACCCTGCGGCCTCGGGTGCAAAACCAAAAACATCAGAGAGCAAACCTCAAGCGCCGGGAACGACGGCAAAGAAACAAGCTCAAGCAGTGGGGACAAACAGAACAGCAAAAAACTATACAAAAAATGGAATCGCAAATGAATCCCCTATCCAGTGCCAACACTTTAGACTCTCTCACAGTAATAAATCTCACCTCCATGCAGTTGAGCGATACTGAACGGAAGATCTTATCAATGGGATTGTCTTACAGTCCGGCGAGTGATTTTAATTATGCGCAACGCGCATTGACCTCTACAAATATACGAGGAAATTGAAACTACGCAAATTCCACATGCTGCAAAAAATAGAACATACTTCTCAGCAGGCAGTTGCCACCACACACATTCAAAGCCCGTCCATACTAACTGTTAATGATGTGGAACTGCTAGTTAATCTACACGAACTCAGAGAGGAGAGCACGGGCACTGAAAACAACGAAGGTGACAGCTTGCCGAACTTGAATGTGGCTGGTCAGACGCACTTTAAGCGAAAATCAACTTTTAATCCCATAATGCTGCACGATAACCTGGATGTGTTCAACGAACTTATGACTAACCAATTGAAAAAACTGTATGTGTCGACATTGCACATTCGCCGCAAATCGACTTACCAGAACAACTTGTATGGCCAATTAATAAAGAAGTTACAATCCAATGACAACATAATTGTACGCCAGTCGGACAAAGGTGGTAACGTGGTCCTCTCGCCACGTCAACTATACCTAGAGGAAGCACTTAGCCACCTTAATGACCGAAACTGCTACAGACGAAGTGACATGAGAGCTATTAAACAGGCATGGAGTGATTTTTATGCAAAGTTGGTGGCGTGGAAAAGTGCTGGATTATTGAGCGGGGATGAATTTAAATTTCTCAAAAATGACCATCCGGTCATCCCGGTCATTTACTTCATTCCCAAAATACATAAAGATTCCAAGAAGCCACCCGGAAGGCCAATAATCTCAGCGTGCAACAGATTAATGGAGAACACAACCCGATAAGTTGCCTACTTTTTACAAGAGCACGTCAAAAAGCTACCTTCCTACTTACAGGATACCAGTGACTTTTTGAGGAAAATTAATGATGTAGAATGGCAACAAGATTACATATTAATTACCCTAGACGTCACTTCGCTGTATACACCATCGGGACGGTATCAAAGCTGTAGAACATTTCTTGAATATGAAACCAATATGCATGTTAAATCATAACAAAATGTTATTGAATATGATTTCAACCTGTCTGAACAATAACTACTTCTTGTTCCAGAACCAAGTTTTTCAACAGATACGAGGGGTAGCCATGGGGGCCTGCTTCTCCCCAAGCTACGCCTGTCTTCACATGGGCTTGTGGGAGGAGCAGGTCCTCAAAACCGCATTTGCTGTAGAGCTATGTGAACAAGTGATATTATGGTATCGCTAAATTGACGACTTATTTCTTATCTGGTAGGGCAATGAACAAGAGGCTCTCATATTCGTTGAACAGATCAATAACAATGATCTGAACTTGCATTTCACAGCACATTTAAGTAAGCAAGCAGTCAATTTTCTGGATGTAGAAGTGTACATTAATGAGGGGAAATTGGAGACCAAACTACACCGCAAGCCAACAGCAGGTAACACAGTTCTCCACGCTACCAGCCATCATCCTGACCACCTGATTCGCAGCATTCCATATGGGGAAATGCTGTGAATCAGACGCATCTGTAGCGTGGATATAGACTGTGCGAAAGCCCAACACGATAGCAAGAGTAGGTTCCTGACTAGGGGCTACTCGGCAGACATGGTTAACAAAGCTATCAGAAAGACAGGTTCAATATCTAGATCTACGGCCCTGATTGCCAAAAAATCACCGGAAGAAAAAGCGGCTATGTTTCCTAATATAGATCCGCCCAGACTAATTCTGACTTACAACCGGCAACACCGTGCCTTGCGCAAATTAATCAACCAAAATTGGGTTGTAGTACGCAACGATCCGGTAATAGGCGGAACACTAGCTGACTCTCCCAGCATAACATTTAGAAAAGCACGCTCTATGAGTGACATGCTAGTCAAGAGTAGTCCAGAGATCGTTACTTCCAAAAATTGGCTTCAAACAGTGAAGGGATTTACCAGATGCCCAACGTGCAAAGCATGCAAGTACGGCAAGAGTAGAACATCTTATAGTAGTCCATTTCAGGATGTCCCCATCACCATAACCAAACGACTCAATTGCAAAACAGAATTTGCTGTATATGTGCTGGAGTGTTCCTGTGGCCTGCAGTATGTGGGTAGTACCAAGCTGCAGGTTCACAAGAGGATACTCCAGCACATAAGGGCAATCAACAACAATGACGCATCGTACCCAGTAGCCAGACATTTCAAGGAGGTCCATGGCAACTGCCTGGATCACCTTGGTATCGCTTGGATCACCTAAGCTACTTTGTGTTAGATATGATTCCTCCACTTAGACGCGGTGGTAATCGCGAGGCTCTACTTAGAAAATTGGAAACTAGGTACATCCTGGAGCTAGACTCTAAGGTGCCCAATGGACTCAACTCCATTGATGACCTATATACATGTTTATAAGGTTTCCAATTAGCCCTGTAACCATTTTCGATGCCCTTGTAACATTTCGCACCCTGCCTCCCATGATATATATTCTTTGTACATAAATTTTTAAACACAATTTTTTAAACATTTTTTACCTATATTATTTTTACTGGGTAGCACTTCACACTTGCACTGACATAGACATGCAGCTGTAGCCCATCAGGGTTATATTGCTTAATTTCAAATGCAGCAATAGTCTAACGTAGAGACCATCTCAGCATTCATGCTGATAATAGCATCCAACTGGTGAGATAACCTCAGTAAGCCCGGTTAGCCTCTATACATTTAATGGTTGTTGATATCTTGCAGTTATTTGAAACACAATTGTTTTTCTGCAAGAACTGCCTATTTGTACTATGAACTATTTTTAATTATTTATGAATTAATAAATGTTTGGAATATTTCAGGCTAACCTGTATATGTGCAGGATATGTAATTTTAAAAACATATATATAACTAGGGATAAGGGGTTCAATATCTGCACCTTTGGATGTCAATATTCTTAAAAGATTGTTTTTTATCTGTGCATATTTATACAGAATAATTCGTTTTTTAAGGTTGTTATTTTTTATTGTGCATGATTTAATGTTCAATTAAAAAATATCTGACATGATCTATGGTAAATTCCGGTTATTGTTGCATTGCCAACAGTAAATCTGTATACCCATTTGGGTATTATTCGTTAAATTACCTATGAACAATGACCATAGATATTTGGGTCTCTATTATGTTTTTACGAAAGATAGTGTTTTTAGCCAATTTTAAAAATGTTCATGAATTAATGCACATTTTTAAAGTATTATATTGTATTTATTGCTATATTTGCACATAATACTTCCATTGCTGCTGATTATATGCTTCCAATTGACTGGTATATTCAGTAATGCGTATTGTTTCTATGTTTAATGTACTTTGCTGTACAATGTCACGTGCTGCTATACTTTCACTTTAAAAGCACGGTCACTCCTCATGGTGTCATGTGATCAAGGCCTCTCCGAAGGCGGAAACGCGTCATGGCGGTAGTGCTGGGTGGTTAAATCAATAAATACCTTGCACGAAGTCTTGGGTCCGCATTCGTCTTTCCTGCACAGTTGGATTGTTGTGACGAAGTTCTTTTGCATATATATATTATAGCCTAGACGGGTTATTAACATTTCACAGTGACCAGTGCCACATAAGCAAATTAACATGTTTGGTTATCATGTATAAAAGTTTTGCTTTTATAGATTTTCAATACTTATGACTATGAGATCTGATTCTTCATATATATATTTATACATATTTAAATAGAGTATTTTTTGAGTATATTTATTGTTATTATTTATATGAACAATTTTACATCTGATTTTATCTATTTTAGCAGTAGGAGGTTGAATCAGTATCATAATATGAAGGAAGTCTTTGCACAATATGATATAATGTATAGAATTATGTACCCCTAGCTGCTAGATCTCATTAAGTCACTGTGTTTACATTAATTTCCCCTGGTCCCCTTAGATCTGCATCCATAAGCATATTCCATATAGACAAGAGACACAGCCCATAATCAATGGGAATACATGGATATGCTTAAGATTTATCTGATTACATAGATTTGTGTATTTATACACTCTAACCTTAAAGTAAATTTTATTGCCGTCCCAAAAATAACAATGGAGGAGATTTACGGCAATACAGAGCACATAGCACTTTTTCTCCTTGCACTTTTTTCCATAGGGCATCACTACACTTGTGTATTATATTTAAGTATATGCACTCCAAAACCTTTGCAAAAACTCGAAAGACAGACTTGGCAGGACAAGTATTTTAGGAGGCATTTAAGCATATATTTGGCGGATACAATGTCCATGAAGAGCCTAGGCAACTAAACATATTCTAGCAAAACAGGGATCTGTGTGCAGAAAATGTTAAACAATGAATTGTAAATATATAAAAAAACATATATATTTATATATTGTATAGTACTTGAGAAATATGTTTACATTGATCATAGTATGTTGTCTATTTCGATCTATGCAAATTAAGCACTAGCACTTTAAATTGGATACTCACAGTTTGAGCCGTGTCATGTGATCAAGGCCGTGGGACGGCCGAAACGCGTCATGGCGGACTAACTTGGTGGCAATAAAGAAAACTCTGCACCTACTTGGGTCTACGCTCGTTTTTTTTCTACGAAGGAGAAGTACCAAGGGAGAAAACACAATATTTCACGGAGAGGCTGCCTCCTTCTCTATGGACCCCCTCCTCGGAAGTAGGCTCCGGATCGGCAAGTCATTCTTCCGGGTTTCCTCTGCCATCGGCACTGCGGGCTCGCAGAGCTGCGTCGGCGGGGACCCCGGGGGCACTATAAAGAATTTCCCGTAACTGAACAGCCGGAGCCCCCTGCAGAACAAAGAAACGAAAATTCTACCTGGCAGGCAACATCTCGTGCGGAGAAGCACTACGCTCGTGGATTGCTCGGAGGAGCGACATTGGGAGCAGGAGCTTCCAGCCGATGGTGGGCTGATTACAGGTACGTGATATACGTTACATGCAGGAGAGGAGGTGTGCACCCTAGGGAAACTCCATCGGTATCGTTTCGATAGGATCATTCCTATATTGGGACTGACTACAAACATACAAGTCACCAAGCATGTCCGCCGACACGCTCAAAAACAGAGAAACAGCAGCAGAGGAAATGTTCTCTGATGACCCAGCAGTCATACAAAGTGCAACTAAAGATGCAGAAGGGGAAAATAATGGGAGAACGAAGGGACTAAAAGATAATTATCGGACCCTTGAAAAGCTGAAGCGTCAGGAACAATCAAAGTGGTGGGAGGCTCGATCGTTACAGAGGTACCTAGATGTGGGGAGAATCCCCAGGGGCCTCCGTATAATGTTCGCCCCCAGCTACGAAACACCGAACCCACTGATGATGGCCGAGTGGGCACAATGTAATCTTGAATCTTCACGCAGGCTAGTGGTGATACTAGTTAAGTACGCGGAGATAGACAGAGCTGTTCTTCAAGCCAAGATTGAAACACTAGAGAACGAGATCAAACAGCAGGGGGATCCTCAAAGCAGACAGAAATTACATGATGAAATGACAAGAAGACTAAACAAAGAAGAAGATAAGATAAAAACGAGAAAAACATACAAATTTAGGCGTGACAGAGATGATTACGCTAACGGACAAATATTTACTTTTGCACGTAGGTATGATTCACTTAGAACAGCTACAGCTAATCGACGACTACAAGGTGCAAATACTAAGGACATGAATCAACAACAAACTGAATCAGTGTCAATGTCAGATCTAAGTTCTGCACCTGATAGTGAATCAGAAACCGAAACAGCAAGGAGGAGACAAGAACATAGCGCCATAAGATTAACGTTGGGGGAAGAGCTGGACATTTTAAAAATAAGTCGAAGAGAAACACTGCGACCCCGAAACAAGGGACCTGCGGCAGCAGGGACACCCAGAGGAGAAGGGGGAGAAGACAAGCCCAGAGAAACAGGAGAGAACAAGAAAAGAGGGCGAGGTCGAGGGAATCGCAGATAAAAGATGTTCTCCATGCAACAACCATTGCAACAGACCCCAGTACCACTCGAGAAAATACCATAATTGATTTGGCCAATATCAATCTGACCAAGGCGGAGCAGCAATTATTGTCATTAGGTTTATCCTACTGCCCGGAATCTAACTTTGATTATACACAAACCAGGGCCGACATATACAAATTTATCAGAAAATTAAAGCTCTCCAAATTCCATCAATTAAAAAGAGCCAAGGACAAGTCAGACAACATTGAAATATCTAATAGCGAAACTGACCCCATAGGCCTAACGGTTTCGGATTTGAGCCTGTTACAGGATATGCATGAATTGCAAATGGGACGTTTAAATTCAGCTACCAGCAGTGGAACTGCAGCAATACAAGATGATTATGGCCAGGAATATGATACTCCACCAACAACAACCGCTAAACCCAGTACTCCTTTCAAGGTCAAGTCCAAATTTGTACCCATCATGCCTCGAGATTCTCTGGACATTTTTAGCGAACACTAGTGGCACAGATCAAAAGGTTGAACCATTCTATGAACAGATCCAAAATGAAATCAACATACCAAGAAAGAAGTTACCATCAACTAATAAACAAATTGAGCAAAGATAAAAAAGTGGTCATAAGAAACGCAGACAAGGGAGGAAATGTAGTACTTTGGCCCTTGGACCAATACTTGGAAGAAGCTTATAATCAATTAAACGACCAAGAATGTTATCGGAAAAGTTCCATGTCGAAATACAGACAGACACAGGAACAATTCTTTTCTCAACTCCTTGCGTGGAAAAGCTTGGGTCTAATCAATTGGGACGAATACAAATTTTTAAAGAAAGAACACCCGACCATACCGGTCATATATTTTGTCCCAAAAATACACAAAAGTATAGATAGACCGCCGGGTAGACCCATTATAGCCGCATGTAATGGACCATTTGAAAATATGTCCAGGTACATAGATTTTTTCTTACAGGAGCACGTAAAAATTTTAAAATCGTATGTGCAAGACACCAGTGACTTTTTGCGTAAAGTTAAAGATATAGAATGGAATGCGAATTATTTACTCATAGCTCTTGATGTTTCTTCCCTTTATACATGTATTAGAAATGAGGACGGAATCAGGGCTGTTGATTATTTCCTTTCTAATAGACCTATACGGTATGCACAACATAACAAAATGCTTTTAAATATGTTGCTATTCTGTTTGGAAAATAATCTTTTTTCTTTTAACAACCAAATGTACCAACAAACACAAGGAGTTGCTATGGGGGCCAGCTTCTCCCCCAGCTATGCTTGTTTATTTATGGGCTGGTGGGAGGAGCTGGTCCTCATGAGGAAACATGAACAGATATTTTCAACTCAGATTATAACCTGGTTAAGATTCATTGACGATTTGTTTATTATATGGAGTGGAACCCAACAAAGTGCTATGGATTTTATAGATCAATTGAATATGAATGATGTCAATCTTAAATTTACTTTCTCTATGAGCAAAACTGAAGTTACATTTTTAGATGTGCAAATCAAAATAGTGAATAATTGTCTTATGACCACACTATTTAGGAAACCTACAGCAGGCAACACATTACTACACGCATCTAGCGCACATCCTACCCACCTCATCAATAGCATTCCATACGGGGAAATGCTACGTATAAGACGTATATGTAGTAATGAGGATGATGCGGATAACAAACAAGCAGAATGCCGCAACCGCTTCTTAGCAAGAGGATATAAAACAACGGTAATTGATGCGGCTATTCCCTTAATCAATCTGGGAATAGGGAAAACAATTTGGCCGATTGTTTGGAAAAAGTGTCAGCATGGATGGAGGGCTCATATCTGCAACTGAATGGAGCAAAAACTGATCTGATGTTTTTGGGTAAACCTTCCCCACTAGCTCCTAGCTCTTTATGGCCTAAATGTCTGGACAGTATGCCCCCCCCTAAAGAACAAATAAAAAGCCTTGGAGTCTGGCTTGATCATAATCAAGATATGAAGGAACAATCCCGGAAGGTAGCAGGAACCTGTTATGGAATACTTAGGATGGTTAGGAAAATCCTCCCCCTGCTGCCGTTTAAGGCGAGGAAGCTGCTGGTTCAAGCCTTAATTCTCTCTCGTCTAGACTATGCAAATGCCCTGTATCTGGGCTCCCCGCGTTCAACGATAAAAAAGCTCCAGACTGTGCAGAACTGTGCAGCTCGACTCCTCTTACAGACCCCCCACAGAGAATCTGCGTGAGCATCTATTGCCGCCCTACACTGGCTTCCAGTTGCGGAGAGGATCCAGTTCAAGTCCCTATGTATTGTTCACAAGATTCTGGCCTCCAAGGGTCCACCCATCCTACTTTCCATTGTCAATCTGCACTGTCCCAGTAGAGCCTTGCGCTCTGGAAATAAACGTATGGCAGTAGTCCCTAGAATATATAGGTCTAGGAGTGGGGGTAGACAATTCTCCTACATCGCCTCCAAGAGCTGGAATTCCCTTCCAAATCCCATTCGTTTGGAGGACGATTATATGTCCTTCCGTAGACAACTGAAAACGTTCTTGTTCCCGGTCGCCTAAAGCCGGTAATCTTGGTTGGCTCTGTTCCTAGCGCTGGGAGGCCTTCTGGTAGCCATGCGCTCTATAAATGCTAATTCATTCATTCATTCATCAAAGGCAAAAGCGCGGTCAGACCTGCTACAATACAAGAAAAAGTCTGATGATAGAAATGAAATAGTGGAACCAATCAGACTTATATTAGGTTTCTCTAAACAGGAAAAACAACTCAGAACTATCATTAGACAGAATTGGCCTATCGTACGTGATGACCCCGTTATAGGCAAACTGCTACCTAACAATCCTTCCATTACTTTTAGAAAAACAACTAGCATGGGCAATGCGCTGGTCAGAAGCAGCCCAGAGGATCAGGGTAGAACTACGTGGCTGACAGCAAGGAAAGGATTCTTTAGGTGTACAACATGTAAAGCCTGCCAGCAGGGTGTTAATACCACCACGTACCAAACTGCATTCGATGACAAAACACATATTATCACCCAGCATCTTACATGCAAAACTGTGTTGGAATGCAGTTGCAACCTAAAATACATAGGCAGTACTAAGCTAGCAGTGCATAAAAGAATTTTGCAGCACATGAGGGCCATCACTAATAACGATGCCAGTTATCCGGTGGCAAGACATTTTAAGGAGTATCATGACAGTGGCCTCAAACATCTTAAATACTATGCTATAGAGTCGGTACCGGCCCACAAGAGAGGTGGGGATCGGGAAGGCAAACTAAGATGCCTTGAAACCAGATATATCTTAGAATTTGACTCTAAGCATCCAGGAGGTCTTAATAACACAGAAGATTTGCACACCTATTTATGAAATCGAGATTTTATAAAACAGATTTTTCACTTAAAATATCATGTCGCATTTTAGGGAGTTTTGTCATCTTTTATGGGTTTTTATATGATTTTTTAATTGTATGGACTTCTATGAAATTTTGATGTGACTTTCTTATTATGTATTACGATTGACGCATTTGCACTTTATAGCCTAGACGGGTTATTAACATTTCACAGTGACCAGTGCCACATAAGCAAATTAACATGTTTGGTTATCATGTATAAAAGTTTTGCTTTTATAGATTTTCAATACTTATGACTATGAGATCTGATTCTTCATATATATATTTATACATATTTATATAGAGTATTTTTGAGTATATTTATTGTGATTATTTATATGAACAATTTTACATCTGATTTGATCTATTTTAGCAGTAGGAGGTTGAATCAGTATCATAATATGAAGGAAGTCTTTGCACAATATGATATAATGTATAGAATTATGTACCCCTAGCTGCTAGATCTCATTAAGTCACTGTGTTTACATGCATTTCCCCTGGTCCCCTTAGATCTGCATCCATAAGCATGTTCCATATAGACAAGAGACACAGCCCATAATCAATGGGAATACATGGATATGCTTAAGATTTATCTGATTACATAGATTTGTGTATTTATACACTCTAACCTTAAAGTAAATTTTATTGCCGTCCCAAAAATAACAATGGAGGAGATTTACGGCAATACAGAGCACATAGCACTTTTTCACCTTGCACTTATTTCCATAGGGCATCACTACACCTGTGTATTATATTTAAGTATATGCACTCCAAAACTTTTGCAAAAACTCGAAAGACAGACTTGGCAGGACAAGTATTTTAAGAGGCATTTAAGCATATATTTAGCGGATACAATGTCCATGAAGAGCCTAGGCAACTAAACATATTCTAGCAAAACAGGGATCTGTGTGCAGAAAATGTTAAACAATGAATTGTAAATATATAAAAAAAAATATATTTATATATTGTATAGTACTTGAGAAATATGTTTACATTGATCATAGTATGTTGTCTATTTCGATCTATGCAAATTAAGCACTAGCACTTTAAATTGGATACTCACAGTTTGAGCCGTGTCATGTGATCAAGGCTGTGGGATGGCCGAAACGCGTCATGGCGGACTAACTTGGTGGCAATAAAGAAAACTCTGCACCTACTTGGGTCTACGCTCGTTTTTTTTTCTACAAAGGAGAAGTACCAAGAGAGAAAACACAATATATATATATATATATATATATATATATATATATATATATATATATATATATTCCACCGCACAGCAATGCTTCCGCAAAGCAATCGCCTCACCCGAGCCTCTTACGACGGCGTTCCACGGCAGGATGGCGAGTCCTCAACATCACAAAACGCACTGGTTGTAGGTTGTAAAACAGCACACCGTGGCCCAATCTTTTGCAAGCGATTTCTTTATTTAATGGTCTGACACACCCTACGCGTTTCGGGGAAACCCCTTGATCACGAGTATATATATATATATATTTGTCAGCAATGATAAAGTGACCAGAGTCCTACCTCCAGCAAAAACTAAATGCAGCACACAGTCTAAAACCGGAAGTCAGAGGCAAAAAGACTGGGGAAACCATGCCAAAATATGCCTGGTCTAACATGTTTACCCCCCAGCTGAAAGTGGGGAGAGCTACCCAACCTCTTGGCAGTTGTCATCACTAAGGCAGAAGATTCTGGAAAGACCATCAGAGTTGGCATGTTCTGTTCCAGGGCGGTATTCCACTGTAAAGTCCATTCCCTATAGGGAGATGGACCACCTCAACAGTTTAGGATTCCCACCCCTCATCTGCATTGACCATCTGAGGGGCCTGTGGCCTGTCTGAACCCGGAAGTGAGTCCCAAGCAAGTAGGATCTCAGCTTCTTCAGTGCCCAGACTGCAGCAAAAGTTTCCCTTTCTATTGCACTCCAACTCTGCTCCCTCGGAAATAACCAACTACTAATGAAGGCTACAAGTTGATCTAGGCCCTCTTAGTTTAGCTGTGAAAGCACGGCTCCCACACCATGCTCTGAGGCATCAGTCTGCACCACAAATTCCTTGGAGAAATCAGGAGCCAGGATCATGGGCGCCGTGCACATGACCTCCTTCAGGGTGTCAAAAGCAGTCTGGCACGCCTCGGTCCAGGTCACCTGACGGGGCTGCTTCTTGGAAGTCAGCTCTGTCGAGGGGGCAACAATGGTACCATACTACTTGATGAATCTCCTGTAGCACCCGATGAGGCCTGAAAAGGCCCTCACCTCAGTCTGGGTCTTGGGGGAGCCCAAGCCAGAATGTTATCAATCTTTGGCTGTAGGGGCTGCACTTTGCTGTCCCAAGTACACCACAGACCCCTGCCCTATCTGGCAGTTACTGGCCTTGATAGTGAGGCCTGCACTCTGCAGGGCCTTCAACACCTCCTGAAGATGGTACAAATGGTCCTCCCAACTGGAGCTGAAGACTGCAATGCCGTCAAGGTAGGCAGTACTGAAGTTCTCCAACCCAGCCAGGACCTAGTTGACCAACCTCTGGAATGGGGCATGGCGTTCTTCAACCCAAAAGTCATGACACGGAACTGGTAGAGCCCTTCTGCTGTTGAAAACGCTGACCCCTCTTGTGCCCCCTCAATCAAGACATTCTGCCAGTACCCAGACGTTCGATCAAACGTGCTGAGGAACTTGGCAGCTCCATGCCGTTCAGTGTGCTCATCAGCTCAGGTGATGGTGTTGTAGTGAGCCTCAGCAAGGCCTACCAGTGCTTAGGAGTTCTCCCTTCTCTGCACAGAGTCCTCAGACACTTAGGAAGAAGTTGGCAATAGAAACTGGAATAGAAAAGACAGAGTTTATTAAACCTCATGAGGTGGAGCTAACATTCGCACATCACCCTTCAGTAATGCATGAAGTAGCACACTGAATGGCAGGATCCTGGTCCTTTTATACCCACACAGGGGCTCAAATGAAGGCGGTACTAACACAAATGCTGGTTTTAGGTACATATAAGGTCATACAGAGAATGCACAGTCGACAAGTGGGTGGAGCTAACAGTTTCTACTTTTAGCAGACACATCCTGACATTTATAAACTCGGAACAGCTGCAAGCTCAACTGAGCATGTGCAAAGCAAGAGGAACTAAATATAACTTGTCTCTAGGCAGATTTCAAGAGCAGTTGACAGGAAGGTAGGACAGAGCACATGGCGAGCACATGGTAGCACATGGCAGCCAAAATGGCTGACAGAAATACAAAATGGATTCCACAAAGCGGACAATTTAGCCTCTAAATACAGGCTGTCTTCAGTTAATGCTTAACTTAAATGCTGCCAAATTACAACAGACGACCCTTTCAGCATTGGCTGAAGACATTCGTTTATCTGGGGTAATCTAGATATTCATCCCGTACATCTATTAACATTATTTCGGCCACCTCTTTATTCAACATTTGTTGGGCCTTTGTTTCAGCAATGTTCCCTCTGGCAGGTATACAAGCAGAGATGCAAATGGAGCAAAGCATTGGACCACATTGGATACATACGCAGCATGTAAAGAATATTGTAATTATTACACATAGGATAGTCAGTAGCTTCCAGCCCCAAGCAGAAACAAGAGTCCAAAACCATCCAGCAAAAGTCCAAGTTCCAGTCTCTGGATGAATTTCTGCAGCAATCTTATGCAGTTTTGATATTGCGTCATATACTGAAGGTGAGTGATCTGGTATGAATACACAACAGCTGCTACCGATGATGCGACATGCACCACCTCGATCAGCCAAAATCACGTCTAGCACCATCCTATTCTGGAGTGCTACAATCCTTGCAATCTGTAGTTCCTCTGTAATGTTCCCGAGTGCCATAGCTGTCTGATTGGTAACAGCTTCCACAACACGAGTCAGTCGCCTAATCTTCCTGCTATTTAATGCAGCACCCACAAAGAAAAATAAGCCCAAGTTGAAATCAACATATTGTTGTAGGGTAGTGTCGGTTTGGTCAACTTCATCCATACTTATTGTCCTCTTATTTCTGTTTTTGGAAATGTCATTGTACAGTTTAAAATCACGGTGATACAATGCAGGAGCCAGAAACACAGGGGGCAACAGAAAAGATACATAGCAGATTCCTGACCACCCAATAGGTAATTGATAATATCCGTTATTTCCGCACACAAAATACGTATTATGCGAGGCTGTGAAAGTGCTCTTATTGGCACCTTCAATGGTCAGGATTACAGTACACTCGCTCCTCCCCACTGGAATTCTTCCAACACTACAAATACACAAATCTGCTTTAGCTTTTGTCACAGAAATCACAAAAGGTCCAATGTTCTTTATTATTCTCACATTTGTGAAAACATATGGTGTTGAAATATTGTCCGGTTGATACTCTTCCCATTCCCATTTAGTCCCTTTGGCTTGTGGATAACCTTCTTTATTTTGATAACACACTTTATTAAGTTGAAAAATAATCCCACCTACTGAAGGCTTTCCATATGCAAACAAAAGCGCATACCAAGCTTGACAAGAACCATTGTGAGAAAATGGAAGAGGAATAAAAGGTGTTCCTCCTTTCTTTTGATGTGCAGGTATCATCCCACACACCCAACAGTTGGTAGTATTCGTAGCATTGTGAGTATGGTGCAACATCTGGATAAAAGTATTGTTCAGGTAGGATTGTCGATGCTTTTGCTCATGGTAAGGAAGAGTAAAGTAGTGGTGTTCCACGGGTACTGGCGTAGTGGCAACAAAAAGCTGTCGAACAGGAGCCACCTTCTCGATGTACCACGTAATTGCTGCCATAGCCACCATAGCAACAACAAACCCTACAGCACAAATGATTTGTTTTTTCATTTTAGCAGCAGTAATGATTGATCTTTCTGAAAACTTGTTGAAAACAGTCGTTGGAGCTCTTCTCCCTGGGCAGCCGCTGATTTCTTCACCATGGGCCAAAGTAGGTGTCACTACACTAATACAGGGCTGATCCCCCTCCCCTTGCCACAATGGCTCTCCGTTTCACTAACCCAGGATGGTAGCTCAACCAGTCTTTTTTAAAACTGCAGATTCTTTCCTCGGTCTCAATTGATATCTGGATACTCCAGTGATCGTGTGGTCCGGGAAGACTTCCGCAGATTCGTCAGGTGAGATAGCTTGGCCTTTCTCCGTCTCCAGAATCTCTCGATGGTCGGTCAACACAGCCGGTTCCACCAAGGCAGGCGACACGCGTTTGCAGTGTGTGCTGTGGATCCAATTCTTTCTGTTTGTCACTCGAACTGCTGTTCTTGTCGCAAGGAGCACCTGCTCTGGTCCTCGCCACCTTGGCTCCAAGCTGTTCGATCTGTCAAAGACCTTGACCATTACATGGTCACCAGGACGGAGTTCGTGGGCCTCACCTGTAGATCTGTCAGGAAGAGCTTCTCGAACCTGTTGATGAATAGAAATCAAACTGTCAGTTAACTGTGCCAAATAATCATTCATCAGAACACAAGGAACATCATGTATGGGGCGTGGCTTAGGAATTCCCCAAATGTTCATTGGTCTCCCAAACACCACCTCATAGGGGGTAAGACCTGATCGTGAATGTGGCACCGATCTTATGGACAACAATGCCAAAGGTAGGGCATCTGGCCACTTTAGAGACGTGGAAGCCAGTATTTTCGCCAACTTTGTTTTTAGAGTAGCGTTATACCTTTCCACCAATCCTGCTGATTGCGGGTGGAAAACTGTATGGAATTTCTGTTTGATCCCTAATCCTTTCAGGACATGCTCAACAACTTGCCCAATAAAATGAGGTCCATTGTCACTCCACAAAAGTTTACAAACACCGTATCTAGGGAAAAACTCCTTTAGAAGCACCTTTGCTGTGGTGAGAGCAGTATTATCCTTCGTAGGGTATGCCTCTATCCATTTGCTAAAGGCACATACCACCACTAGGACATATTTCAGATTATTGCAGCGCTCGAGTTGGATGTAATCCATCTGCAAAACTTCAAAAGGTGCGGTTGGTGTAGCAAACCCTCCTGTAGGAGTTCGTGTCCCTTTTCCAGGATTATACTGCCAACAGATCAAACAGGACTGTACTACCCTTTTGGCTGTGCTAGCAATTTCAGGATGCTCCCAAACTTGTGTAAGCAATTTAGTTATTGCTAGAGCTCCAACATGTGCCAGCCCATGTGCCATTTGAACCATAGGTTGTAAATAGGCCGCAGGCAATTTCCATTTATTCATGTCTTTGTTACGCCAACAACCCTCATCATCTAATATTCCTTCTTTAGACCATTGCTCAAGCTCTTCCACAGAAGCAGATCTCTGTATATCCAATACTTCCTCTCTAGCATCATGCCAACGCTCAGCTTGTGATTTCACTACGTACATGGGTGTAGTGCTTCGCTGCATCGCAGTCTCACGGGCTACGCGGTCTGCAAAGGCATTGCCTTGTCCTATTTTGTCAGTCACTTTCTTGTGTGCGCTACACTTCATAATAGCAACTTTCTTTGGGTATGTAAGTGCAGTCAAGAGATTATGCACTAACTCTCCGTGCATTATCTGCATCCCATGGGATGTAAGAAAGCCTCTTTCCTTCCAGAGTAGGCCAAAATCATGAACCACTCCAAAAGCATAGCGGCTATCCGAGTAAATGTTCACACACAAGTCAGTGCTAAGCTCACATGCTCGTGTCAAAGCTATTAGTTCAGCTGCTTGAGCCGACTTCTGAGGTATGCGAGCTGTTTCCACTACTGTCTCAAGCGTGGTAATTGCATAAGCAGCTGAAGTCGTGCCATCTGGTAACTTCAGACAGGACCCATCAACCCACAGTTCCCCATCTACATCTGGAAGGGGCGTATCTTGCAAATCAATGCGACCCTTTGTCTGTTCCTCAGTAAGGAATATACAATCGTGAGGCTCCTTTGGCTGAGACTGAGTCGCAGGATATGGCAACAAAGTGGCGGGGTTCAGTGTCGCACATCTTTTCAAGGTAATATGAGGCGCTAGCAGTGTCAATTCGTATCCTGTCAAACGAGCACTAGTTAAGTGCTGAGTCTTAGTCTGATTCAAAAGGGCATCTACTGCATGGGGTACTAGCACCAACAGTTTGTGTGACAAAACTATCCCTTCACTCTGACGTATGGACACAGCCGTCGCTGCAACTGAACGGAAGCACCCAGGCAATGCACGAGCAACAGGGTCAAGAACTGCAGAAAGGTATGCACAAGGACGCTGTTTGTCCCCGTGTGTCTGTACTAAAACTGACAATGCACATCCCTCTTTCTCATGTACATAGAGTGTAAAAGCCTTCGTGTAATCTGGTGTGCCTAACACTGGTGCAGAGCAAAGAGCTTGTCTCAACTGACAAAAAGCATTTTGACATTCATCTGTCCATGGAAGGGGGATCGGTGTGTTCTTAGTCAAAAGTGCTAGCAAGGGTTTAACAATGTGTGAAAACCCCAATATCCATTGCCTGCAAAACGAAGTCAGACCAATGAATGCACGGACATCTTTCTGCGTGGAAGGTACTGGGGTGTCTAAAATTGCTTGAATGCGATCTGGTGTCAGTGCACGGCCCTCCTTAGACAGAAGGTGTCCTAAATAGGTCACCTTCGGTCTACAATATTGCAATTTCTTTCGTGATACTTTATGGTGGTGTGTAGCAAGAAAAGAAAGCAAAGACAAAGTGCATTTCTCACACTGCTCAGGTGTATCGGCTGCCAACAAGATGTCATCGACATATTGTATGAGAGCCACTCCTTTAGGCAAGGTAAAGGAATCAAGCTGTCTCTTCAATGCTTGACTGTAAATACTAGGACTCTCAGTATAGCCTTGAGGAACTCTACAAAATCTGTATGATCTATTATTCAAAGTGAAACCGAACAAATATCGGCTATCAGGATGAATAGGAATCGAGAAGAAAGCGTTCTTCAGATCAATTACAGAAAATGTAGTTGCTGTTGGAGGGACCAGGGTAAGCAATGTCGTTATGTCAGAGACTACAGGGTACTGTGGTACTACAATCTTGTTGACTTCTCTCAAATCGATAATTAATCTATAAATCCTAGTGTCAGTATCTTTTTTCAAAATGGGAAGAATCGGACTATTGCAAATATTGTAAGGAACTTCTTCCACAACCCCCACCTTAATTAAGTCATGTACAATACGTGTGAGTGCTTCTTCTCCTTCTCGAGAAATTTTATACTGAGGCAGTCTTGGCAATAAAGCGCCCTCCTTGACACTAATATGTACTGGTGGAATAACCATTTGCCCTACATCAGTATCCGAAGTAGCCCACAAAGTACTAGGGAGTGAGGCTAGTGCAATGTCCTCTTTAACAATACAAGATCTCTCAATCATAGGGTAGTTGTCATTCAAAATAACCCGTACTCCTTCCGGAGAACACCGTATCGTAGCCCTAAAATATTTAAGCATATCAAAACCCACAATATTGTCTGGTGTGTTTGGAGAAAGCAAAAACGGACATGGAGCAGTAAACTTATCAATATCAAATGCAAGTGGTTGTGACAATGGGCTAAGGGAAGGTGTTCCATCGAAACCTATCGATGTAATGGTTAAGCCAGACAGGGGAGCCCTTGGAACCAATTGTTTAGACAAGGCGCTACGAGTAGCTCCTGTATCAACCAGAAACTGATCAGTAGAACCCAAAACATGTGCTGTAACATAGGGACCCCTCTGATCTACTGGAACTTCAACTGATTCCTTACCCCGTCCTAGGCAATCCTATGCATAAGCAGAATCTTGAAAATCAGAGGGCGCATAGTCAGACATTTGATATTGGTTCCTTCTATCAAAAGTGTTAAACCCATTCTGCCCACGTGTATTAGCATCAAACCGAGCACGATCATTCGCGCTTCCTCTAGGCCCTTGATATCCTGAACGATTTCTCATTTGTCCCCGACCACGTAGATTCTGCTGAGCACGCAGCACTGGACAATCAGAAAGCCAATGTCCAAATTTTTGCAGTACGCACACTGATCAACAGACAAATTCGAACGGGCAGAGGAAGGAAAGGACGAACCATAAGATCCACGTCCACCTCTATCATCACCTCTAGAAGGCGGACCATAAGCTTGAGCCAACATAACCTTTGTTTTCAACTCTTTAGACTTTTGTCCTCATTACCTTTGGCTTCTAATTCTTGCCGCTCATAATACTGGGCCATAGTTAAAAGAGAAACCGGAGAAGATGTAGTCCATGAACTCTCACTGGCCTTTAAGCGACTAGCTATTCCTGGCAAAAGGTTTGCGACATATTTATCGACAAACAGATGCCTACCCGTGTCATCTGTCAATGACTGGCCATTAAAATCGTGAAATGCTTCTTCAAAGCGTGTGAAGAAGTCAGAAACTGATTCATCTACCTTTTGCTTGCAAGACGCTAGCACTGTCCAATCTATCTTTTTAGGGGGAATGATCGTCTTTAACTTAACTAATATAGCTGCCGGAAGATTTAAAATTAACTGACACGGTTTCTGTGCAGGTTCTCTATCTTCATCTAACCGCTCTAAATCTTTCCACAATGCTCCAAATGTCGCATTATCATCTATTTTACGCACAGTTCTCCACATATCAGGCGGTAATATTAATCCAAAGAACAAATCAATATCAGACAGAGTCATAGTACAAGAGCTGATTGCACCCTCAACTTCCTCATAAAAGGCTGCTGGATTCTTTCGCGGGTCAGGCAATGCATTTTTAAGGGCCATAACATCTGCTCTATTCCAAGGAGTGTAAACCCAATTATAAATAAAGTACCCTTTCGCATTAAGAGAAGTCTTATCATCCTCTGTACCCGTTCCTTTAGGAGGAACATATAAAGGCGCGGCTTCCCGCATGGGTTTCACATGAATTACAGCATTCTTATCTGTTTCAGGAGTAGAAGTTTGTGCCATGCTGATCTGAGATGCTAGTGCAGCGGTTTCTGCTGCCTTTTTCTCCTCTCGCAAACGGGCTGCTTCAACACTCAGTTTAACCAAGCGTCTGATCGTGTCAGCCACCTGGGAGAAGACAAAAAGACCGTCACGTAATTGTTTACAATCAGCTGCTACATCATTGGGCTCCACTTCTACCGAATACTTCCTAAATTGTTCAATAACCTCTGCAGCAAATGTATCGGTAAAATATATTTGCTCCCTTTCCTGCCATCCTTTTATACTATCTAAAAGTTCAGAGGCAGTGGTAGTACTACGAACGGCTTTACGCGCAGTAGATCTAATGTCAGATGCACGCTCAGCAGATAACATGGAACGAGTTTCTCGAGCTTTGTCCTGGTCTGAAAAAGAGTCCTCATCTGACTCATGAGGAGCAGAAGAAAAAATATACGGAGGTGGAGAACGATCTAATAACAGGAAATCATCTTGCGGTTTATTAAGGATAGGATAAAGGGGCTGCCTAACAGCATATTGGCCAGTTACCTGTAAATGGCGTTCCCTATCTTCCCTCTCTTTAATTTCTCTCATCTCCTTGTTTTTTAACTCTAATGCTTTCGCATAAATGGTCTTTCGCTGTTCTTTATCAATCAAGGCTTGTTCACGCTTCATTCGCTCACGCACTTCTTTCTCCCACATTCGCACACAATCAAACATATCTTGCCTAGTCTTTCGTTTAAACATACATTGTTCCACATACTGAATTTTTCGCAAATCAAATGACCCATACATAGGCCAACGCAACTCAGGATCTTTACTAGTATATTTGTTCCATAACGTGCAGTACATTATAGAAGAAATACCATACTTAATATACATATCCCTATTAGGCGTCCCCTCCGGGAGGCTGGTTGTGCTTCAGTCAAGTCTCAAATTGGTACCACTACAAAAGCAACACATCCTACGAAGTGTGCTGAAAACAGGCATGCCAAAAAATAGTGCAAAATATGCAGTATTATAATCAAAGTAGCGCTTAAGGTACTTTTCGTACGTTGCGCTGTTCAAACAATTTTAAATAGAGAAAATTCTCCTCATTACCTGCCTATATGTATTGCAATACATATATAATTACAAAACAGATTCCAAAATTGGCCAATCATACAAACAAAGCCACAGTAAGTGTTACTAAAACTACCTTACCAATCAAAGGCATCAAACCAACAGCAAGTGCCGCAAAACGGCTCTTACCAATCAAATGGTGTCCAGGTTCCAACTGCCAAGTTCTCAAATCGACCAAATGGTCACTGCACGGCGAATCAACAGAAGAGATCTCAGTCAAGGACCGGCGCCGCCGGGATGGTCAGATCAGAAAGAAAGGAAAAACGCCGTGGGTGCCAAGACTCTGGTGTCTCCTCAGGCAGCGATCGCGTCCAAAAGCGAGATTCCAATCCTTCGTCGCGACCAGTCCTTCGGGCATCCGAGTCGTTGATGAGTCCCACGTTGGAAGCGCCAATTTGTTGTAGTGAGCCTCAGCAAGGCCTACCAGTGCTTAGGAGTTCTCCCTTCTCTGCACAGAGTCCTCAGACACTTAGGAAGAAGTTGGCAATAGAAACTGGAATAGAAAAGACAGAGTTTATTAAACCTCATGAGGTGGAGCTAACATTCGCACATCACCCTTCAGTAATGCATGAAGTAGCACACTGAATGGCAGGATCCTGGTCCTTTTATACCCACACAGGGGCTCAAATGAAGGCGGTACTAACACAAATGCTGGTTTTAGGTACATATAAGGTCATACAGAGAATGCACAGTCGACAAGTGGGTGGAGCTAACAGTTTCTACTTTTAGCAGACACATCCTGACATTTATAAACTCGGAACAGCTGCAAGCTCAACTGAGCATGTGCAAAGCAAGAGGAACTAAATATAACTTGTCTCTAGGCAGATTTCAAGAGCAGTTGACAGGAAGGTAGGACAGAGCACATGGCGAGCACATGGTAGCACATGGCAGCCAAAATGGCTGACAGAAATACAAAATGGATTCCACAAAGCGGACAATTTAGCCTCTAAATACAGGCTGTCTTCAGTTAATGCTTAACTTAAATGCTGCCAAATTACAACAATGGGATGCGTGTCTGTCTTAGTGACGGCATTGAGCCCATGGTAGTCAACACAGTACCACAGTTCAGGTGTGACACCGGGTGGGGCAGCCTTGGGGACCAAAATCACTGGGCTGGACCAAGGACTGTTGAAGGGCTCAGTCACCCCTAACTCCAGCATCTTGGAGACCTCCTCCGTGCTGCTGTTTCTGACTCTGTCAGACAACCTGTAAGACTTGTGCTCAACAGATAAGCTGTCCCCAGTGTCAATGTCGTTGGTGCACCATTGGGTGACTCTCCAGGAATGAATGAGAACAGAGGCAAACTGTCCCAGCAACTGGCAACAGTCTCCCTGCTGTTCTAGGGTCAGAGTAGGGGAGAGAGTCACACCACCTACTGACCCACCCTGCTCTTCGAAGGCTAAGAGGTTTGGGGAGAGGTTCACTCTCCTCTTCCAAGCCATCATCCGTGACCAAGAGCATGATCCACTCGGACCTCTCAAAATGTGGTTTGCGGCGATTCACTTGTAGGACCCTCAAAGGGTTCCTACAACCAGGTAGGTGGCATTACTCTTGCGCTCCTTCACGTCAAATGGCCCAGACCAGCGGTCTTACAGAGCTCTACCGGGGCCATCACCCACACTTTCTGGCCAGGCTGAAACTCAACCAGAGTGGTATTTTGGTCATGCTAGTGTTTCATGTCCTCCTGTCTAGCTTCCAGATTCCGCTGTGCGAGTTTCTGGAAGCTGGCTGTCCGGTTCGGAAAGGCCAGCATGTAACTGAATACATCCTGTGGTGGCTTCCTAGGAGCTTGCTCCCAGCCCTTCTTTACCAAACTGAGAGGTCCTCTCAGAGAGTGCCCATACAGAAGCTCAAAAAGGCTGAAGCCAACCCCTTTCTGTGGTACCTCCCTGAAGGCAAACAGAAGGACGTTCAACTTACGCCTCATGGGTCCAACTGGGGTGGCATGTTGAACAAAAGAATTATGTATTTAACCCAGATCTCTTGATTGGGAGTGAGTGGCCGAAAAGGTTCAGCATTCTGTCCATCATCTTGTTGTGTTTGCTATGTTTGCTCTAAGTGGCCAAGTGTATGGACAGACATGGGTCCCTTGCTCGCTGTGCCACTGGATTCAAGCTAGTCAGGCTGATGAGGGGTGATACCCTGAAACTGGTCCCAGGATGCTTGTTTCCAGTTCAGGGAGGACCTGGCCTGGCAGTTCAGGCTGGACAGTTTGCATGGGGAGCAGGGTCAAGACTGATTTGCATATGGCTGGATCCAAACTGGGGTGGCATGGTGAGCAAAAGAACGATGGATGTAACCCAGATCTCTTGACTGGGGGTGAGTGGTTGAAAAGGTTCAACATTCCATCCATCATCTTTGATAAGGGGAGAATATCACTGTGATCACTATGTCCAGCTCCAAAATCTCCCCTTTAATTACCTGGCATCTCGCCTGAGTATGCTCCTCAAGAAAACATTAAGCTTGCCTCTATTGTTGGCTCTGGTGAATTTTCCTTCTGCCTAGGAGTGACTCACTCTTTGACATTCTTTGCATGAAGTCTGCGTCTGAGCCAGTTCTTGGAAGCCTGGTCTGACGTTCCACTTGGACTCAAAGCTTTGTGAAATGATTTAGCAGAAAAGCTAAATGTAACCACTTGCTCCTTACCTGGTACAATTCTTTCTCCGTGCCATAAGGTATTTGATGTGGCTTTAAAATATCACTCACAAACACTTTGCAGATCAATTTATTTACAACGGTTCAGAATTAACATGAAAATATGCATTTGATCATAGTATGGGTCTCCTGCCAATGTGCAGTGGTGTTGGATCCGTGCCAGATTTTCAGAACCACGGACTGTGTAAATGAGTTACATTTGATTATATTGAATGTATATTTCTCTTAAGTAGATATTCATATCTGGCATGGGCTCAGCTCTGACAGACCAACGCTGTACACCCCTGTTGTATTGAAAACACTTTTGTTTATTTTTTCTTCATGAAGCTGCTTTTCCTTGACTTTTAATAATGCAGCTGTCCATAGAAAATCTTTATTTAAATCATTCACTTGGAAGTAAGAGTGGGCTGCACATGAAGTTTGTTTTGTTATGATGTGATGCTCGAGAGTGGCACACTAAAACCTTTGTGACATGCAACATTGCCTCCCTTGCCCGGGCTCTTCGCGTTTTCAGCTGCATGGAAGCAACACACCTTTTCTACCAGTGAAGTGCTTCATAAGCCGGGTGGCGTTTTCTTCCTTCTTGTTCATCCTCCATGGTCCCGCAGTGATGCAGGACGCCTTCCCTTCAATGCCCACAAGCTTGAAATAGTCTTGTCCTTGCTTCGTGCTCATTATGGGTCCTTTGGGGAACCATGCACACCTAGAGCAGTGAATCCCTCACCTACTGACGACATCAGAGATGAAAACGTATACGGAATCCATGCATTTGAGGGCACATTCACTGCTCCATTTGAAAGCGTGAGCGGGCAGGGTGGCACAGCGTGTTGAAAAATCACCACAGCAACATGCAGTGATCTGCAGGGCACGAGCTCAACTCCTGGGAAAGATGATTCAGCATTCTTATTTTCGACTCAGGTAAATGAACTACAATCAAATTGAGTAATAGTGACACCTTTTTTTTAATACTGGTTAGAAACTGCAGAAGCGTTTATGAAGCGCCCTGTAAAAATAAGCTGTTATTATTACAGTTTAAGAAGACTATTTACTCACATATTCAGATAATGGAAGTGATTGAGCCTTTTACTAATGGAAAGTGGTAATGCACTGAGTGAATAAGGGGCCTGAAGAGGCAAGCTTGGTGTTTGATAAATTGATTCTGGAGCTGTTCTGATGAAGGACGTAATGAGAAATGATAGCCCTTGAAGGTATATCATGCTGGCATTTTACTACAACCACTCACACTACACTAAGCGTTGTGTCTCTCAAGCTAACTTCTGCTCTTCGTCTATGACACAAACTACTAGCCATTTAACAGGTTGGTTTTTAAAGTTCATGAAAGAAGGAACCACAATCCAAAATGTCCATTAGTGGCTTTAAAGGTAACAGGAGCAAATTTGCTCACACAACGGAGCACAAAGCACTTTTTATTTGTACGGAGCTCTCATTGGCCCAGTCAAGGGCGGCCCCTCCGCTAAGGCGGAGGAGCGTCGCCCCACTGCTTTCAAAGCAGTGAAAAAGTAAAAAATAAAATGATAATAACAAAGTTATTATCATTTTATTTTTGGTAGCTGCGGGGCTGGGTTAGGGCGGGACGGGGCTGGGGTCATAGGGGGAGGAGTGGTGGGCACACTCTAAGTGTGCATGACTGTTTGGCCGGCCATCGTGGGCCGGCCAAACAGTCATGCGCACTTTGCATGTTCCCCACCAGGCTGTATTACACAGCCTGATGAGAAACATGCACAGGCTCCCTGTCCCCATCTGAGCGCTGAACCACAGCTCTCAGACCAAGCACAACACTGCTTTACAGCGTTGTGTTTGGTTTAGGGGAGCCTGTGTGTGCTTCCAGTTCCTGCTTCCATTCTGGGACGTCAGCACGGAAGCGTCGGAGAGACGCGGCCGTCCGAAGAGGTAAGTGTTTTTTTTCAACCCCCCCCCGCCTCACCATCCCCGTTCCCTGCCAGCCGGCACTGGGCCCAGTTGAGTTAGCTATAATGGGCCTGCATGGATTAATGGTAATAACAGAGGGCTCAGGTGGCATGATAAATATGAACTAGGCTGGGTCAATGGTAAAGATACTGGTGCGGATTGTTGGAATAACGGAGCACAATGCACTTTTTTGGGAAGGAGCACTTTGGCCCTTAATGATTCATGACAGTTTTATGCGGATACTGATATAGGCGAAGGGCCGGCAGTGGACAGGCTTGTGGACATAGAAAATGATTGGTCTATACATTTTTTATTATCATGTAGTTTTATCATACTGTGAGTTGGGTAATTTGATTTGTCTGATACAACAGTTTTAACCATTTTAATCCGCATGTGCACTGAGATGTAATGATTTTAATTAATTGAACAGCAATAAAATTCTTGTTGTTAATATTATTTGCTTTTTTCCTATTTTTAATTGAGCTCTGCTTTCTTCTCTTTTTCGATTTGGGGCCCAGATATTGGTCGCTGTGTTTTGTGCTTTTTAATTTGTGAGAAATACAGGCTTTCTACATTTCCATCGTGAAGTGTAAACCTACAATACCTACATCCATTACCCATGCCGTTTCCTTTTCTCCATATTGCTGAATAGATCTTTTTTTGTTTTTAAACGTAATAGTCTTTTTTTAATTACTAATTTTTTCCTTTTATATAGCTGCTGTTTCTCCTGTTTGCTGGACACTGCTTTTCCATATGCATTGGGAATAGAAATATATAATGATTCACACTTGCTGAAACACCTCATTTCTATTTTTGTAACTAAATCATCTCAATGTTTTCTTCTCCCAGGCATTAGAAACTGTATGGGGTTGGGGTTCAGTGACCTTGCATGTTGAGATCATGTCAATTATATGGTAGAGGAGATTCAATGGGATGGAAGTAAAGTTACGTTGAGGGGATCATGTAATGCCTGGCCCCATTAGAACTTTACAAAATGATTAATTACAAAGCGCCTAATTCACAAATGCCTTTCCATATCTAAATGTGACTCAAGGGCATACAAAATAAATATATCTTCTCATACTAATAATAGAGATTTATAAAAACCAATTGCAATCAGTGGCAGAAAACCAGACTTGAGGACTATGACTGATTTTCTGCACTTGTAATGTTAGGGTGAGGATTGGGAATTTTAGAAGTGCTGGGGGTCAGAGTGAGGACCATTAGAAACGCGTTAAACATTTACAAAGTTGTACATTTGTAAATATTCGCAGGCAATTCCAATGGAAGAGTCCATCTCGTTTACACACTTAGGGCCAGATTTACAAAGGTTTTGCATCGGGTTCGCTTTACTTTTATAATGCAGACTGGATGCAAAATCCTTTTCATGATTTACAAAGCAATGCAGATACCAATTTGCATTGGTTTGTGAATCCTGCGTTGATTCGAAAGAAAAAGTAACACAAACCAGCACAAAGTGCTTCTTTGCGTTACTGTGCATCAAGGGGGCATTCCATGGGTAATACATGGGCGTTCCTGTGTAACTACCCATGGTTTTTGACAGAAAGCCCTCTCTACTAACAATAGTAGACAGGGTTTTGCACCAAAATTTAATGCCACTTTAAAGCAGACATTAAAAAGCAGAAATGCTTTTATTTCTCCTAACCGTTCCAACTATGCATGTATGCTGCACTGTATAGCATACATCAAAGTAGGAAAGGCTTTAACGTCAGTCAAAGCATAGTATTTTGCAATGGAAAGGTACGCTTCCAGCACAAAACCTATTCCAGACTCACACAGACACCTTTGCACCATAGTGCAAAGGTGTTTGTGTGGCGCTGGGCTGCCTGATTGTTCACTGGCGCTAGGGAGTGGGAAGGAGAGTGCCATATTTCTGTAGACATGGTTCTTTCCTGCTCTCTCCCTGTCATCCAAAACAGCATGGCGTCTTTAGGTGCTACACTGCGTTCCGTGACAGTTTTGTAAATCTGGGCCCCAAAAATTGTTCCAAACAAAGGTTGGATTAAGTGTGTGAATCATTAAACATCTCACAGTGTTCATACGTGTTAAGTCACTTTTGTATTGTGTGAATAAATCTATCGAAGCAGATTTTCCATTAATGGAAAGAATGTTTAAGGCAAGGGTTATGCACATGAATCTGTGATATTTGTAGATTTAGTGTGTATGATTGAGGTTGTATGAATTAAAGAAAACATATATACTCCAGTTGGAAGGCAGAAATCTAGGGAGAGTAGATTTATGACGTCTGACATTTCAGAGCCTTTGCGCTTTAATATCAGTGCAGCTTGAAAAAAACTTAAGCAGCACAACTTTTAATACCTAGGCCCAAATTTACTCAATTTTGACATAACGCAAAACCAGCATTGGGTAGGCGCACCATTTTGGCTCAAGCCCATGTCTACTGACTTTAGTAAAGTGCAATGCACTGCGTTACTTTTGGGATAAGATTCCACCTAAAGCCACGTAAATCTTGATTTGCGTGGCTATGTAAATACCAACATGAATTTTGTTTTGGAGCTGCACGACAAAAGTGGCGCAACCCTAACGCAAAATCTCTGTAAATTTGGGTCCTAATTCGTAATGTCCATTTTCAAACAAAACCAAACCTTAGCATTTCTGAAACAAGGGCTCAATTTAACAATTTTATAGTTCCTGCTGTGTGCTATAGGTCCTTATATGAACTATGTTTGGCGTGCAGGTAATACGATACCAATGTGACACTGGCATCAAGGTTGGAGGTGCAGCTTTGTGTCACTACAGGGCGTCACAGGTTCACAATTCCAAAGAGTATCCTCAGCTATACTGAAGCCATAAAAATGATTACTATTCAGAGGCGTTATTGGCTCCATTTTTCAATGCCTAGAGATGATTCACGTTGAACAGTGTTCGATGTTGGCACTAGGTTGCAGAAGGACGAGTACCAGCCTGATAGAGAAATTTTCTGGAGGTTGTTTCTTCCTATAGACCTATAAAAGACACTTTCACTAGTAGAGATGGCAGTTTCCCAGATTGTGAGCTTCCTAGTGCTGTGTAATCTCTCTCGCTACTCACACAACGAAACTGCACCTGTAATATAACAAATACTAGAAGAAGATTGAACCTGTATATGCACTTGACAAAGACAGAATAGGTGAACAAGATTTGCAGTATATTCAAACAATTATTCATAGACAAAAACGTTTCATATTGTTGCTTTATGGTGTATTTAGATATTGTGACAAAACAGGACCTCTTTTTATCATGATCGTCCTTGTCAGCACATATGTTAATTTTACTACATATTGGGGTTACACTACAGTCCAGTTTTAGTACTTTTCTGCTCTTTTTTTCTTTTTCTTTCTCTAGTTCTTAAAAGACATTGACTCCTGACGGTATACAGTTTGGAAGGCTGTTTGGTTGCAACACAAGGAAACCTTCACAAACAAAATGTGCCTACTGAACTGTAAACCTTTAAGAGTCAATCTCTTTTAAGGAATAGGATTAAGAAGAATAAGGAGGAAGAAGCAAGGTAAAAGAATATCACCCTTCCTTCATCAACAGGCCATACACTTCTTGCAAGGCGGTACCATCCAATTGGTATAGAAAATAAATCTTGTACATATTCTTCCTGGCCAGCATAGGTCTGGCTTTAACATCATGCAAAGCGCTCCACACACCCAAACCTGAGACCAGAACAATGAAAGCATCATCTTATAAGATAAATATTAAAATGAGAAAACACCTAGCTGGGGATAACCTTAACAATAATCTCTGTATACAGTGAATAGTCATCAAGTCTGTTTAAGATGGCCATGGTCTTAGACGTACAGAGAGGTTCTCTTGTGTATTATAAATCAAAAACGTAATATCAGCACAGGTAGACTTTGCCAGTTATCTGTTGAAAACAGCCCCATTTCTTCAACATGAAACACCTAAATGAACAACTTGCAGAGATACTTTGGACCATGTGAAAAAGGAGAGTCTTGGAAAGGGCAACATACAAAGCAAGGGGATTTAACACTCCATGAATAAGCTACAGTTTTGTTCTTTGTATTTTGCATGTTGATTACATTTTGCATTGTCCACTGCCAATGTACAGGTCATTATTAAAGAAACTTGAACTGATAATTAAATGGCATAGGTATAGACCTAAATGAGAACATCCGTTATATCCTTGTTTATTGATGTGGTAATTGTAATGTGCTTACATTTAACAGCTTGTGGCATAAATAAACTGTAAGTAACTGCACTCCAAATCACACCTCAACTCAAGAGAAATTGTGTTATCAATATTAGAAATATAAAAATACGGCTATTCTTACCTTTGATCATAATGTGTCACTTAGTTTAGGGGGTGGGCAAAATGTTTCATTTTGCCAGTGGAACTGGCGGAATTTGACGACTTCGCTTTACACTTGTAACGCAGAGTTCCGGGGAAATTCTGCCAATCGATGCCTCACAGAATTGTTTCCCGTGAGGCTCTAGACATGCGAGCTGGCGCAAGTGAGATTTTGGTGTCCCTAGCATCCTTTTCTAATGCGGGCGATCACTGGTGGTCTTCAATGATGGCTGCTTTTGAGTAGATTTTCTATTCAAGCGGCAACAAAATCAACTTGAATTGCTGTGCACTCTTGCGCAGCTCATGGTGCCGTTCTGGCTGATTTTTCAACCTGCTCATGCTACCGGCACTCAATTGCAGCTCGAGGTGCATGTTTTCCGCCCATTGGTGGAATAAAGTGGAGTTTTTATGTAGCTCGGAGTGAAATTTCATTAGTTCCGCCCACCCTTAACCTAGTTCTCAGCAGAAAGAGCTCAACAGACTGAATTAATCTGACAGCATCTGAAAAGCAAAATATCATACAGAAAACATAGGACACTACAAGGAGACCTTATCTTGGATGAACTTATGCTGTGCTTGGTCACTATGCAAATATGCCCCTGAGGAAGGTTGAAATGTTGAAACGTTACTTTAGGGGGTAGTGCTGTATGGTCTGCCTGTTAGAGCGGATAATCGTGAAACTTGCATAGTTTTCTTTGCAGTATCTCAGCTTCAGATAGACTTGAGTCACCCCAGCAGCACCAACAATGGTATTTATTGGAACTTTTTTCAATGAACCCTAAAAGGCCATTGAACATTAGTCACCATGGTACAACTTCAACTATAGCAACAGGTGTGCAACAAATCACCTTCAGCTTGTTGGTCTGAAACTTGAATATTAAATATTATTTAGTAACAGATTACAGAACAACTAACCAACCAACTTAATAATAAACATCAAAAGAGGAAGGGGAGAGTCAGAACAGAAGATCACAGACTCTAGAATACCCATCACCAGAAAAACACCACCCAGGGAGCACAGCAGGAATAGTGTTTGTTTGCTGAGAATCACAGAGCTGGGTCTGGTGGCTCAGTGGACTAATGCATCCACTGTAGGGGCCTGTGTTCGACCTCATGGTCACAGGTACAAATCCCGGCGGGTCCACTCAGCCTTTCATCCATACGAGGTCGATAAAATGAGTACCATTGAGTTGGGTAACAATAAACATCTGTTATTCAGCGCCAAGATACCCACAGGTGAACGTGCGCTTTACAGATACACATGTTATGTTATGTTATGGTCATCTAGAATATTCGTCCAGCTGTAGTGTTCCAGTTCCTGAAAACAACTATTGAGATGGGAGATAACATGGAATGCATATGCATATCATTTCTTGGGATCCACTCATAAAATATCAATCAATCAATCAATCACGGCATTTATAGAGCGCGCTACTCACCCGGGAGGGTCTCAAGGCGCTGGGGGAGGGGGTAAGTTACTGCTCGAACAGCCAGGTCTTGAGCTGCTTCCTGAAGGCGAGATGGTCCTGGGTTCGCCGAAGGTGAGTGGGGAGGGAGTTCCAGGTCTTGGCCGCCAGGTAGGAGAAGGATCTTCCTCCGGCGGTGGTTCTGCGGATGCGTGGTACGGTGGCGAGGGCGTGGCTGGTTGATCGTAGCTGGCGTGTGGGCGTGTAGAAGGACATGCGGTCGTTGAGGTACTTTGGGCCCAGGTCGTGGAGGGCCTTGTGTGCGTGGGTGAGGAGTCTGAACGTGATTCTCTTGCTGACGGGGAGCCAGTGCAGGTCTTTCAGGTGTACGGTGATGTGGCTGTGTCGGGGGATGTCCAGGATGAGTCGTGCGGAGGCGTTCTGGATGCGCTGGAGTCTCTTTTGAAGTTTGGCTGTGGTTCCGGCGTAGAGGGTGTTCCCATAGTCCAGTCGGCTGGTGACGAGTGCCTGGGTGACGGTCTTCCTGGTTTCAGTGGGGATCCATCTGAAGATCTTGCGGAGCATGCGCAGGGTGTTGAAGCATGAAGATGAGACGGCGTTGACTTGTTTGGTCATTGATAGGGAGGAGTCCAGGATGAAGCCCAGGTTGCGTGCGTGGTCCGTTGGCTTGGGTGCGGTGCCCAGGGCCGGGGGCCACCAGGAGTCGTCCCAGGCGGAGGGTGATGAGCCCAGGATGAGGACTTCCGTCTTGTCTGAGTTCAGTTTAAGGCGGCTGTTCCTCATCCAGTCGGCGACGTCTCTCATCCCGTCGTGCAGGTTGGCTCTGGCGGTAGTGGGGTCGTTGGTGAGGGAGAGGATCAGCTGGGTGTCGTCGGCGTAGGAGATGATGTTGAGGTTGTGTCGGCGTGCGATGGCTGCGAGGGGGCTCATGTAGACTACCCACATGGATGGCAATATCCCTCCAACCTCTGCCCATTCCCAACAAAATCTACCCATTTCAGAGGTGGGTGAACAATCCCTAAACAGCAAGCTTCCACCAAGGTCCAATCTTCTAACATGTAGGCCACAGGGATGTTATCAGCAACTGTAACTATCCCTTCATAACCTTAGGAGGAGTAAGGATGCACCTGCACAGAGATATATATTGACATCCTGCCATATAAAAGGGGTGCTCTCATGAGGGTGAAGATGGGGGAGGTTTTAAACAGTAAATTCTTGTTTGCCTTTCGGATAAAACAAATGCCCACACTTTTGGACTTATACATTCTAGGAGGTGGTTGGTTTTCTGCTCCACATAAACTGCCCCCCTCGATTCTGAGAAAGGGAAAATGCTGATATATGAGGCAAAGGTTTGGAAATGCGGGCACACCCTCCCCTAAGGTCCTGGCAGATAATGGTACACAAGTAGGACATTTACAAGAGGAGCTGAATGCACGTCTGTCCTAATCAGTACCCAAAAATAATGCCAAGACGAGAGGATATCAGCTTGCATGGAAACACCCATCCTCGCAATTGATGAATTTGTAAACTAAAGTGGGTTCTGGATGTGACTGAGAGTAGAACACCCTCTCCACAGATGTAGTAATAATGCAAATCAAACACAGAGTGTAAGAATGGAACCATATTGGGATACAGAGCAGCATCTAATGTGGTGTGGCAAAGCTGGGCTTATTGGGGAAAGGACTTCCATTGTTGTGTACGTTACGACTTTGGCATAACTCTACAAGGTGTGCTTTTCTGCCCACAGGTGACAAGGGTGAACTTGGTTCAATGCACCAGCGATGAATGTGAAAGACAAGTTATTGTAGCCCCACAAGACACTGTGCAATGTGTAATTGACATAACAGTCTGAAATCATACATAACGACATAAACCCCCTGAACGAGAACCCCTGGCTGCGAGTCTGCCTTTGGTGACACAGTACATCCAATTCTCCATAAATATTGACTCCACACAGAGAAGGGGGAAAAAGGGGGGAGAGTGTACTCAGCCCGACCCACCATGTGACTATTGATCTGTATGCTGCACTGTACTGCTAATCTTTATTCTTCCTTTCAGGGAACCATGATGTATCGGTTTCTGTTTGTCGTAGGAAAATGATATTGGTTGTAAATTGTCTGTTTTTTTGGGGGGGGGGATTCTTTGAATTAATTTTTTCCTTTGTTCTTGCACAAAAATTCAATAAAGAAATTAAAAAAAAAAAAGTATTGCTATTGGGTTACTAACATTCTCATAAAGGGATCAGGGGCACCGTGGAAACAGCAAGAAACCTTATTTTGTTATTTACAGTATCACACTTACTGTACTAAAAAGAACGAACACTTTTAAGATAAAAGTATTTATAATTACAGGAATAATCTGTTTCTCAGTACATCTAAAACAACTACACAGAATGTTATAAAAACAGGAAGAAGACACTTTGTAAATAACGAGATTAAAAATGTCATCTAAAGCCTAGCACCTTGATGCCTACTTCTATGCGCTAAATTATGAGAGCATGAAAGGCGGAGCAATTTGCATTCTAGAGTTTCTTAGGGAGAAACGACGCGCTGCATACCCTGTTGACAGCAAAGGCTGTCTTTATCAGCAGAAGCGTGAAGACAGTGTTCCCTGTGAAGGTCAAACACCCACTGCGGTAGCAGTCAGTCGGTCTTTTTCTGGGACTTGGCTTTATCAACTTCAGTCTTCAGGCGAGAAGCATCATCTGGGAAGTGTGAAGTGCGTTGGCAGCAGGTGAGACTGTCTCTAGCAGAATCTCAGGTGATAATCTTTGCGAAGACCTCTCCTGACAAGTGGTGAAGTGGCAATCCTTATATTTTAAATATTAACAGAAACTGGAATTTCTGACATAAGTTTGAGAATGTTTGCACAGATTATGCGTATGAAGGTATGCATCCCAGACGAACATAAAAAGCAAAAGGACGTCAATTCAGAATACGTTATTCTGACTGTATGTGTGTGTTCTTACTAACCTTGAAAGGATAGGGAGGAGAGATTTAGCACAGACAAATGTCGCCTTAGATGTTGTATCAATGTCATTGATTAAAGAACATGACAATATCACAGTTTCTAGAAAGATAAGTCTGGCAACATCTTCATTACAAGGCAAACATGACAATGATTATGCATAAATCAGGGAATGTGGCGGCTTCCATGAACTAAAATGTAGTCAGGGCCCACATAAGATGGAGTCAGACCATAGGAATTTACATCACTACTTGGTAGCATGCAGTAACATTGTTTTCCAAACCATCTTTATACAAAAATTACATTTCAATACCATCTTTCACAGTAACATCATTTTCCCATAGCATCTTAGGCCAACTTAAGCATTGCATTCTATGGTACAGGAAATGAAATTTAGCTTAAAAATATGTATTTGGGGGGGCGTGGCCAAGCAAGATGGCTGAGCGGACGTGAGCCGCTTCAGCTCCTGCCCCTGAGTTTTGCCCACTGACCTTTAATGCGCTCACAGTGGACCATCAGGCTAGGAAACCACTCCTGCTGGTGTCCGTATTGATCAGGTGCGTCATATCTGCCTCATCTCCAGTTTCGAGGCGTAAATGTGACCCAGAGATGCGGCGGACTGGGGAGCCGGGAGTGCGCTCAAGATGGCGCGGAGATGACCGGAGGGCGGCCCGGCAGGAATAGAGCGTCTGCCCGCGACCCGGTGCCTTCCCTCGCCGGCGACGCCTGTTCGGAAGCTCTGTCCCTGACCAGCGGTGATCGGAGGTGTGCGGGGCTCCGGAGCATGCCGAGACAACCTGTGGGAGTCCAGGCGGCCTGAAACACTGTGCCGGGAGCGGCTGCGGCTTACCACACGCCGCGCTGACAGCTTGACTGCGGATACGCGAGGGCCTAGTGGTGAGTGCCCTTACTGCCTGGGGTGCACGGAAGGTGGAGGAGGCGCTGCCCGGCCAGGGGGTTTGCCCGCTGCCCCCTCTTTGAGTTTGACCGCCGGCTGGAAGGCGGCCTGGGGGAAAGGTGGACCACGAGGCCATGCCTGACCTTGAAATGGCGCCTGCCCAGTGATCGTCCCTGAGGAGAGACCCAGCAGATTGTCAGCGACGCAGGAGGGAGGTTAGTGGGGGACGGCCTCTGCCATGGCCCTGGCCATTTTTGGATGTGGAATGAGGGGGCTGCAGACGACCGATTGAACGGCAGAGAGTTCTCCAGGGTGCCTGACCTTAAGATGGCTGCCGGAGTGTGACCACAAAGAATCCCTGCCTTGTCACCAGGCCTACCCCACGGAGTCCCAGCTAACTGGGTTGTCTGTCATCGCGAAGACTGTTTGCGGAGGGGCTCCCGGTGCCCTGCCTCAACCCGGAGTGTTTCTCCGCCCATATGCCACCTAAAACGTTGTCGAAGAAGGTCTCTCGCTACTTCACAGCTGCTGATATAGGGCCTGCTGCCTCTGATTGCGACCAGAACCACCAAATGGCGCTCACCAGGAAGGACCTGGTGGCTTCTCTTCGGGACTTTAAACCGAGCTATGCCTGGAAATAAAACAGGACCTGCGCGCCTCCATGGACCAGCTCAGGGCCGACCTTTCGGAGAGGATGGCGGTGCTTCAACAAGATGTGGATGCGGTGGGGTCCCGAGTGCTGGAGGTGGAGGAACAGACGCAGGCCTTGGATGCCCGCTCCGCCAGAATGCACGACACTCAACAAGATCTTCGGTCCCAGCTCCACCAAGTGCTCTTGAAGGCAGAGGATCTGGAGAACAGATCTCGAAGGGAGAACATACGCATTCGGGACCTGGAAGAGGGAGCGGAGGGCCCAGACCTAGAGGCATTCGTGGTGGGCCTCTTCTCGGAAATCCTAAGCCCACAACAACTGAAGCTCAAGATTGATCGGGTCCATCGTGTGGGGGTGGCGCAGGCTGGAGAGCGCCGACGTACGAGGGATGTCCTTGTCAAGATGCACTCCTTCGCCACCAAAGAAGCCATTCTAAGTGCTGCAAGGAAAAAGGGAGAGACCTCGTTCCAAGGCTACAAATGTGCTTTATTTCAGGATTTGGCACCTTCTACACTGGCACGCAGGCAAACGTTGCGCCCTGTCACATCCAAACTCCGAGAAGACGGTGTGAGATACCACTGGACCTTCCCCTTTGGCCTCTCTTTCGAACACAAGAATAAATCTCATCATATCTCCGACCTGAAGGAAGGTCTACGCATCCTGGGTCTCCCCATCCCAGCTGACGACACCGATCCTGGTCCTTCCACTGGCTCGGGGTTGCCCCGGAGGGAATCCCGATCTTGGCACATGGTCCCCACAAACAGACGGTCGCCCAAGTGAAGCCCCCTGGTGTGGTGGACCCTGGTCGTGGCGACGCTCGTGTTGCATGCCCGCCACGTCTTGCTGTTGGGACATCAGCCTGGGCAATGATGGTGTCAAGTGGACGCTTTGAACACTTATATAGGAACTGCTGAGGCACATCTGATACCCCGAGCTACTAATGGTCCATAAACTGTCCTCTGTGTTCTCGATGCATGGGCAAACGGGGGGGGGGCCTTGTCCGTTTAGCCCAGAATTTCTTCATTATTCTCTACGAAGTTCAGAGCTGAGAGCCCGTTGGCTACTAGGCTAGTAGTTCATGGGGTTTTTTTTTCTTCTTTTCTTTTTGGCGGGGAGGGCTCCTGGTGGTGGTGTAGTGATAGACAGGGTCTTATTAGAAGAGTGCGTTGCGCCGTCAGAAGGATATACCATGAGGGTGGTTCAATGGGCGGGGGGAGAGTGGTCGACCTTTCTAAATGATCTCCATAGCGTCGTGGAACGTTAAAGGCCTGAATTCGCCCCAAAAATGCCCAAAAATCTGGAAGTATCTTAACGATCGCCAGTTTGAAGTGGTGGCGCTACAAGAAACGCATCTTAAGAGGTCTGAGGAATCTCGATTGTGCCACAAAACATACCCGATAATTTATCGGTCTTCAGCTAGCACCAAGCATAACGGAGTGGCCCTGCTTTTTCGTTCCACAGCCAAATTCCAGCCTGAGGCCATCAAGACAGATCGGGAGGGCAGAGTCTTGATGGTGAAGGGGAGACTACGGGGTATCCTCTGTACATTTATCTCCCTCTATGCACCAAACGCGGGACAGAAGATATTCCTCTCCAACACACTGGACCTGATTAGTGGCTTTGCAGAGGTTCCAGTGATACTCCTGGGGGACTTCAATCTGACATGGCACGAAGCTCTGGACAGTTCACGCTCCCACAGGGCTACCCCCAACAGCTTTTCCAAAGGGGTTAAACAGAAAATGACCACGCTGGGCCTCTGTGATGCTTGGCGGACATTACACCCTACTACCAAAGATTTCACTTCTCTCATGTCCACCAGTCATACTCTAGGATAGATTATATTTTTCTTAGTCAGACTTTAGTGGGCCCCTTGCAGGCAGCTCAGATCCTGCCCCTCTGGGTATCAGATCACAGCCTCATATCCATTAGTCTAGCATGGGATGGGTCTAAGCCCGGCACAGCGCGATGGTACTTCCCGGTCTCGCTCACTCGAGACAAGGCCTCACGTGACGATCTGAGAGCCGCTATTACTGAGTTCTTTGCACTCAACACCCCGCAGGCAACTACACCACAGAATAACTGGGACGCTTTTAAAGCGGTGCTTAGGGGCAAATGCATCCAGCTTAACGCGGTCCTGAATAAACAGAGAGCAAAGGAGCGCATAGCTCTTGAAGGGGAATTGGAAGTAGTGGAAAAAGCACATAAGGACACTCCCACTCGAGCGCTTCAGCATGAGCTCACCACACTAAGGGGTAAATTGCGATCCATTTACAATAACAGAGCTGAGTTTACATTGTTGAAATTGCGACAGTTCTCATATGCCCAGGGGGACAAGGTGGGGACACACTTAGCGAGACAGCTCCGAGAAAAGAGGGAACGCAAATTCATTGGGGGCATCCTAGATGGGGACGGCCGCCTCACCCATTCGGACGGCATCAAAGCCAACCTTTTTGGCAAATTTTATGGGGAACTATACTCAGGCAACCCCCCAGATACGGTCCTGCAACAGCGATACCTTGACTCTGTGGACCTCCCACACCTTCCCCCCCGCGGCCGCAGAGCCTCTAGATGCTCCCATTACATCGGAGGAGGTTGGGCAAGCCATTTCTAAACTTAAACTCCACAAAGCCCCGGGACCAGACGGTCTAACAGCGCACTTTTATAAATGCTTTGCATCTGAACTAATCCCACATCTCACCGAGCTGTTTAATGCGATAGCGGCAGACGCCAGGGTCTCAACATCAATGGCTGAGGTGGTGATTTCTGTTATTCCCAAACCCGGGAAAAACCTCCAGAACTGCACCTCTTATAGGCCCATAGCTCTCCTTAATCTCGACGCGAAGCTTTACTCTGCGATTCTACCTGCCAGGCTGGACGATTTGATGCCCGCATTGATCCACCCTGATCAATCGGGCTTCATAAAGGGGCGGCAAATGCATGACAACATTCGGCGCACTATACACCTCATCGAGAAAGTCTCTAAATTTCAGATCCCAGCAATCCTAGTGGGTCTCGACGCTGGAAAAGCCTTCGACAGGGTGGATTGGCCATTTCTTTTCCTTACCATGCGCAAATTTGGCTTTGGGGACAAGTTTCTCAACATGGTCAGGGCCAATTATCATCTTCCACAATCGTGAGTATTGGTCAATGGGCACACATCCTTCCCCTTCGCCCTAAGGAGAGGTACACGGCAGGGCTGCCCGCTTTCCCCCCTGCTATTTGCCCTTAGTATCGAACCCCTGGCTGTGAAATTCCGAGCTGACGAGGAGATCCGGGGAATCCGCTTCGGAGGCACGGACCATTAAGCGTCCCTCTTCGCGGATGATATTTTGCTCACACTCAGGGAACCGACCACCTCCCTCCGGGCGGTTCAGGAGGAACTGAGGCACTTCGAACTGCTGGCGGGTTTCAAAGTTAACCTTTCCAAATCCTCCATACTTAACCTCACTCTCTCCGGCGCCGAAGCATCGAGACTAAAGGGCCAAACGTCCCTACAATGGGCTCAACACTCCCTCCTCTGCTTAGGTGCTCACCTCACTCCCAGAATCGGGCATTTATACAAAGCTAACTACCCCCCTCTAGTGTCACTGCTTCAACAGGATTTTAAAAGATGGAAACCTCTCTACATTTCCTGGCTTGGTCGGATCAACGCCGTCAAAATGACGGTCCTGCCAAAACTTTTATAATCTCTTTCAGGCTCTCCCCATTGAGCTTCCTCTGGACCTGATGCCCCGCCTGCGCTCACTTGTCACTAACTTCATCTGGCAAGGGGGGAGGGCTCGCCTTCCCTTTCATGTGTTGAGACGGCCAAAAAAGGAGGGGGGAGGGCGGGGGGCGCTACCGGATTTTACGCTATATTATCAAGCCGCACAATTGCGGGTGGTGATGGAATGGACGGCAAGGGAATCCGAAAAACACTGGCTCCACATGGGCAGGGCGATTGTGGGTCGGTCCATCTGGGATGTCCTGTGGAAACCAAAGAAAGACAGGCCAGCGAACGCATACCTAAGCACCCCCACACGTACCACACTCATAGTCTGTGACCAGGTCACGAAGAGGGAGGGGTGGACCACTTTTCCCTCCCCATATACCCCAATTCACTTCAACCCGGCATTTCCGCCGGCTCTACGCGAGGGGCCTTTTGACTGCTGGAGAGAGGGAGGTTGCTTAAAGCTATCAGACCTATTTCACAACTTTGACGTATTGACGTTTGAGAGCTGTAAGAGGGAGTTTCAGGTCGCGCACAGCGAGCACTACCACTATCTCCAGCTTAAGCATTGGGCTACACTACCGCACATATGAGAGGCTGCCACTAGGGAACTCACGGCTATGGAGAGACTGGTGCTAAAAGCAGGCTCCATGAAAGGGGCTATCTCCTCACTATACGCCTTGCTATTAACTACACTACACGCTCCCCGGGCATGCTACATGTACTAGGGCGGGACATCACGGGGGAGGAATGGAAAAATGTCTGGGGCGATATTTCTAGACACAACCATTTAGTAGCTCTGAGGGAGGCCTATTATAAAACGCTCCTAGACTGGTACCTTTACCCCACTAAACTCAAGCAAATTTTCCCTGACACCTCAGATCTTTGCTGGCGGGGCTGTGGTCTACAAGGGGACTTTCGCCACATTTGGTGGGACTGCCCTGGCATTCGGCCGTTCTAAGAGGAATTCCTTTCACATATTAAGGAGATGCTGGGGTACATTATCCCGACAACTATAGAGGGGGCTTTAATAGGCATCAGAGATCCGGAACTGGAGCACCAAACAAAAGCGGACAAAGCGATCATGTGGGCTTGTCTGGAGGCGGCTAAACTTACAATTGCGGCCGCATGGAAAAGGAAAGATGCGCCCGCGCTTTCAATGTGGCACTCCCGCCTATGGAGAATTCTCTCTATGGAACGCCTCGCTGACATTTTCTGGGATGAATACAAGAATTTTGAGTTTAAATGGGGCCCATTGGTAACCTATTTGTCCCGAGGCTTGCCCTCGGCGGTGTGCCCGCCCTCTCTAAGGGCAATGCATCTCTTTCAATTCTAACCCCTCCCCGGAGGGTTGGCAGACACACTCATCCCCCACTGAGATGCTAGGGCCTTCCTTACATTGCCCACTTTTACAGATGTACCTGCGCTACTCACTTCCTTAGCATGCGGAACCACCACCACCACCGGGGCAGGGGAGGAGGGAGGGTTTGGGGAGGGAGGGGGGGTTTTCTCTTTGTTTTTGGTTTCTTGTTCTCTGCGTAAGGGTTCATCCTTATGACTGGTTGTTTGAAATCGAGCATCTTCTCTTCTGCATATGGGGGGGATGTAATGACCCTGCAACATGTGAAACTGGACTGTAATTAGCTGTTTATTTCGCCCCGGGGTCTTGCAGGCTCTACTACTTCTATGTTGTTATATCTGCCTATGATGCTGCCTAATAAAAAGAATTTTGACAAAAAAATATGTATTTGTAATTTGGCAACACATTTTCAAAATTTAAAATGTAGTAACTTTCACTGAAGAACATTTTGTAACTAATGTAAAACATATGAATATTTTGTAATGGTAAATGTACATTTGAGGATAAATAGATAAAATAAAATGATACAAATACATATAATTATGAATGCATATTTACGGAAAGGTAGATAGCTAAGGAAAATGCACATATAAAACACAATCGGGGTTTGAGTGTATACCCCTCCCAAAAACAAATACAAAACTTAAATCATAGAAACAATAAAAACATCATCTATATAAATTAGGGAGGGGCAAAATACGTCAAAGGCAGGTCACATTTATGAAAAGATGTGTTCAAAATAATACACTACATAGAAAAACAGTATTTTTGTAAAATATGTTTTTTTTCCAAAAGTGACCCTGGCAAAAGATGTTATGGAAAATGGTGCTCTGACAGGGAACCTTGATATTTTTCCCCACAGGGAACAGACCGGATCAAAGGAGTTATCAAAATTGCTTGTTTCCCTGACAAGACTCACAAGTATTTTATAAAAGCTTTAAAGAATAGGAGGGACAAAGTGGTAGAAATAGTTCTCTCCAGCTGACATGTTGTCCGTAGACCCATTACTCGGTTGAACTCATGCCTAGACGGGCCCTTTTCTTCTGGGTAGAACATAGTGCGTCTGTGCCAGCACTAGACATCGGAGTTTTCTGCCCAGTTTTTCTGGATAACAGAACTAGAAACAGCTCTGGCTTTTTGTTTAATGCTTCCTCAGCTATATATTAAATGAATGCATCCAAGTTGAGACGTCTTCAGAGTGCTGAGACAGAGGACTGGTTGAGAGGTATAAGGGGGTTAGACAGACTGAAAGACTGCAGCTCCTGCTGCTCGAAGCCAGCAGTCAGGAGTGGTGCTCCGCGGACACTCTTGATGAGGATAAGTGCCCGTCCTCTCCTCCTCCAAGGAGGCTCGCTGGAAGGATGGAATGCGAGACATGTTAAAGTGCAGCCAAGATCCAGAGGGAAGGCCGTGAAAATGTCCTCCCCCGATACAATGTAGAACAATGTCTGACGTTCAGCTCACACTGTGCTGCTCTTCGGCCAGTACAAATAAGCCAGCTAACAGCAGCCGTGAAGACTGTTTGACTGCATGCCAAGCGCAAAGCCATGAAAACGTGGCAATGTTTATTTCTTGGACATGTACGCGTTTTGTAGAACATTTATTACGGATGCTCTTACCTGTGGAAGATTTCAAGCTAGAGGTGTGCAGAACAACACCAGGTCCTGCCTGGCCGGAAGAGGCCTGCTGCAGGATATTTTACCAACCTGCTGGGAATTGTGCTCCCAGACAACATGTCCAGCAGCCGGAATACTAGACATTGTTTCCACTTTGCATCACTGGGAAAATGAGTCCTGTATTACTGGGAGATGCTTTTATAATAGCGAGAGATTACCCATTAAGGTTACCACCTGGCCTATATTTTACCAGTATGACTAGTATTTTTATGTCAAGGCCAGTAAAAAAATTCGGCGAATAAGTCAAGCTGATATTTTTTCCTTTTTCCCACAAATATTTAAAAAAGAACATATAAAAAGAAAACACTTAAAAAGTATGTAGCTGACGAAATTATTCCTGGCTGATAATTAAAATAAAATGTAACAGAATTGCCTTGTAAAAAAAATGGAGTGCATTCTACATAAAGCGTTTTCCTGACTCTTAAAGAATCTTATAATATTAACCCGGGGCTGGCATTTTTCTCTGAGAAAGGTGGCAACCCCACAAACGGTTAATCCTACTAGAAAAATCCTGCGTAATTACCGGTAGCTGCAACATTTTTCCTAAATTACCAGCTCCTTATCTGCTCAAATAAACCGAAAAAGATGTATTTAATTCTGCAGTCATACAGTGGCATCTTGAATGCTATATCATATACCACCTATTTTGTATGAATATCGTTCTTTTGTTTACATTTCTCAAATATTTTCACCACGCGCAATGCCACATTATTCACCAGTAAGTCAGAAAAGGCTACCTGCAGAAGGCACTTTATTGACTTTATTGCTAACACAACCTGCCTTCTTTAAATTATTCCAGCCTCCTCCGGCCTCACAAACTTATAACTAATAATCAGCAGGAGGACTTGTGAAATAGGCAGTTTGAGGCATCTATGTTATATTGTGCCGGCTGTTTAAAGAAAATTGATTGAGATCTCCTTGACCATATGGCCCAAACAAGCATTGGCAAAGCCAATGGTCTATCGTACTGTGCCAACACATGAACGCAGCTCTCCTCAAGTTAAAGCCTGTCCTAATGTCTTTGCTAATGGTGGGAAAAAGGAGCAACAAAAATGATTTTTCTCTGTGTTGAACTCATATAGGGCATAAGTAATTGAATGTGACAAACTGCAATGATGGAGTGTCATTTTCTGATTTACAATAGTCCTTTAGGTATTCCAATGGAAATACGTCCTGGAAGGTACTATGATAACCAAGTAGCCTTAGTATAAGGTGAGAGGGTAATACACCTCTGTATATACATTTTAAAGAATTTTAACAATATGTCTTATAGAGGTCTGTGCTGTCTAGCCAGACCTAGAAAGGAGATTGTCATCGCCCTGTTGAAGAAACCTATTATTAATGATCATTTGGCCACTGAGCTATTATACCAGTTTGTTTAAGTCTTCAACGCTGAACTCCATTAAGGCACAATTTTACATCTCACCATTTTGTTTCATTATGTCATAAGTATACAGAATAGAACTGAGGGCTGATCAGCATTGCTTACATTGTTTTATAGGTAATTCTAACACAATATAATAGGCTAAGGGGGTTATTTGTTCATTGGTGGGTGTTGCCAGCCTTCTGGGTCAGCATAGCTTCTCACCTCTGTCCCAGCTGAGGGTCAACTGCTGAACTGAGAGATGAATTTCTGCTTGTTGGGATGTCTTTGCCAAAACTGCATATGCCAGTGTGGTGGGTGCACCTTTGACAAAAAATAGAATGCTGAGTGCACCTTCATGTTGACGCGGCTTGCTTGGCACTCCATTTTTGTTTCTCAGAAGAAATCGCAAAAAGCATGGATTTATTTCTGAAAAACACAATCTGGCAATAGCCCTTACTAGCATGAGGTTTGCTTGTCCCTAACTGGGTCTGCGCAAGGAATATGTAGGAAGGGCGAATATTCCTCAGGATGTTTGCCCTAAATACTACGGAGCCTGGAGTCAGCAAAGGTAGAGGCAACGTGGCAGAGGAGCCACTGCCGTTCACTTTGCCACTGGTGGCTCCCCCAAGAGTCTGTGGTCCATCGACCTCTGCATGAGGTGGGGTGACCCTGAGTTGGTGGGGTGAGAGAATTTACTTTAAATGCCTATACCCCACCCAAAAATGCATTAAAAAGGTGTTGGAATCCCAGACACTGGAGCATGCAGAAGCCCCAAAATAATGGGGGACAGAGTCTGCAAGTGGTGAAAAGGGACTGAGATTTTAGCACAATAAGACAGTAGAAAGTCATTTAGAAATATCGAAAAAGCTGACACCGATTTTGAGTAACTGTAGGTCTTTATTTAGTAGTCTGTATGATATACTTTTCCAACGAGGTTTATTTGAAATATTAGTGAACTCCTTTTCCAAAGACCTATTGTGTTTGGATTCGCAGTTCTATGCATTTTAAGGTCTTAATGCATATCTCGACTACTATCACCTTTCACAGATGAGTTATTCGAAGTCTGTTATTGATCAATTAGAAGATATTTTCTCAGCAATATTCCAAATGCTGGCGGAAAAGGATGATAATCCTCTGGTTACCCAACTGACAACACATGTTGATTATTGCTAAGTTATCATAGTGTATCGCCGAGAAACACTACAGACTAGCTTTAGAATATTTATTCTTTTGCGTACTGTGCATAAAGTTACTATGCATGAACAATAAATGTGAATTCATGTAAGCACCTCTTAGAAAGTTCTGGCAAACACTATAAATTGATACCAATGACTTATTGGTGTACATCCATAATTGCAGATGGTGTTGTAAATGTTTAATGCCACTGGGGGACAATGGCGATCCCTTTGGTACCTCATACAACATCATTATCTTGGAGAATTCAGTAGACCTTATCATGATATTCTTTCTGTATTTTTGGAGGAATGCCTAAAACCATTTTGGTGTAGTTATTGAGATTGCCATCCACATTCCTAGCATGAACATCGATTCACCAAAATGCCAGGGTTAGAAAAAGTGACATCGCACATCCTTTGACCTCAGTGACATTACTGGAAGTGTCATCATATGACCTCTGCCCTGAATTGTCCCAGGAAGTGATGTCACATTACCTTAACCCTGATGATATTAACCCTGATAATATTGCTGTATCTATTGGAAAGCACTGTCCCACGCGACCTATATTTCTTCCTATGGGGCTGTGAATAGCTCCTACAGCTGGCCCTATGTATGTTGCCCTTTAAGATAATACATTTAGTCTTTGTGTCAATCTATTTTCTTTATATTCATTTCTTGAGTTTAATTCATTTCTTTATACATTTTGCAAGTTGCAATCAAATTATACATAAAACATAGTATAAATGCATACAATATATAAAACGCAGAACAATTTTATCAAAAATAAATGGTTCTTTGATCAATACTTTTCACTTCATATTCAAAGATGATACAAAGAACCCTTATGCTAAAAAACAGACAAAGAACATAGAGACATATCTCTATACAGAGACAAATATTCAGAGGAAATTACTGCCTCTTGCCATTATCATAATCATACTTATACCACCATGTATTTCAAATACCACTCTCTCCTTACATACATACACCTTAATTCATTTACTTTTCACATTCACACTTATTCCAACCACCCATTACAATCACTGTCCATGTACAACGGGAAACAGACTCTTTTTTCAACCGTTGTCGTGGGTTGGGATCCTGTTCACTCCAGGCTACGTACACTTCGGTGGGAGGTATCTTTACATGACCACCACCTTCGGGACCACCTGAGATAACAGCTTCAAACTGGTGGATCAACTAGTAGGTATCTGATAGGTCTTAGGCTATCCTACTATTGGCTTGCGGCTCTTCTTAAAGGCCGGAATTTGATACAAGCCCTTGAATCATTTGTTTTTCTATTCTTTCAAAAGGCTTAATAGTTATCTATTTCTTGTATATTAGCTTTAAGAACCCATGTATTGTTATTTAGATAGTTCCTCGAACTAATGTGTGTATTAGACATCCAAGGCAAGTAGTCTCATGCTCTCATATCTTCCTCATAGCGTCAACCATCTGTCCTGCGTCTGCCTCATGTCCCGGGCGAGTCTAACGGCTGACTGAATTAGTCAGAATATGGGCCAAAATATTGCTCTATCTGACTTTGCTGAAGTTCCATAATAATTGCATGATTAACAGTGGTGTAACAAAACGTGAGGGCCCCCCCTGCAAAGTATATGGAGGGGGACCCTCCCCAGCCCACCACCTACCACTTTTGCTGAGGGGGCCCCCCGCACCTCTGGGGCTGCGAGGCCTTATGTGACGCAACAGATGATTAATATAACAACACAGATAAATGTGTATTTTAGATACCAACTACATTTTAATTTAGAGTGCTGACATAATATGCCAAGGGAGTATTACTAATTCATTTTTGTCTTACGTGAAAAACTATGCGTTCTTTTGAAGAGGAGGCTGCAATGCCACAATATACAGAACAACGCTGAGAAACTACATTTTTTATATCACAAAATGTCATGATATAATGGCTCCACTAGTGCATCTTTCAATGGGAAACATATTATTAAATCACAGGGAGAGGCAAAATATAAAAAATAAAAAACAACAGTCTTTATGTTCACCTGAATTACCTGAATTCTTTGATATTGCCCACGGTCTATTCACAAAGGTAAATTTGTTTGTAAATGTAAGTTTACAAGTTAATTTACCTGACTGACATCTGCCAGGTATTCACAAAAGGATTCCTTGCAGACTTAAGCCCTTTTATAGGTGTAGAAATTTCCACCACAAGTGTACAGCTCTCCACAGCCATAAAATCCTACTCAATGGTTGGGGCTGAGGGCAGTCCTGGGTGTTTTAAAGACATGGTTTGCCTTGGAAGTTTGTGAACGCCCATTAGCTAGAATGTTTATTGGCATTCACAAACTCTTACTACTCCCCTTTCCAACCTGGAAAGGTTCATATTTTTACTCCAGCGAAGTGAGGGCGTAAATCCCTTTCCAGGGTTGGAAGAATCATAAAAGGTGCATTAGTCAAGAAGATTCCATTCCCACTTTGTGGAGATTTATGCCTCAGAGAACTCCACACAAGCGCAATGGATTCCAAGCACAGAAATCATATGATTTTTCATGGAATCCACAGTCATCCCTGTGCCAAGAACAGCTTTACATGCCCATCCCGATCAGCATTCGGAAATTCCAAAAACGAGTAACACTACATTCGATATAGGTTTACAGAAAAGAGTGTAGTTTTACTACTACTTTTGAGACTCAGCTCCCATAAATTGAATATTAGCTACGCTGTTGGTTTGAATTATTCCTTACTGTTATGGAAAGTTTGATTTATTTATTTATTTTTTAAACATTTCTTTATTAAGATTTGTAGTATACAAGGATACATGGAGTAATTATTGATGAGCATATCTTCAAATCGTCCAAAAGTACACATCAATATTCATAAATTTTGACTCAAACCATAACAACAGGCACAGAGTGTTAGCCTACCATCTACAATAAATAGCATTGCAACCGAGTTCGGTCAGTCCGTTTGTTTCACAGTTCTTTATGTATTGTAATGTACTCTCTATTTGAGCAGTGTTGCTTATCGTACTACAATATATACAGCTGATAATCATGTCCCATTCACATCGACTCATTTCCCGCATACAGTCATTCGTAGCACAAGTTCGGCCTAGATTTAATACTATGCTTATGCGGCATATTACCTCTAGCTCCCCGAACCTTTACCACAGCATAGGGGGACTTTCCTTCACATATGCTTCTCTCTTAGCTATGTCACTTGACATGTATAACTCGATGTCGAAAGTGAGGACTTCAGTTCTCGTCTGGGGGGTGTGTCTGCAAATAGGCTTTCAATGGTTGCCAAATATCCTGTGGACGTGAGGTCGGGGGCTGCAGTGTGGCATATATTTCGCTTGTAGTGTCGCAATATACTAGGTCTCTTATCCAGGCCTTCACCATTGGGACTTGCGTTCTACCCCAGTGCAAGGAAACCTGTCGTTTTGCTATCAGTAGGGCTATTGCAGTAAATCGCCATATATTTTTCTTTAGGGGCTTTACATACCCCAGCAGCGCCATTAGTGGTGTCGGGTGTAGCGTATGTTCTATCATTAAGGACAGATGCCTAAAAACCTCCCCCCAAAATGTCAGAACCGGTCCACAGCTCCAAGCCAGGTGTGCGAAATCAGCACAGTCTGCAGCGCATCTAGCGCATACATGTGAGGTACTGGGGTCAATTTTAGCTAATAAGTATGGTGTAATGTATGCACGGTGTAGGTACTTAAAATGTAACAGTTTGTGGCGATGGTTACCTGACACATAGCGTGTTTGTTCGCATGAATATGACCACATACTGTCTGTTAATGGCATTTCTAGATCTTGTTCCCAAGCTGAGCGTGCCTTTGCACCAACTGCAGGTCGAAGCTTCAGGGATAAGTGATATAATCTCGACACCAGATGTGTCCCATCCGGCGAAGTTATCATTAACGTGAGTGGGGGAAAATCTGAGTGCTCGGTCGTCGTCCCCGGGAGCGCCCCCACCAACGAGCCCCGAACCCTGTGTAGAAGAAATCTGTCCATGTAGGATACATCGCCGCAGAGGGGTAGTTCTCCAGTGGTTCGCAATTGCGAGTCCCCCAAAAAAACTCCCACAGTATGTAACCAGTGTCTGCTAAGGGTCTGTTTAGTAAGGGTCTCCATTGTAGGGGGTATCCAGGGATTGTCGGCTAGGGGTATATGCGCGGAATATAAAACGTCAACGTGTAAATATCGTCGCAATTTGGACCATGCCCAGCAGGCTGTGGACACTGTTTGAATTTCAGTGGGGTTGCGAGGCATGCCCTGTGGTAATATAGTCGGGAGTGAATTAGGAAATACTTGAGATCGCTCTGGTTTTAAAAATTGGAGACGGGCATCTGGATGGTACCAATACTACGTGAAGTGTACCTGTGCAACAAGGTAATATAGATAAAAATCGGGGACCCCAAAGCCTCCTCGCTCGTATGGCATGATGAGGGTATCCCACCCGATGCGTGGCTGTTTCCCAGCCCATACAAGCCGGAGCAGTAGGGATCGCAAAGTGTCGAAGAACTTCATGGTGAGTGCGATGGGAATGTTTAAAAAAAGGTAAAGAAAACGCTGGAGTACTATAATTTTTATAACAGCAATTCTGCCCGCCATGGAAAGGGGAAGTTTGACCCATCGTTCGATTTGAGTTGTAAGATTATCGATAGCCATAGTTGAGGCGGATCACTTCCGGAGCATTGCAATGTAGGTATATACCCAGATATTTCGGAGGGTCTGTACACCATCTAAGTGGGAATTCGATATCAACGTGAATAGTGGCCGGTGTCAGCGCAAAGACCTCTGATTTAGTCCAATTGATTGTAAGTCCCGAGTATGCCCCAAATCGGACCACCACTCTCTTAACAATGGAGACAATTTAGTGCCCGGTTCGCGCACAAAGAGCATAACATCGTCCGCGTAGAATGAGGCTACGAGGGGGCCTGCATGAAACTGCAATCCGTGATGGAGATGTCTCTCCTGTATGTGCCTAGCCAGGGGATCCATGGCTATAATAAATAACTGGGGCGAGAGAGGACATCCCTGCCTGGTGTCCCGCGTCAGGCCAAATTGAGGGGTGACCTCGTCATTTAATTTCAGACGCGCAACTGGGTTGGCATACAGGAGCCGAATTAAATTAAGAAAACCGACCGGGATCCCCAGCTTCTTCAGCACAGCGTAAAGAAAGGGCCACTCTAAGGAATCAAACGCTTTTTCAGCGTCGAGTAGAACTGCCGCAGCAGGCAGAGTGGGCTCCAGCTGGTTGATAACAGCAAATATAGTGCGTAGGTTCACTGGCGTGGAATGGCCGGGGACGAACCCTGCCTGATATTGATAGTGAAAGGCGGGTAGCTAGGACTTTAGCTAAGATCTTGTAGTCCTGGTTAAGAAGTGATAGCGGCCTGTAGGATGTACAATTCCGAGGATTTTTACCGGGTTTGAGCAGAAGCTTGACCATAGCCTTTTGCATGGTCGGGGAAAGGGCTCCTTTCTGTAGGGCCTCGTCATATACTTCCAGAAGTCGGGAAGCTAATATGTGCTGATAGGCTTTATAGAATTCACCAGTCAGGCCATCTGAGCCGGGGGCCCAGCAGTTGGCAAGTTCCCCAATTGCTTGTTTAATTTCATCTTCATCTATTGGGGAAGCTAGAAAATTGCAGTGCCCCTTCTCTATCCACACCATGGCTATCTCGTTCAGATAGTCCAGAAGTGCCTGTCCCTCTGGTGGCTTACGTGTCGTGTATAATTGTGAGTAATAAGACAGAAAAGCAGCCGTAATATTGCTGCCTCATGACAACATGACATCATTATCTGCCTCTAAGTGCGTGATATACGTTGATTGGTATTGAGGGCGGAGTAGTCTAGCGAGTGTCCTACCCGGTCTTTCGCCTTTACCGTATGTTCGGGCCTTGGCGTACTTGCCCAAATATTTGACCCCACGGTCCACTAGCTCCGCGAATTCTGTTATCAATGCCGCTCGTTCTCGTAATGCCAAGGGGGTGGCGGTCTCTTGCGTAGTCCTATCGAGGTCTTAACTTTTTTCTCTAATGCCTCTAAGTCTCCTCGTATGGAGCGCAACACTCCTGCGTGCTTGGATATGCACACCCCTCTAATATATGCCTTAAAGGCGTCCCATAATGTGGATTGTGAAACCACTGTGCCCTCATTTAACCGAAAATACTCTTGGACAGCTTCTCCCACTTCGGTATGAAAAACTGGGTCGAGAAGGCCTCGGCGGAGAATCTCCACTGATTGTGTGGTCTCGGTATCATAGACAGTTCCAATTTGAGGAGAACCGGGGAATGATCTGACAGTGTACGGGATAATAATCGATCTCCTGGGATGCAAGTAGAAGGTGGGGCGTAAGATACCAGTGATCTATTCGCGACCATGTACTTTGTGAGGCTGAATAGAAGGAGTATGTCTGATCAGAGGGATGCCTTGCCCTCCAGGGATCCGACAATAGTGTGGACTCTAGCATCGAAGTGAGCCCCTGCATTGCATGCGGTTTAGTGATGCATCCTGGCCCCGTAGAATCTATAGAGGGGTTTAGAGTGAGGTTGAAGTCTCCTCCCAGTAAGATGTTGTCTACATTTAGTCGTGTAATTTGTGTGGTGATCTTAGGAAAAAAGTCCGTAGTGTCTACGTTTGGTGCATATATATTAATCAGTAGAAGCGGCTCCCCGCCCAATGTGCCCGATACTATAATGTATCTGCCCTCCTCATCCGCCACCACCTCCCCAACCAAAAAGGGGAGTTTTTGATGGATCAGGATACACACCCCACGGGAATATGTGCTATAGCTGGCAAAAAATCTGTTAGTACCCCATGTGGATGCAAAACGATGTTCGGGGAGTGGAGCATAGTGTGTTTCTTGTAGGAATGCCAGCTGAACGGAATGCCTGGACATGTAGGCTAAAACCTGGCGTCCCTTTTTGGGGTTTGATAGTCCTCTGACAATCCAGGACATACATCGGAGCTGTAAACCTGTGCCGCGCACACTAAAAGAGGTCATGTAAGTGACGTAGTGTGAATCATAACAGTACATAGTTGCATTTTTCTCACTGCTTTATCTAAGCTGAAAGGCATCACTCTGTACCAAAAACATACATAACAAATAATAACTCCCAACATTCCCCGTCCCAACCCCCACCCACATCGGATACATATAAATGAGCACCCGGTGAATCCCATTGAGAAAACCCTGTAGGGAAAGCGAAAAACAATAAAAAGGAAACCCCAAACCCAGAGGGGTGGGGGGGAGAAACAGGAGGAAAGTCTTTCCAATGGGGGTAGGCAACACTCCTTAAGAACCGTCAATGTATAATTAAACATGATATCTATCTTCACTCCCATCTTAGTTAAGACAGTGGCAAGGGTGTTAATGATCGTGTGTTGCGTAAATGTTCATAGTTTATTTGTGGCTAACAGTTTGGCGTCTTCGCGTCCCACATGCTGCATCAGTGGAGGGAAAAAGTTTCTCAGTTGTGGGTGGCGGGGCGCTGAGTCGGTCTTGTATTTCAGGGAACCCGAGGGTTACTAGGATCTGGTTTCTCTGTCGTCTCCATGCTTCTGAGGGGCATTCGTGCTTTGGTGATGCTTCCAAAATTTTCCCGCTTCATCAGGACTTTCGAAAACGTGAGTCTTGCCGCCCACTTGAATCCGTAGTCTAGCTGGGTACAGCATTGCGTATTTGACATTTGCCTTCTGTAACGTGCGTTTAATGTCTATATATTTGCGCCTCGCCTCTTGCACCATTGGTGTATAATCAGGAAGCAGCGCTATTTCCGATCCTTGATAGGAGAGCAAACCCTGCTCCCGGGCCATTCGCAGCACCGCATCCCGATCTTGATAGTTGAGGATTTTGGCTATGATCAGTCTTGGGGATGCTGGCACTGGGCACGGCCCCAGCGTCCGGTGTGCTCTTTCGACGCAAAGGTACCCGAGAAGGCCTCCTTTCCAATGAGGTCTATCAGCACAGTCTCCACAAATTTAGCCATGGGGTCAGTGTTCGTAGACTCGGCTATTCCTGCGATGCGGAGACTATTTCAGCGCGAGCGCGCTTCCAAATCTTCAGCCTTGGTGGCCACCACTTTCAGAAGGGCCTCAGTTCTGTCCAGTCGTTTATGGATATTCAGCTGCGCGTCCTCCAAGGCCGATATGCGGTTTTCTGCTTCCCCAAACCGGGCATGTTGTGACTCCAGATGTCCATGAATGTAGTCTAGTCGAGACGTAAGTACATCAAGGCGAGTGTCGATGGCCTGGAAGCCAGCCTTGAGTTCAGCCATTATGGCCGCGGTGCCTTCCAGCAATGGGGCCCCAGCCTCGGATGGGCCTTCGTTGTCTTCCCGCCTGGGAGTCTTCGGAGCGTCAAAGCTCATCTGGCGTTGTTTGGGGTCTGTTCGCCCCATCGTGCATAGCTGTTCTCTACAAGGCGTGTGGAAAGGACAGGGCAGAGCTCCTGCAAATAAATTGCTCCCACGTAAGGCCCCAGTGCAGCAGCAAGGTTAGTTGGGCACAACCGCGATCTGCTTACTGTGTTCACACCACCGAAGGGAGCCAGCGGCAGAAATATGGTGCTGGGGGGGGGGCCCAGTCCAGAGGGGCAATCCAGTACAATCAGGCGGGTGGAAGTGGGCTGCTCGTGATGTATCAGTGCCTGTCCCCCATCGCCATTAGTTAAAGCTCCCGCTCATTATTTCAGGACAGTGGGTGCTAGCAGCCTCGTGTAGTGGCCTCACAGCAGTTAGGGCGTCATGTGTATCGTCCCCGGTCTCAGCCCGACTTCAGCCGTTAGTGGTGCGCATCGCCGCTCATCACGCACTTACTTGGGAGCCATGCATTGTTAGCGGCAGCAGTCAGTTACGCACCCTCTGCCCATCAGGCAGTCCCGTAGCACTCCGCTGAGGTGCGCCGCTGGATTTGCTCGTCGGCCCACGGTGTGCCGCCCGGGCCCCGCCCTCAGGCTCACCCGAGTCCCCTGTCGACTCGGGGCCTCCGAGGGCCGCGTCAGGCCCGGGCTCGCATCCGCCGCACCCGCACTTCTCGGCCGCTGTTTAAGCCCACGAGCGGCTCAGATGTACGCCGCTTGCTTGCTGCACCTCAGCACGCAGATTCACGGGCACCAGCCGGCATTTGGAGCGAGATGGGAGGGTCTGGATGCGCGACGGTCCCGGAGCTTCAGAGTCAGGTGGCCATCTTGGTCGCCGGCTCGGCCACGCCCCCGGAAAGTTTGATTTATGATGGCCTGTAACCCTCTATCTCACATTTGAAATACATAGGGGAAGATTGTGTTTACACATATCATTTGTCATGCATTCACAATACTGAAACATGGTAATAAGTTGTTTAAAAAAGTTTGTTTTTCTTGTTTAATCTTTTATTTAATTATAAGAGTGTGCTTTGCACTACTGAATTTATATAATTTAAAGAAAAGAAAGGGTATTGTCCCGTCTCCCAGCAGTTGCTGCCTAAAGTAAACAGTGCTCCTCAGAACACTGTTTACATTCTCCTCTAGGCAACTCCTTTGCCTCTGAGGCCAGGGGTTCCAAAAGCAGTCCCAGGGGGCCACAAGGGGCAAGCTAGGTGTCACAGCTGTGACCCCTGCCAACCCCTAAATAATGTCCATGATTCTTAGTCATAAGCAATCTGTCTATGACTACGTGGCATTGGTGCAGAGAGGAGTATCAATGTTCCTTTATGATGTGAGGCTGAATTTCTAATTATGTCCTGGATCTAAATTCAGCATGTTGAAGCTGTGGTATTTTTATTGATTTTGTTAACATCTTTTCTCAAGTCCCAATACTGGGCCTGAGTCAGCAGCGGGGGCCGAGGGTGACATTAATAATGTCTGTCAGGCTGAGCAAAGGTCACCCTGACCGACACTCTTTATGTTCAGGTCAGGCAGCCAGGCGCTAAACATGCACTACAATTTGCAGGCGCCTGGCTGCCTGAGCTAAACTTTGCCAGACTACAGATGTCACAGCCCTGTGGGCGTGACCTCCTCAGCTCGGCTTAATGTCCAAAGTCCTCCCCCTCATAACAAGGGGGAGTGTCACATGATAGCCTCGGACCTGGGCACTTCAGTTTTAAGCCCTGAAGTGCCCAGGGCCGAGTGTCTATCACTGACACATCACAGAATGGGGTGGGGTCAGCAGTCTCACTTACCCCATCCCTCTCTGTGACAAGTGAGGGGCTGCCGCCTCTTAGGTCAACCAATGAGAGGAGCTGGCAATCCCAACTCCTCTGGAACCACCGAGGCTGAGACGTTACAGCAGGTAAGGTTTATGTTTTTATTTAATGTTTGGTGCATGCCTGTGTGTGTGTATGTATGAATGTATATGTGAGTGTGTGATGTGAATGCATGGGTGTGAGTGACTGCATATGTGTGTGTGTGTGGCCCCTCGGCTTCCCCTACATGCTAATTGCCGGCCACCACTGGCCCGAATCACAAACTGCATGTTGTAGTATTTACAGTGGTAATACATAAGTACTGCTTACTTACTACAAAATTCAGTTCACAAACCTACAGTTGTAAATTTCCACCTTTCCTCTCGTCTCTATGTGGAGATCCTCACACATGTAAGTTTACTACTTAGGGGCCGATTCTGATGCGGGTTGGAAAAGCTTCCCGACCGAATCGGTTGGGAAATGGTGTCCGACCCACTCGGATCGGGAAAGTCCGACCGGCGGAGTAGGATGCATCCGGATGCTTCCAGATACGATTTGGTTGAACTCCCATTGACTTCAATGGAAACATTTGTTCCTAACCGCATCAGAATTGGGCTCTCGGTCGGGAAGACACGTTCCCGATCCGATTTGGAAGGAGCAAATGCCGTTAGGAGGCCTTCCTAACTGCATCAGAATCAGGCCCTCGGTCGGGAAGCTTTTCCAACCCGCATCAGAATCGGGCCCTTAGTAGTAAATGCAAGAGGGAACAGGGGGAGTGGCTAGGAAAAGGGGATACCTACTAAATGTGAGGAGTAAGAAAGGGTTTAGGGAGGACTAAAGAGAAGTTTAGGAAGGAACAGAGACACAAAAGAGTAAACCCATTGCTATTCACAAACTACACTTCTAAAGTTACTATAGCCAAAACAGTACTCCCGTTCAGAGCTGGTGTAAGTCGAGCACCACTCATGGCCAACCACTTGCACTGCAACGCAACCCCCCTAAAAAAGAATGGAGTTATGGACTTAAAAATAAAAACCCATAGGAAATAATGTTAAATTAAATTAATTATGTAAACAATATGATAATGTAAATGCATTTAATTTAATGATAAAGCAAATCTAAAGGTAGAAAATATTTTAAAATATTTTAATAATCTCTTTTTGTGAAAAGAGAGGACTTTCTTTTAATGTATTTCTTTTTTGAAAAAATTCTGTTTATTGAGTTTCAAACAAGGCAAGTATGTACAGTATACAGCAAATGTGGTTCATAATGGTTACATTGCTACATTTCAAAATGTACAATCAACATTTACTGTTCCATTCCATACAATACAACTATAGGAGGGAGAAGGGAAACAAAAGGGATAGGGGTAGGGGCCACTCAGACAGTGAAAGAGGAAAGCAGCTGTAGCACTGTAGCTTTACAGATCTGACTCTTGCTGTATAGCGGTCAACGTGTTCAACTGGAGTCAAACAGGAAACCTTATGGGGTCTGCACCTCTGCAGTAATGGGCTCAAGTGGAGTAGTCTCATCATCAGCATTCACATCCTCACCCAGTCCTGATTTGGACATTAAGATATACCTCCAAAGAGGACCAGACATCTTTACGTCAGGCACGTGCTGGCATCAACTCCGAAAAGACATTCAGTTGCTCCTGGCATTATGCTGCATCTTTAAGCCAATCAGCTGCGCACAGTGGCATGCGCCAGCCTCATCGCATCGCTCTTAGGAAGCAGGAGAAGGAGCACCGCCAACTTGCGCCCTTCCGGCAGTACATCCTTCATGTATCCCAGGAGCGCAATGCATGGGGAGGTCTCCAGTGCATGTCCAGTGACCTCTTCGAGTGCCTCAAAGACTGCACCCTAGAACCGCTAAAGACCAGGGCAGTCCCATGCAAGATGCAGGAAGTCAGCGCACGCAGCACTCATCATCAATCAGTCCCATTCTGTACATTCTCTCTAGTGTGCTGTATAGTCTGTGCAGATATTTAAAATGTACAAGACGGGCAGCAGGCTGTAATTGATAGCATGTGAAAGTGTGTAGGGGGGTGTTGTCAGGACCCTCTAGTGTCTGCTGTGATGATATAAAGGAACCACCTGGGTAGATCAACCCCATCAGTCAGCTGAAGGTTCCGTAGCCTGGTGCGAGTGCCAGCATCAAGGGTAATGGGAAAGAAGGGGCGACCTATAAGTGATACCGATGGGACAAACAGGTGTTCCAGGCGAGCCCTATGTTGAAGCTCGTTCCACGCCCACACCGTGCATGCCACTGTGTCTATCTGTGCCCTCAGACGCTTGGGGGCCATAAAGAGTGGCATCTGGAGGGGACACGGCACATCCTGATTGTGTTCAGGGGCTGTGTGGGCCTGAAATTGTGTAAGGAAGAGCTAATGATGTGCAGACTGCGGCTGAGCACTATAATAGTATAGGTCCATATCCAAAGCCTCCCGTCCCTCCTGTTCAAAAAGGAGGCGTCAGTATTTCCAAAGCAACTTGGGGGTTTACCTCTGCCCATGCAAGGGACACCAAGGGCGAATGGAGCTGTTGATGAAAGTAAAGCGGCAAGGGGAGCGGCAGGTTAATAAGCAGATATATATACATTTTGGAAGGATCACCTTTTTCGCAATGGCCAGCCTTTCTGTTAGAGACAGTGAGAGCCTCTGCCAGCTCTCCACATGCTCATCCAGCCACGTCAGCAAGCTCCTGTAGTTAGCCTTCCATAGATCATCAATGTCTTTGTTGAGCCAGAGTCCATTTGCCCAATCGAGCGGGAATTCGGGGGAAAACTCAGTTGTTGCGTCCAAAAGCGGCTCCATAGCTATAGAAAATATTGTAAGGGACAAGGAACAGCCCTGACGGGTACCTCTTGTGACTGGAAAGGTGGTGCAACCCGCAGTCAGGCAACAGGCTGAGTATACAAGAGCCCAATCAACAGTATGAACTTGGAGCTCAGTCCAAGGCGCCCCAACAGGGCAACGAGGTATGGCCATTTGAACAAATCAAATGCCTTAGTTGCATCTAAGAATGCCGCCACTGTGCTCAGGGTCTGCGCGCACTATAGTCAGCGGAAGTTGGACTAGCCGCAACGTGATCAGTATAGCCAGGATTTTATTGTCCATGTTAAACGTGAACAGGGGACAATCTGATTTGCAGTGCTGGGGTTTCTTACCCAGTTTAAGGATTGTCACAATTAACGCCTGTCATAAGGATGGGGCAAAGAGCCAGCCAACGGCGTCTCCTTGTACATGGTAAGGAGCTGTGGGGCCATTAAGTGGACATATTCTTTATAAAAGGCTGCTGTGAGGCCATCCAGACCGGGCGCTTTATCAGCTGGCATTGCAATAATAACCCAGACAATCTCCTCCACCGAGAACGGTTCATCTACATATCTTCTGTGGCCGTCCTCTAGCCACAGCAGCTATACAGAATCAAAATAGGTGTTGAGGTCCAGGGAGGAGCACTCTGCTTAGTCGGATACAGTGAGGAAAAGAAGTCAATCTAGCCTCCTGAACCTCCCCAGTGTCAATGTACTGGTTGGAATGTTCATATTGCAGTTCTACGTCGTCTCTCGCCCAAGGCTTGCACAACATATAGTCCATGGTCTTGCCCACCCTGTCCTCCTCCCCATAACGCTGAGCGTGGGCCTCCCTGCCAAGATAACTGGTCTCCCTCTGCACAGCCTCCTCGTATTCCAGCAGTTTTCCCTGAATGGACTCTAGCGCAGCCGCGCTACGGTCTGCGAAATATCGTCGTTCTGACTCTCTGATCTCTAATCGTGCAAGATCACTACACAGCACTCGCAATACCCCAGCTTGCTTCTCTATGCATGCACCTCTTATTACAACCTTAAAGGGTTCCTTGAGGGTAGAGAGCGACAACTCAGATTTATCATTATGTTCAAAGTAATGCACTGCTGCAGATCGGATTTCTGCCCTAAACACTTGGTCACGTAAGTCTGAATGCATGCATAGGACTATCTGGAAGGACTAGTTCCAGCAGGACTGGAGCATGATCAGACAGCATCCGAGGCAAGTGGGAGACCTGCGAAGTCCATGCATTGACATCACGCAAAGCCAACCAATAGTCAATGCACAACCATCTGGTGTGCTCCACCGCTATGCATATGCCTCCAGCATCATTTAAGTGTTGGGAGTGCCAAAGATCGACGAGGTCAAAGTCTTCCATGAGCAGGCACAGGTGAGCGGAGGCCCGCGAGTGCGGGCATCTAGAGGCACTGGATCTGTCCGCCGCAGGGTCCATTGCTACATTAAAATCTTTGCCTCACAGAATCGCGCCAGGGCCCAGTGAGCCCGCTATTTGCCACACCTCCGCGAAGCCCTGGGGGTCATCAACATTGGACCCATATACTGAGAGAAGCTTAATCAGGTGGCCATGTAATATACCAGAAAGCAAACCATAGTGACCCTTCGGTCACATATTACGCGTCGCATGCGCCATGGCAGATCCTTGTGAATAATTATTACCACACCACGAGCATAGTTGAAGTATCACTCTGCATGTCGTTCTCCCACCCACCCTGCCCGGAGCCGCGCCTTGGTACTCTCTGTGAGATGTAGCTCTTGCAGGAAGCAGATGTCCACGGAGTGTCTCTGCAGGTATGCGAGGACATGTTGCGCCTTGTGCCAATCATTTAGGCCTGAGCGTTCAAGGTTAAATGTTTAATTGACTGAATGGGTAATAAGGGTTTGGTGTGGGCTGTCCCTGTCGCCTAATGACCAATCGTCAGCTGTGTAAGCCTGTATCTGTGCGCTGAGTGGTTCTAATTGAAAAAAACAGGAAGAACATTAAGCAGCCAAAGGGCTGCAAATATCAGCAACATACATACAGTCCCCCCCACCACCTTGGCCCCCCAGTTGGGCCAGATTCCACCAACCCACCCTCCTTGCAACGCTTAGCAGTGGACTAGGAGAACTCTCCAGGGACTCATCCCGTGAGGGCGATGTAGAGGCCTGCTCTCTCCCAGCCAGTGAATAGGTGGGTGGCTGGAGAGAGCAGTTACAAGGGGGCACGGGCTCACCAAGCAGCTACATCAGGACTGCCAGATGTCTATTGCCACTGATAGGTCCGCTGCCAATGTTCAAGACATGGGCGGCTAGATCACCACGTGCCCTAGAGTGGCTCCCTCTTACCCGAATCAGCAGGACTGGGCATGTGGTCCAGCAAGATGATCCACGAACAGCCGGCAACGATCCACCTGCCCTAGACAGAATGGACTTGGCAAATTTTGCTGCAGACTTGGGGTCAGTGAAGAAGTGAGTCTTCCCTAGGTGGAGTATCCGCAACTTGGTGGGGTAAAGTAGGGAGTACTTGGTGTCAGTGCATTGAATGGTATGTTTGTCTGGCAGAAAGATCTTCCTGGCAGCCTGAACTGCCATTGTGAAGTCTGGGAAAATTGACACCTCATTCCTCTGGTAATGGAGCAGTCGTCACTCACTCGCCAGGCGCAGGACCACATCTTGGTCTCTATCATTTAGTAGGTGGGCTATGATGGGCCGGGCTGATGATCCCAGTGGGGGCCTCTGCCCAAGGGACCTGTGAGCCTGCTCCACAGTGAACATAGTGGAGAGTGTATCCCCAAAGATCGCTTGAAGTATCCCTTCCACGTAGTCCTCCATTCTGTCCACCGCTGTCAAATCAGGTACCCCAAGGATTCGGACGTTGTTTCTCCTCAAACAAGCCTCTAGGTCCTCATTCTTGCGGATAACCTCCAGCACCTTCTCCATGCACGGGAGCTTCTCGCAGCCCATCTTCTACATCCAAGGTACGATATTCAAGCTGCTATATGCGGTCCTCATGTTTATCCGCATTTTCTTTGAGGTGATTGAACCTGTCTGCTAGGAGGTCTGTTTTAGTTTCAATGGCAGCTAGGCTCTGTTTCAAGTCTAGGATCATACAGCAAATATCCGGCTCTGGTGGCATCCCATCTCCGCCGCTCCGGCCCAGCAAGAAGTCCTCGGTAGAGGGGTCCATCATGCACGTCTGTCTATGGTTCTCAAAGGAGAGTTTTGCTTGTCTTGCATCTGTTTTCCCCATGGTGCATCCAACAAGGTGCTCTAGGCAATAGCAGTGCCCACCAGTCAGTGCCCGTAGCAATCAATACTGCAGCCACAGGACACAAAATGAGAGCCGGTCACCCAGCCTCCAGACTCCACCTCACCCCAACGTCCCCGGAGGGCATGAGCAGGCCAATGCGCCACACATTGTTGGCAGAAATGAGTTGGGCCCATAAAATGCGAGATCCATCATCTCCAGATCTAGATAAGTGCCAAGTCTAAGGGCCAAAGCCTACAGCGAATGTAGTGGGGGGGCTGGGGCCATCAGCGCCAAGGAGCCTGAAGCTGAAGGAAGCACAAGAGTCCAGTGCCGCACAATAGGCCGGCAGTATAAAGTCCAGTAGGTTGCCTGGGCCCGCAGTGTCTCCCCGCCATAATGCTGCACCTTGCACAGGCAGTCACGGAGCCAGAGCACAATCCAGAAGATGCATGCCACATCGCGGCAAAAGAGGGCGCCCTCCAACTGGCGCTGCCCCTGGGCCTCCTCACATTCCCATTATCTTGGAGCTCCCTGCTCGCATTCAGTTCGGGCGGCCGTTCCCAGCCGGCCTACCCAGCTTGTCCTGGTCCTCAATGCAGCGGCAGGCACTGCCTCCCAGTGCTCAGCATGTGGGTTGCCCCCCCCAAGGGCACTCACCAAGAATATATTGCCGAATTCACACTCCTCAGCTCCAGGTGGGGAGAGGCAGGGCCGACCACGCTCGCCAGCCGGCTCCACTGAGGCTTGTGCAACTCTCTCAAGACCGTCTCAAAGCCCGCCTCCAACAGGGTGGCCCCAGACGCAGGCCTCAGCCAGTGACAGGCAGAATTCCGCTCGCACCCCCTCGATCCGGGGACCAAAACGGGCAATACTGTGCGGAAAAACCTCAGGGACACATTCCCAGCCCGGCAGGCCTTGATGCCCCCAGATAAGTTGGATAAAAACCCGATCAATCCCTCCGGCTGGCAGAGCCTCACAGTTTGGTGGCCATCTTGCGGCTGGGCTCTCTAGCGCTCCCTTTAATAACCTTTTTTAATGTAAAAGTTAATGTAATATTTTTTATTAAATAGAATTAAATTACTGTTAATAATTGTCACTTTCAATCTTTTTTAATGCATATTTCTTTTGTTTTACTTTTGGTGGAATTTTTAAAATTTAAACATCCAAAAAATGATTGTAATTTAATTTCATATAGAAAAAATAGTGACATTTTAAATAAAAATTAGGTGAATTGTGCTGTAGCATTTTTTATTTTATAGTAAAAATATTTTATGTTAAATATTAATGTAAATTAATTTGTAAATCTCTATTTTAAATGTAATACAAAATAAGAAAAATGCTTCAGCATAGTAAATTAATTTCAAAATAAATAATTATTTGAAATGTATTAAATTAACTAAAAAGCAATCTTTAAAGATTATTTAAAAAAATCCCATCTAAAGTAAAATGTTTGTATTTGCTTCAAATTGTACTAAAAATACACAGTTATGCATAGAATTTATTGAAATTAATTATTTTTTTAAAATTAAAGTTACACTTATTGTTAAGGTTATTAAAATGTTATTAACATATTTTAAAATTCAATAATATTTCTTTTTGATATAATATACTTTTTAAACAATCAATTTAATCTCTCTCTCTCTCTCTCTCTCTCTCTCTCTCTCTCTCTCTCTATAACGCGTAATGGCGGTGGTGCAGGGCGTTCTTTGAAAATAAATACACATTGCACCTCAACGGGTCTGTTTTCGTCTGTCCAGGAGTGGATGTTGTGTGGCGAAGTCCAGGGATATATATATATATATATGTATTATATGGTCAAAATAACATTAACACAACATTATTTCCTACAGGGTTCTACTTTAAATCCTCCATTATTTTCTGTGGGTGGGTGTTGCAATATTATTGTTTGGCCATGTGTGGTGCTGGACTTCCTACTGCTCATTGTTTGCTGTAGATAATTTACACTCGTAAATGTGGCTTCATCCCCTGGTTCAGGGTTTAGAGACAAGTAAGTCTACACTTTTGAGGAATTTTACATTTGTAAAGGTGAATAGCAAAAAGTAGTAAAGTTACTCAAAAGTGTCAGAGTAAACATGCTAGTGTAGATGTACTCATATGTAAGTTTACTTTGTGAAATGGCCCCACTTTGTTTTATTATCACATGATCTTAATTTTGAAGTTTTTTATTTGTATGATTTTGTATCATTTTTAACTTTTGATAATTTGTATCTGTGATGTTTTATTGCTTGGTACTGAAACTTCTATATTACACTTTAATGTTAGGTGGGGTCTCAGCTTCACTTTAGAAATCAAGAAAAATCTGTAAATAAATATAACCTACAAGTCTAGTAATTTTCTAGTAAAAGGTTCCCATTCTAGTATCATGTGACGTTTTAAGGGGAGAGATCATTAGTGTATGTTGTAGTAGGTTCTTAATTTCTTCAGTAAGAAAGACACATTTACAAGCTCTGTAATTTCAGTAGAAATGTTTCAAATATCGGTTTGACGTGTGATGTTGGGCATGGTGCTGGACGTAAGTTGAAGCCTTTAATTTTGTTTGCAAGCTTTACAAGCCTTTCTACAACATGCATTTTAATGTTTAAATTGCTACTTGTTTTAGGGGTGAGTGTACTGAGGTGGTATTAAAGGGAATTTTGTTGGTTTTGGGTTGTCAATCTTTATCTTGTTTTTGTATTGCTTTGGGTTTACCAAATAGCTGTATCTTCTGGTCCTCAGATTGGCTCTAGGTTGTGAAGCAAGAGTCTTTCTGGCTTCTGGATAAGTCTGTTCATGAAAGATTGAATATTTCCTGGAGTTCATGTGCATTTCTCAATCTAGCCCAGGCAAGTTCCCCAGGTCCATGCATGATGTGCTGCTCCAGTCCAGGTTTTACTTTGAATTCTGGGACTTGTAATCTTGTTTATTCCATTATATATCAGGACTACAAGGAAAAAAATCTGGGCTGGAGCAGAACATCAGTCATGGACCTGGGAAACTTGGCACCTATGTCAATCAGTGCTGTATGCACAAAATCAGTTCATGAAAGAATGAATATTTACTGGTGTTCCTGTGCATTTCTCAATCAGTGCTGTATACAATAGATTTGGACTGCCACTATTGTCATTTCAAAATCTGGCCTGTCAGTCTCAGGCCAGTTTTACCATTTGTTGGTGGGTGTATTGTTTATTAGTTTTTTATGTTTTTTAGGGATTCCAGGAAATCACCTAGGATTTTCATATATTTTGATTTTGTGATTTCACTCAGTATCTCTCATTTGAATTATGAAAACTGGTCCCATTGAATTCATGATAAGGTTTGAATGAAAGCAAGACATGCTGTTGCAAGTTAAAGGAGTGTGATTTTTTATTTCATGTTGTACACCTTGATGGTAATCAGACATTAGTATGATCTCCGCTGAGGATGAAAATCAATTTTTTCAAGCATTATTATTGATTACTTAGTTATGAACTGGTCCAGTTGTGTGCTCTGGGGCCCTCGCTACATGCTATCCCAAATGAGACCTGTTTGTTCTTGGGACTGCCCGCCTATCAGTGGAAGTGTTTCATAGCAGTATTTTTGGGGAAATTATTTGTAGGTGAAATGCCATTTTTAGGATCTTATCTTGAATGTGTGCGTCAGACCCTGGAGTGAAGTAGATCATGGCTTCTAGAGGATTCTTATGCACCTCTACTAAGCTGGAGGGATTGGGACTAACTGAGGGGCTGGTTCTCTCCTTAAAGATCTCAGAAAAGTTTTCACTGTCTGGTGCCCTAATCTATCGTTCTCCTAAAGCCTCCTCCCAGTCTGTGAATGTGATCATCAATGCAATTACCCTTTTATATTTACAATACTCATACGTTGTGGTAATGTGGTATTTCAGTGTGCACGCAGATGATCCCAACAATAGATTAGCAGAGCAGCTTAAGGAATCTATGGCTGACCTTTATCTTATACAGGCTGTTCAGGATGCTCCTCATATCAGGAATCATATCCTCAAACTGATTTTTTTCTAGTCAATCTTTGGTTGTGACGTACCCACCTCTTCAACTCACCTGGACTGACCATTTTTTATTGCCTTTTTCTGCATATTATGCTATGGTCCAGAATGCTAAATGTAAGGATAAAGAGCCTTCTAGACCCTGGCATACTATCTCTGAATTGAGTTTAGCCAACTTGTACTCTCAAATAAAGATTAATTTATCAATGAGAACTGATGCTGCAGTCAGATCCCTTACTGATGCCTTGTTGTCAGGTTTTGACACTTTGGCACCCTTAAAAACCCACAGTAGGAAGGGATCTGCGCCTTCGGCGGGTTAGTTCTCATTTAGCCTTAACATCAAGAAAGCCAAAATGGCCTATAATGCTAAACAAATAGACACATCTGGAAATACCACTAGAGCAGTTTTTAGAATTGTCAAACCATTCCTAAAGCCTGAGACGTGCAAACAAATCATTCCAACCTCCCAGTCGCTTGCAGATGACTTATCTTTATTTTTCTATGCGAAAGTGGAAAAAAATGGTGCAAGCTTCAAACAGGCTGCCTCACTTCCCCCGTCGAGGTCCATCTCCCACTTCCTCCAAGACAAGGAATGTCCACTGGTTGATTCATTTAAAGAAATCTCGCTAGCAGATTCGGACCGTATCATTCACAAAGTTAAATCTGGATCCCCTCTTGATCCTTCTCACATACTATCTAAGGCCTCTACTGCAATTAACCCCTAGATTAATGCTCTTTTGAACCTTCCTCTAGAGCGGAGTGAAGTGCCTTCTAACTGGAAAATGGCACTCGTAGTGCCCCTTCTATAAATAACAGTACCAATCCACTCACTCTGAGTAATTATAGACCAATCTCCCTCCTCCCTATTTTAGGGGAGATGTTGGAATCCCTTGTGAATTGCCAAATAGCCAATCATGTTAAGTGAAACAATAGTCTCCATCCTTCTCAATCAGACTTCCGAGCAGGGATTAGCATGAAATCTGCCCTCTTGAAATGACTGAATACATCAAAATGATCCTTGATGTGGTTCGTAAGGCAGTGGTCATTTTACTAGATCTTTCCACTGCATTCGGTACGGTGTCTCACAATATCCTCACGTAAAGATTGGAGAAGGTAGGAATAGGGGGCAGGGCCAGCAGTATTTTCATTGCCATTTACATCTCAGTTTAGACCCATAAGGTGTGGTGTGCCTCAGGGCTCAGCTTTTAGCCTTACTCTCTTCAACTTCTATAAGGCCCCATTGGCCCTGGTTGCGCAACAGTGAGGTCTGAATATCGCCTCATATGCAGACGACGCACAACTTATGTTGGCATTTCAACAGCCTGATGACTCTGTGGTTGAGGATTTTCAGTGCTGTCTTACTGCTGTTGCTGATTGGATGTGTAACAGCTGTTTGCAACTCAACTCTAATAAACCAGAAATTTTGGTATTTGGTACTCCCTCTCCAGTCTTTGCCGCAAGACTGTTGTCTCCCAAGTTGGGACAAATTCCGTCTCCCTAAACAGTGCCCAGGAATCTTGTGGTGCTGTTGGATATGGCATTATCTTTCAAACCCTTAGTCCATGCTACAGCTGCTACTTGTTTTGGGCTTCTAAAATCACTGAAAAAGTTTTTAAAATATCTCCCTCCTGGAAGGGGATTCTACATGCTCTGTTTGCCTCCAGATTAGACTACGCTATTGTTCTCTTTCTGGGAGTCTCTCAAGAAGTTCTTTCGTGTCGTCAGCGTCTCCAGAATGCTGCAGCCCGACTTGTGCTAAATATTCCCAAAAGGCATTCTATCTGGTCTGGCTTAAAGCAACTACATTGGCTGCCAATTAAGTCTAGAATTTAGTTCAAAACACTCTTGGTCACACACAAAGCATTCCATCAGAATGGCCTGTTGAACATCCAGAATAGGTTAATAAAATATCTCCCCGCTAGGACACTGTGTGCAGAAAATCACAATCTGCTCTACGTTCCCAAAGTACAGAAAGCCAAATCTGGTGGAAAATCTTTTTCTTTCTTTGCCTCCAGTATTTTGAATTCTTGACCACTGCATCTCCATGCTAACCCCAGTGAAAGTCTGTTTAAGGCTCAACTGAAGGCCTTCCTGTTCCCTGAACTGAAGACTCTGCTCTTATTCCCATGATCATTTTAGCACCAGGATGTTTCTTATGAAGCAGCAGCTTCACTCTGCAAGTCTCATTTCATTCATTCATGGCTGTGATCTCTACATGTTTAAATTAAACTCATGTGGAGCAAAAATACATACGAGTGAGGTGCATGTTGTCCTTTTGATTATCTCTGTGCATGCCATTTACTAATTCCGCATCACACTCTCTCTTGGACTCCAGATGGACTTGGATTCCAGATGATTTTGTGTTCAGTGCGAGTGGCTCATTGAGGGTAAAGAACTTGTCTACAATACAGGCTTCCGCTAAGTCAAGGATGTAGCGTTCATATTTTGCAACATAATCATAGATATCACTTATGTATCTATGGGCCGGGTGAATGACTGTCAACTGACTTCTTGAATGGCTTATCTTCATCAGGGGATATGTGGTGGTTATGTTGGTTTGGGAGAGATTCCTTAAATTTCTCATGCCTGTCCTAAGGGACCTATTGGGGGTATTAAAGATGGGAAATTATTAAGCTGATGAGAGCACACACATGTAGAATTTAATTCACCTATGTGCAAGCTCAATATTGTGATACACTGCTGCAGCACATAGAATTAAAAATATCCCAAAATATCCGAAAGACGACTAAGTCCATCGATTCTGCCATTGTTGGTCCTTCACTGATCTGTGAGTACTAAAGGACACTCTGCAGAGTGCTAAAGGGAAATAGGAAACAAAAAAGTACCCCCAGAGAGCTACATGTTGGGTAGGTGTAGTGAATATCTTCACTCTCAGCAATGGTATGTTGAATTCTATCCAAGGTGTATGAAGTTTATATTTCATTGTTGCTGCTTCCCTTTCTAATATGAACATGCTATTCATCTAATGCAGAGCTGCATTGTTTCCCTGGAATTTAGGTTTGCCAAGAGCCTTTCTTAGATGTGATTTCTAACAACGGGACCATTTAGGCAGCAAGCTGCAGTGTCAGCTGAGCAGCATCTTAACTTTGCCCCTTCTGTTTGTATCATTTTCTTGGCCTATTTTTAAATGCCACTGGTGAGGTATGTTTCTTCTTCTTGAGGTTTCTTTCTGCAACCATTATTCTTTCCTTTCCACCATCACCTATCTAGAACATTCATACATCACATTTTCCTTCACTCAGCCAAATACCATATGCCTCTGTTTGCACAGAAATGACCAACACAAGAAATCTAGATGCCACAGATGTCATTTGGTGGGATGACTCAGACTCTGTGCTGTGCTGTGACATAAACAAAATTAAAAAAATATTTTTTTAGTGGTATTGGTTAATTAAAAACCATTCAAAGATGAAATAATATTTATTCAATAGCATATAATTTGTTCATGCGCACTGATTTACATCAGTTGCATTCAGTTTGACCCTTCTTCTGCAGTTCCTCTCAGCTTACTCTTATGGAAATTTTTCCACTGTCCGCAGATACCAACAAGACCTAACAATGTTATGTTATGGTATTTTGATTTGTATAGTGCCTGGATACCAAGTAGGGTATCCATGCACTGACCAGGTGAATTCAGCCTTGCCTAAGACAGCGGGGGACAACTCGAAGAGCCAGGTCATCAGATTCTTGCGGGGCTCAAGAAGTCGAGAGGAGGCTCACATGTGTAGTGGCAGGTCATTCAATGCTTTAGAAGTGATGTAGGAAAATGCTTGACTTCCTGCTCTAGTTTTCCGTATGCGTGGGATGTGTGCAAGTAGGAATCCCGATGACCGTAGGTGTCTGGAGGGTTTGTGAAAATAGATGCAATTGCTGAGGGATGCTGGTCCACTGTTGTGTAGAGTTGTGTAGTGCTTTGTAGGTGTGAGTGAGGACTTTAAAATGTGCTCATATGGGTATGATATCCAGTCGAGGTCCTTGAGTTGAGCTGAGATGTGTGTGTGGCATGGGAGGTTGAGCATGATTCTAGCTGCCGTATTCTGGATAGTCTTGCTTGGAAGTGCTCTCAGAGAGATTCATTCTCTCACTGTCTTGGAGATGTGCTGACAGAGTGATTCATTCTCCCACGCTCCGCTTAGAGAACTGAATAGCCATGATGCACTTGCGCAGCTTCTTCCTTGTCTGATTGGGTGTCATGATTTAATTGGGAATAGTTGGTCCCTCCGCATTGTTTTATTGAAACTCCCACAGGCTGCTTAAATTGAATACTGGCATCCCGGAGAGATTGTTTCTCACACGCTCCTATTCACTATGTCATTGGCTAACTCATTGCCCTTGTTCAGTTACGCTTCAGACAGTTTCTCCATACTACTTGACTGAAGCTTCTGCAAGTCTATTTCTGTTTTCCAGCACATCCTAAATGCACATAGGACAGTGCTGCTACTTCCTCTGGACATTCTTCATCAAGTGATTTAGGATCTACCTTAGCTCTGCAACATGTTTTCTGTCCTGATGATGATCCAGAAATTGCCCTAACGGTCGAAAAGCTGTTCACAAAAGAGAGCACGGAGACAGTCTATCACAAAACTGGTTATTCAGGAGCCATTAAAGCTGAGAAGAAAATCTACAACGAAGCAATTCAACTAGCCAAGGCCTCCTACATCCAAACCCAAATCGTCCAATCTTTGAACCCTACCAAGTTTCTGTTCAAATTTATATAAAGAAAAATCACATGAACAACTAACTCTACCCAAGCCTGATCAGAGATTGACTGCAACATATTTGCCAAATTCTTTACGGACAAACTAAACAAAATAAAAATGCAACTTCCTACCTCTCCTGCACACAAGCCCAACTACTCACCGAAGACAAATAAATCCTGGAGATAATATAAATTACTCCAACTGGATGATATCACCAAGGTCATCAAGCTTATGAAACCTACTTCCTACTTCAAGTACAGCCTTCTGGTGAAAATTGTCAAATCTAGCTCTCATATTCTTGCCCCTTACTGGCTGCTCCTGATAAATGCCTCCTTACAGCAAGGTGCCTTTCCCAGTAACCTCAAAATGGGTCATGTATCATTGATCCTAGAAACCCCTAATTCAGACCTGACAATCCCTACCTACAGACCAATAACAAATCTCCCATGGCTTAGCAAAACCATTGAAAAATGTGTTCCCGTACAACTAAACAATTTCATCACAACAAATCAACTCTTAGTACCATGCCATTGGGGATTCAGAATAGGTCATAGCATGGAAACAACCACTATAAAGGCTCTAGATGATCTTCTGAAAATGATGAATGACGGCGATTCTTGCCTTTTAATTCTCCTAGACCTGTTCACAGCCTTCGACACAGTAGAACACAAAATACTACTAAAAACACTGGAACTCAGAATGGGCATAAAAGTCTCAGTTCTAAACTGGTTCAAAGAATTCCTCATGGACCGCTCTAATCTAGCCTAAGTTGGCTCCAACATTTCCAGACTGGAAAAGATGAATTGTGGCATTCTCCAAAATTAAGTTCTCCCCCCCATCATATTTTGAACCACTGAGCCTATCCCTGGAAAAATCCAACATCAAACTTCACCAATATGCTGACACTACCCCAAATTACCTAAACATCTCATTGCACAAAGACGTCCTTGTACTCAAGGAGTGTCTAGATTCAGTATTTAACTGGGCCTCTATGAACTCACTGAAACTGAACCTGCAAAAAACTGAATACCTGCTCCTGTCAATCAAAGTAGCCAATAGAATTGATCCATCACTAATCTTCATACTATCGAAAGGTAAAATCCCTGGGATTCCTCATAGACAGCAAACTCTCCCTCGAACCACACATATAGACACTATCCCAAACAGCAAAATTTCACCTAAGACAACTAAAAAGAATAAAACATCTCCTCACCAACGATCATCTCAGAATGGCGGCCAAAGCCTTAGTGATCTCCAGAATTGACGGGGAAAGTGCTTTACGCCCACAGAAAATAACCTTCCATTCCACAATATGCCTCATCTCAGACAAAAAGAAGATTGACCACATCTCACCCGTTCGCTGGCTTCTACTTGAGTCCTGAATCAAATTAAAAATTGGCTGCATTACTTTTAAAACACTTCAGACCAGCCAGCCCAGTTACCTCTCTGATCTACTGAAAATATCAGGTGTAATCAGATAATTCCGCAGCAATTCCTCCCTCCTGCTAGAACCTCCATTATTCAAATAATCGCTGCTTCGAAAACAGTCTTTGTCCGTTGCCACTCCCTCATTTTGGAACTCTTTACCTAACAAAATAAGAAAGGCACCTGACATCCTTGCTTTCAGTACACAACTTGAAACTTTTCTATTCAAAACCCATTTCACGCCAAACACTTAACAGTTCGAACCTATACTCTAATCCACCCTCTCTCTGAAGAGTTCTAGTGATACCCGTGTTCTTCATCACTAACACTCCCCCTCATTTTCCCCTGCCCCTCTTGTTTTAAGTTTTATACACAGATAATCTCTATGTGACTTGTACTCATGTTATGCTCCAATAATATGTTGTTTCATTGTAAAGCGCCCTAATACCACCTGGTGAAGTAGCCCTATGGAAAAACACGGTAAAAAATGAAATAAAAAAATAATTGATTTTTTCCTCATTATAATCAGCAATCTTTATGTATTAGTCCTATAACTGACCAGCCCATTGTCTAATTACCTATGTATGATCACCTTGTTACTGCTTTTTATCACTGCACTCACTTGCACTGTGTGATCACCTCACTTCATAGAGCTCCATCATTATTTCTTTGGAGATCCTTTGGTATATAATTTTGTACTTTTCAACAATTCTCTGTAGATAAATTTCAAGTCTCCATATATTGATATTTACAAATATTTGTGCTTTTGATTGGATTAACCAATAATCAATTACTGTTTTGAATGTTTATGATAAATGATACCTAGGAGGAATCTTGTTGTTTCTTATTATTGTGTTCTGGATTGTCTGCAGTCTAATGGTGAGTTGTTTGTTGATCCCTGCGTAAAGGGTGTTCCCATAGTCCAGCTTGCTTGTGACAATGGCGTAAGTGAGGGTTTTTCAGGTGCTGATAGGAAACCATTTGAAATTCTTCTTTAGGGTCTGGAAGCATGAGGTAGTGACAGCGTTGACTTGGGCGATCATTTTGAGTTTGCTGACGATGATGATCCCGAGGTTCCTGGCTTTGATGGTGGGTGTGGCTCCTAGTTTTGCCAGCCACCAGGTGGAGTCCCGCATCGATGTGCTCTTCCCAAAGATCATAACTTTGGTCTTGCTGGTGTTCAGTTTCAGGCAGTTGGTCTTCATCCAGTCAGCAATATTGGTCTTGCAGGCTGCAAACTTATTCCCAGTGCTCGGTGACTTGTCCGAAAGGGAGAGAAGAAGTGGATTGCTGAGGGATCATGTATTCATTGAAGAAGGTAGGAGTCAGAGAGGATCCATGAAGAACTCCACAGATGAGGTTGCAGGTGTACAAAGTGAAGGGAGCCAAGCTGACTGATAGGGTCCTGCCAGTCAGGAATGAGCAGATCCAGCAGGGTGTGGGTCCTTGTATTTCAATGTTGTGCAGGCATTGGTTGAGGATCGCATGGGAGACCGTGTCAAACGCACCAGAGAGGTCAAGGAGAAGGAGGGCCACCATAATGCCTCTGTCTAGGATCATGCAGATGTTGTCTGTGGAGGCAATGATGGTTGTTTCAAAGCTGTGGTTGGGTCTGAAACCAGACTGTGTTGTGTTGAGGAGTTGGTTGTTTCTGAGGCAGTTCGTGAGGCATCTGTTGAGGATTTTCTCTAAGACCATGGCCAGGTAGCGTAGCAAGGAGATCAATCTTTAGTTGGTGAGTGTAGATGGGTCCGCGGAATTTCTTCAGTAAGGGGAGTTCAGGAAGGATAGTTTTGTGGCACGTTGCAAAGAATCGGGGAAGGTTGCGGACATGATGGAGGTATTCAGTATAGGTGTGAGCGTGGCTCTGATGGGTTGAAATCCTCTGCCATAGGTGTGGGGGCATGGGTCCGATGGGACTCCAGAGTGGATGTACTTCATGGTGGTGATGGTTTTGAATGTGGGGATAGCGGGCTATGTGGTCAGCATTGGTTCTTTGGATGAGATAGGTCTGTCGGGTCTGGTTGTGGGTTGAAGTTGCTGTATATGGTGTTTATCTTACTGCTGAAGAATTCAGAGAGTTTCTGTAGAGGCCCTGTGAGGGGTGGTTGTGTAGGAGGTGGCTGCTTGTGAGGTGAAGTCTTTCACAATGGCGAAGATTTCTTTACTTCTGTTGGAGCTAACGTTGATGCAGTCTGCCAGGGTTGTGTATTTGGTAGACCAAATCTGTTGGTGATAGTGTCTCAGGACGTATTTGAAAGTACTCTTATCTTTATCAGCTTGGAGGTGATCCAGCTGTTGAATTTCTTTATTGCTTCTAGGAGGCTGCTGCTGTGATCGGCCCAATGGAGGATGAGAGGAGTGAGCCAGTCCTTGCCCAGGATGTTGTTCCAATTTCCACAGTATTGTCTGGCGATGGTGTGTGTGCATTGAAGTAGGATGGGAATTGTTAGACCTGGCATCCTTGGCATGGGTCTCCCTTCCATTTTTTTCGTTAATAATACCTCCACTGTTGTCGATATGTTTTTGCTGGACTAGATGCTCATGGGCACTTTGCCACTGCTAATCAGTGCCAAAGTGCAAGTGCTCCCTATTGTAAATTGTGATGTGAATTAGTGACTCCATGTTTGGCTTATTTGAATTACTGTCAGACCCTAGTACAGTGCACTGAGTGTGCCCAGGGCTTGTAAATCAAAAGCTGCTGGTGGGCTTGCAGCACTGGTTGTGCCACCCACAGAAGTAGCTTGTAAAGTGTGTCTCAGGCCTGCCATTGCAGAGCATGTGTGCAGTCTGTGACTGCCATGTCGACTTGGTAAGTGCACACACCTACCAGTCCCCAAACCTTCCCTTTTCTTCATATCAGACACCCCTATGGTAGGCCTACGGGCAGGGTGCATTGTAAGGATAAGGTGGGACATGCCTGGTGTGTGTGGCATGTCCTAATAGTGAATTACAGCCATTTTCGTTTTTCACTATTGCAAGGCTACCTGTTCCCCATAGGCCAGAATGGGCAGTTTGATTATAACATCTTATAATCCTAAACTGACTCAGGGAACTAGGTAGAAATTCGAGTCTAGTATGCCTGAACTCAGAATGATAAAATACATCTTTTAGTGAAGTTGGTTTTAACATTCTGTGTTTGAAAATACCACTTTTAGAAAGTGGGTATTTTCTTGCCTAACTATCCAGCCTGCCTCTGCCAGCTTGTGTATTGTGTGTCTGGTTTGTGCGTGACAGGGGCTGGGGGTGGCCACAGGAGACAGGGTGAGGCAGCCCAGGGCTGAATAGAGAGATCTGCATCCAGAGTGGAGGGAGGAGTTGCATCTGGGTCTGAATAGGGCTGTGCCTGCCTTTCCACAATGCTGGCTCCACCCCCTGCCGGGCGTCTGAGTACCCTACCCCACATTCTGAAAGGAAAGAAGGAGTCATGTACACAGAGTGCTCCAAAGCTGCACAGAACTGGTTTAAGCTAGGCAAAGGCCTCTCTGCCTCCAGAGAACAAAGAGAATCAGGGTATAAGAGGGGCACCCCGACCCCAGGAAAATTAGATCACTTTTGGGAACAAGAAGAAACCTTTGCTGAGGAGCGAAACCAAGAAGAAACTGAGGAGAGACTATCCCTAAGCTGAAGTGCTGCTTGGGGGATTGGCCTGCAGTGGTTTGCCTGACTGCCAAAGAAAGGAGAAAGGAACTTTTGCTTTGCTGTGACTTTCATCAACTTGTGAAGGATCTCCAAGGGCTTGGATCGAAGTTCCAGGACCATTGGACTTCACCCCCTTTGTGAATTGCTGCTGGAAACTCTGTTTCAGTGGCTACAGAGGTAGGGAGCTGTGACCGACTCTCCCGACCGGCTCGGTGTCCTGTTGGCACCGCATCGAGCAACGCCTGCATCTTGCAACGCACGGCCTTGGTCTCACCGACTCCGTCAACGAGCCGCTGCCTGCACCGTAACCTGTGAGCACCGCACCTTGCAACGCCTCGCTACACCGAATCCATCTGGTCCGACCGACACGGTCACTGTTGCTGAGTTCGAGTCCTGTGACCGCACTGGAGTTGGGCACCGCCTCGCAAGCTTCGCGACGCACCACCCGACTCGCACCGCTGTCCGGACTGATCGACGCCAGCTCCTGAACCCGGCTCCGTCGCCGCACCGCAACCTGCCAGCACCGCATCAAAGCACCGTCTCGCCCTGCATCGCCCGGCCCTGGTCTCAACCGGCTCCGTCTCGATGACGTCAACGAGCCGCTGCCTGCACCGCATCGAGGGACAACGCGTCCTGCAACGCTTCCATTTTTTGCATCGCGACCGCGACGAACAGCCATCCGGCTCGCACGCCCGTGCCTGCCGCTTCAAGTAAAAGGTACTGTGACCGAGTCTGTCTACGCTGTGTTGGCCCGTCTCGACGCGGTCAGCTCGATTTGTTAGACTCTGTTTGTTCTTGACATCGCCGTAGCCGGAGGAGGCTACCGACTCGCACAGAACCTTGAATTAAGCCTTTTTGATCAGAACTAAGCATTCTTGACAGTACTGTGGATTATTTTTGTCGCATATGGTCTTGTGATAAATCTATATAAAAGATACTTATTTTTTATAAATATACAACCTGTGTGGTGTCCATTTGTAGTGTTGTCACTTGATTACTGTATGTGTTCACAAATGCTTTACACACTGCCTCTGAACTAAGCCTGTCTGCTCGTGCCAAGCTACCAAGAGGGTGAGCAGGGGTTATTTCAGGAGTGTACCTACTTTCCCTGACTAGACTCAAGGGTCCCAATTTGGACAAAGGTACCTACCTCTGCCAACTAGAGACCCCCAAATCTAACAGGAATAGTAAACTTGATGAAGGTGTGGTCTATCCGGGTGATTGATGTAGGAAGGTGGCATTATCTAGTGATGCTGGTTAGGTTTCATTATACAATACTCTCACAATACTCCAAAGATGGTCCTAGGATTCACAATAATAAATCCTTAGCTCAGTCTTGGTAGAGTGCCAAAGAGCAGTAAATTAAATAAGTACAACCGGAGTTATGGATTTTAAAAGCAATAATAAATCACTGCAAAACATTAGCATTGCGGTCAATGGGAAAAAGCATTAGTGAATATCGGTCACTTGCAGGTCGAATTGCTTGGAACCCAAGGAAGGTAAAGGTGATGTGGGTCCCAGAACCAAGCCACAACAGTCAGTTCGATTTTACCTGTCTCGAGAAGCTCGGGTGCAGAGTTTTCCTGGCTGTCCGTGGTGCTGAAGCGGGAGCCGCGGGGGAGCTAGTTTTACCGCATACACAGTGCTGGTGAGGAACCGGGTGCAAAAAGTCAACAACGAAGCCACTGCTGACGTCAGATGAAGGTTTTGTGGCGTTCCCTCAAGGTGCAGCATTGAGTAAAGGCGGTGGTTGCTGGACTGGCCACCAACACGGCTTGACAGCGGTAAGCTCAGCAGAAAGTTGTTTCAACATCCAGGGAAAAACGGTAGCCACCTGAAACTTGCTTGAGGTCAGGACTACATTTCCCACAATGCACTGGGCCATCTACTTTTGGGCGATCCCTCAGAGGGCCCGATGCCCGGCGATTCTTTGGGTCCGGTATGTTGTTTTTACCTGCGGTATGCAGGGGACTACTGCGACTAGTCCAGGGGAGTCTGGTGATGCCTTTGGCTCTCAAAGGAGTTCCTCAGTCTGGGGGAACTGGTCTTTGGTCCGGGATGAGCCATAGTCATGCAGTTCCAGGAAGGTTGCAACAGGTGCAGAGCATCACGTGCTTTCTTTGTGCAGATCCTGTTGTCGCAATGAGTATACGAAACAGTGATGGATGGAATGCTTGAATTAATCTCACTGGGAAACACTCAGGGCCGCATCCCAATTCATCATTAATCTGCCCACCATGCCACCTCAGTTTGGACCCAGCTAAATGCAAATCAATCTTGGCCCTCCTCCAATAGGAACAGTCCAACCCAAACTGCCAAGCCAGATCTTGGAGAAGTGTGGCTCAATGGTTAGAGCGGCAGACCCTGATGCAGAGATCTGGCCCGGGACCAGGGTTCAATTCCCGCCTCGGCGGGTCTTGGGCTCAATTTCCTCGGACCTGATCATTCTCGCCTCGGTGCCTATTCTAATCATGGGTCCCACTCTGCAACTCTGGGCAATAGCTTGCTTAATCTCCACAACGGCCCCAACACCCTGGGGGTGCCCAGGAGTGGACATTTCACAGGGAAAAGCCAGGAAGGGTTCCACAGCGGTATGCGTACAGCGCCAGGACACCCCTTTGGGGGTATAAGTGCACTTTACAAGTACAAATTTCATTTCATTTCATTTCATTTCATTTCATTCCCTGAACCAGAACACAAGCAACCCATGACCGGTTTCGCCCTAGTTATGGGCTCATCAGCCAGGTACAGCTTGGTTCCAGCGACACAGTGTGCACGGGACCTACGTCTGGCCATACCCGTCCCACTTAGGGTGACACAAAAGGTATACAAAACAGTGATGGATGGAATGCTTGAATTAATCTCAGCCACTGGTAATCACTCGGGCCACATCCCAATCATTGTTATTCTGCACACCATGCCACCTCAGTTTGGACCCAGCTAAATGCAAATCAGTCTCGACCCTGCTCCAATAGAAACACTCCAGCCCGAACTGCCAAGCCAGGTTCTTCCCTGAACCGTAACACAAGCAACCCAGGACCGGTTTCACCCTAGTTATGGGCTCATCAGCCGGGTACAGCTTGCTTCCAGTGACACTGTGTGCATGGGACCCGCGTCTGGGCATACCTGTCCCACTTAGGGTGACACAATAAGTATGCAAAACAGTGATGGATGATGTGCTTGAATTAATCTCAGCCACTGGTAATCAATCGGTGACTAGATGAGAGTGTTGATGTTGTAGAATGTTGTCACAGACACTGGTCTCTTCTTTGTCCTTTGTTGCAAGCCAGATCAGAACTGAGGTTCTGGTGTCACTGGTAGCCTTTAAAACCTAGATTTAGGGGTGTGGGTGTAAGTGGCCAATGGGCTACTAGCCCCACCCAGTGGCTAATCTGCCTCTGAGGTGGCCACATCCGGGGGGGGGGGGCGGTGTCACAGTTTCTACCCAGAACCCTCTATTCTGCCACTTTTAAAAATGGCAGAAACCTTCTGTGGTATACTGCTCTCATTTATGTTTAGTCCTTTCTCTGTTGTGTACTCTGCTGCTCAGCCATTGTGTGAGTGATGTCACAGAGGGTTCTTGTGTGTATGGTTGAATGAAAAGTCAGTTGTTGTATGTGAGCTGAGCAGCAGGGATGCTGCTCCCGGTGGGGCTGATACTACTACAACCATCTTATCTTCTAATGTTCCTGTCCTGATTGAACTGAAGAATAAATTTACCTTTTGGATACAACTTCATCTCAGCGTACCTTCTTTCTTGCATTCCACACCTTGCTTAGCTGTAAAGACAAGGGTGCATTCCACATCATCCTTGACATGAGAATCATGTCAGGGGTGATGAGGCACGTTGTTTGATACCAAACATGATATATTTTGGCGGTACCATAATGGAGCTGGCAACCTCGAGTTTACCCGGGTGCCAGCCCATGTTATCCTATGGGCCGCTGATCACTTACAGTAGCTTTTAACGGAAATGGCCACTATAGGGACATATAAGCTTGCACTTACATGTCCACACCTTTAATATAATGCACCTTGCCTCCTGGGCTCAGGAGGCTTTCCCTAGGGGTGATTGGCATATATTAAAAATAGTGCATTGACTTTGCCAAACCTGCTGGGGGCAAAGTCGAATTCGAGCAATTTGCACTGGTTCTGTAGTCTACAAAGTCAGGCCTGCTGTCATCAGTTAACCTGGGTCACTCAGGTTGGCACAAACAGTGCCAACAGAGTCATAACCATTAGCATTGGAGCAAAAAGTGGGGGCATACAAAAAAGGCACTTGGTGTGGGCTTATTGACTACGATTTTGTCAATGGAGGTGAAAATGGGGTCCAGAAGGTGTCCGGTGACATAAGTGGGTCAGTTCACTCGTTGGGAGAGGCTCAGATTTCCAGAGTCCTCGAGGAGTGCTATCAATTTGGGGTCAGCGGGGTCTTCTAGTTGTACATTGGGATCTCCCAGTAGAACGTAGTAGCTTGAGTTGAGGATAAGGGGTGCGATGAAGTTTGCAATGGTCTCCCTGGTAATCTGTATATGAGAGTGTTGGTCAGAGTGAAGTTGGTTGTGATGTGAAGTTTGAAGGACATGTGTTTCATGTTGGTGGATGGCATGTTCAAGGAGGTGTGCAGATGATGGCGCCCTTGCTGATCATTCTGACCCCACTAACGGGCTTGTTAAGTCTGTCTTTCCTGGTGATCTTGTAGTCAGTGCGGTCACTGTGGTGATGTCCAGAGTCAACGCAGAGTTCAGCCAGGCCTCGGTGAGGAACAAAAGGTCTGGTGCATGGTTGTGCAGCAGTCCCAGATCTCTGTGGCATGTTGAGTGAGCAGGAGCATGCAGGAAAGTGTGGCCAGAGGCTGGTCAGAGTGGGTGGGTGAGAGTCATGGGCAGGGTGTGGTGGTTATGGATGGTGGATAGTGCAAGAGAATTTGCAGGTAACACAGGAGATTGCTCCCTCCATGTTGTGTGGTGTGGCAACATCACAGTGAGAGGTGGCCGGGGTTGAGAGCAAGGAAGGTTTCAGCAGGGTAGCGGTGAGTGGGGGGAAGACCAGGGTTCTTAGCGCGGACTTGGTCCAGGCGCAGGCGGGCTTGTCTTTGGCACGTCTTCAGCATGCCAGTGGCACATTCAAACTGGGGCGGCCATAAGGGGGTCCTGGCAGAGGGTAGGAAAGCAAGGGTCAGTGGGCAGGGCTGGGTGGGGCGCAGGAGGAGGGAGAGTGGGAGGAAGGGAAAGGAGGTTAGGATCACGCTGGAAGAAGATGGAGGGAAGACTGGGATAAGGTCCATAGTGGGGGTGGAGCAAAAAAGAGTGCCAGGAAAGAAAAAACTCTAGAACCTAATACGGCACAAAAGACAGAGGGGAACAGCACACTGGAGCGAGAGAGAGAGGGGCATGAGTACAAAGCATAAAGGGGAGTGAAAGAGAGAAAAACTAGTGTAAGTGAGAGAGTTGGTGAGAGAGGAGAGGAGCACAAAGATAGAGCGAGAGGAAGCAGCACAAATGAGCGAGTGAGAGAGGAGGCAAGCACAAATAGAGAGATAGTAAAAGGAAACAGCACAATTGAGCGAGTGCGGATAATGGGCAAAAGTAAGCACAGAACAGCAAGAGATAGACAACCAAAACAAGCAATATGAGACTGAGCAGTGGCTAAAGAGGTAGATACAAACCTCAGAATGGAGAGAGAGAGAGAGAAATAGAGAGCGAGAGAGAGAAAGAGAGAGAGAAAGAGCAAAAGAGAAAGAGAGCGAAAGAGGAGGCTGTGAAGCGGTGCCTCAACACGATGGATTTGTGTCCAAAATGACCTAGCTTGGTTGGAGGACCAAGGCACAGGTAAGTGCAGCACCTTGGGGCCTAGGGCACCTGCTTACTTAGGATCATGGCTTATTTTCAGAATTGTTCAATGAGGCAAAGAATCAGAGTGCACGGAAGAGAACTCATTGTCCTTGTGACGAAAATTAAACGCACAACCATTCTAAAACCCGCCAAGTTCTAGAGGCCATGCTGACCTGTCAGTGGTAACAGGTTGAACATTAGATTCTGCGTGCTGATTTTTGGCATTATCGGTGATCTTTGGCAGTGGCCAGCCCACAAATACAAGCCCCCTGCATATGGGCCAAACATACTTTAAAAATGTTTTTCTTTCATTTATTTTTGTAAAATGGAAACCAAGTACAACCCAGCAACATCAGAGGACAATTAAATTATGCTTCATTTCTCATGTTTATTCACATCTTTGTCCGGAGCAATATGTGGCAAGAAGGAACATCTATTTACAATCATTAAACCACCGCATCAAAGCAAACAAATCAAGGGGGCTTTTCAATGTGGCAGTTAGAAAGTGAAAAACAACACCAACAACATGACAGCAGTTTCTCCTTCTCATACCCCTGCCCTAAAAGAAGATATATTATCTACCTACCACCAACAGATGCAGAGGCGCATCTAGAGCCAAAGTTCGGGGGGGCTACTAAACATTTCGGGGGGCGGGGGCAGATTCTTCCAGCAATTGGCAGAGTGGAGATGCAGGGGCTCTAAGAAGGGGTGAAAAACAACAAAGCCTCGTTAACAGGTTAATGGTCTTTTAAAGACCTGTGAAGTACTCGGGTGCTGCTGCAGTAATACGGACCTCAGGCGACCAGCCAGCCTACAGCAGCTCAAAAGCTGTCTGTGTGTGCCCGGGAAACTGTCTCACCCGGGCTGACACACAAGACGACGAGGGGGGGGAGGGGGCTGAAGCCCTTTGAGCCCAATGGGCGTTGCGTGCCTAAACAGATGTATTTCAAGTTTGTTTCTAATTGGAATCTGCAGGAGGATGACCTTTTGTGGGTGAGCTTGCGAGACACTGATTCTGCGCATGCCTCTTACATGCTTTTCACAGTGAATGCGGCCCCCGAGGAATCACAACAGGCGGAATTGCAGTTGATTCCGAACCGTCTGTTGTTTTACACGGGGGCCGCATGGAAAGGCCTGGCGGGCCGCAATTGGCCCGCGGGCCGTACTTTGAGTACCGCCGCTCTAAGTGGTCCTGTCCAAAGAAGGTTGTTTTTGTGAAAGGTAATTGTGTGAAATTGGCTGATGGCAAATGGTGGAATACCAGAAAGGTTTCAGTTTGCAATGACACTGAACAAAAGGAATGGTTGAAGCTCCATAATTCTGGGAGTTCTCAAGAGAGTTCTCATTGTGATTTCAGTGTTGGTCAAGAAATTCCTCATTATGAAATTGTAATTGACTCTGCTGTGCCGGGTCAGTGTAACCGTACCAATGTTGAATTCAATGTTAAAACAGGGGGGATTCCTGTTTGTGATCGCACTACTCGTGTCAGAGTTAAACCTAAGCATCTTGATGATTTTGTATGTTCTTACATTTTTTTGTTTTTTTGTAGTTATTGTTTTTTTGTTGTTGTTAAGGAGGGAGATGTGTTGTATCTCTATAACATATCTATGTAACATTTACTCATCTTACTGTATTACATAGTGTACATTCCTTATGGAATGCTTGCTGTTCCCTGGTAACTGGCTTCTCGGGAGGTAGGGGGATTCTGGAACTGTATGGAGAGCAGTTGACCGAGGGAGCAGCTGGCAGACCATCAAGGGCCATTGCATGTTACCAATAAACATACTTGAATCATTCTGTGGGGGTCCTGTCTTTGTAAAAGACACCTGTCAGAAATATTAGCTTGATTTCTGTGCACATCAGCAGTGATTACTCTATTTTAAGATCTGGCCTAGTTTCTCACCAACGTCATGTAATCAAAAATCTGACAAATAAAAAGTACATGTAGATAGAGGGGCTTAGGGTCACCCCTCTTCATTCTTCATTGATTAGACACACTATCTGTTATTCATATTTTGCTTGCACCCATCACAGCATACATCATGAGCCAGTGAGTCATCCCAATTCAGCCATTGGCTCTTTTACTCTGCAAGTGATGGCATATCTCTTGTCACATGTGAACATACACCTAAACAATGTTTGCAAATGCCTTTTTCTATACATTGTTTATTCTTTTTGAGTTTTTTAACCATCTTTGTGTGATTAAATTATGTTTTCAGGTTACAATAATTTAAAGACAATAATACATTTTGCTTGCCCCAATAATAATCATATTTTACTGTTACTTGCATTAGAGATAAAAACATATCTATACCTGTTCTACACGCACCTGCCTGCTAGGTAAAACTGTAATTTTCTATGAAATTTATATGTAAAGGTTATTTATTTATATATAGGATTTGCATTGGAAGTATATTTCTGCCATATGTATGCAACCGCATGTTTTCTTTCTTTTTCTTCTTCTTCTTTTTGTGCAACTGCTTGATATAAAAATGAAAAAATAACCATCCCACCAGTTGCTAAGGCCATACTCCTTCATTATGCACACACCTATATTTGCTCACGTTGCCATTCTTAATGGTATCGTATGTTATAAAGAAATACACTGTGGTTGCATGAACGCAGCGACTTTCTAGACTGTGCCTCTTTTCTGCTTTAAGACCTTTTTTTCATTATTTTAGCATTTTTTTTATTGCTCAGGTTGGAAAACAATGCTCAATGGGCCAGGTTTTGTTTAATCCTGTTGTTCATCAAAATGTAAAATTGCATCAGGAAAATCAGTATGTTTTAGGTGAATAATATCTACATTCCTCTTGCTCACACACAATGATTCTGAGGTTCTCATTTTGAATACCCTTGCGTTCAAAGTGGTGATATTAAACTGTACATTGCTAGGTTGCCTTCCAATTTACAATTTACTTCCAATTCACATTTTAAGAGGATTATCCTGTTTAATATATGTAGTCACAAGAACTCTCTCAAGTCTACAATTGAAAGCAATAACATGATGACTAAGAGTTAGTAATATTGTGACGTGTGTATTAAAGTTTACCAATTAGCAGTGGCAGTAAGTAAGTATATATTGATTGCATAGTTAATAAAAACCTTCAAAAATCAAACAAGCATATAATAGAATTAAAGCAAAAACAAGACATATTAGAAACATGACAGTAAAAGCCTTTGCAGGACAATTTGAAATATAATTGAGGCAATATTACAAAGGTTAGAAAGAAATATCATAAAACCTGTCTAATAAAATGTGTTTATCGTGAAAACTTGATATATGATGAGATTTGTGTAATAATATTTCAAACATATTACAAAAAATGGCAGAAGGGAGAAAAACGAACTTATTATTAATAACCACAACAAAGTAGCAGCTAAGAGTCATCCTTAAAAATCATGAATATATATCTAATAAGAGGAAGAAGTATAAAAGGATGGCTCACTACTCAATTTTTGAGCTCTTGGGACTTACGCATACTCATAAATACAGAGATAAACTTTACTAAATTAACATTCACTACAGTATTTTGCTGGCTCAGGGACGTAATAACAGCCTACCCACATGTTAGAACTTTCAAGAAATTAATGTACTATTACATATACTATTATTTCCATGGCCTTTCGGCATAGCCTATACATAGCATCAGGTGGTCGACTTTGTCACTTCGGGATATGGTCCACCTTTGGTAGAGCCCCCAAACGAAAGGCCATTAGTCGACTCTTTGTCTGCCATGAATAGTCCAATTCCAGATACTCTTGCCTTCTTGGAGAGTTATAAGATGCTAACACCATGCAGACATGGGACTGCTGAACCAAGGTTTCCTTTTTTTTTTTGTTTTAATTTTTTATTGAGCAGAACCATAAAGAGAAAAAAAAGCCATAGATAAAAACAGAGCATTTAAGACACAATTTGATCAATATTCGTTCTTATACATATAAAAAATTTGAGCGGAGCAGATACTTATAAAGTGCAATATGACATATTCCACAAATAACCCTAGCTGTAGTGCATCTTATAAAATACAGTGGTTAATATCCCTATTTAATACTAAAGTACAGTGCCAAAGTGCTAAAGTGCATCCAGTACAAACTTTCCTTCATCTTCCTAACCCACTCATCCTAAGGTGCGGTATTAAAGTTCATTCTTTTTAAAAAAAAATTTTTAATTTTCTCTCCTTTTTTACCCCCTTTTATTCTAAAAGAGACTTCGAAATGCATTATAGGCTTATTCTTCCAGAGTGATCTCTAACATCGCCATGTATTTCCAAGCGGCAGTGAATTTTTTAGTGGCACCCACTCTCTTTGCATACGCTTCTTCGAATTTCCTTGTTCGTTTCATGTTGTTTAGCCATTCCAAATAAGTAGGTATTTTCAAAGACCTCCAATTCCGAAGAATCAAGGAACGTGCAGCGAGGGAGGCAATTGCTGTAAATGTCTCCTCACCTCTTGGCAAGGTTTGCTCTTTGCCTAGTAAAACCAAAGAGAGCTACATCTGCCTTGGGGTCTAATCTCTTCTGCATCCCCTGGCTTAAGGCCAAGAAGATCCTTTCCCAAAATTGCCCTAGCCTTGGACAAGTAAAAAATGTATGTAGCCAATCTCCCTCACCTTCTGCCTGGCAACGAAAGCATCTATTCTCCAATTCTGGGCGTATTTTATGGAGTGCTTTAGGTGTATAATATGCCATCCATCGAGACAGAAAGGCCATTCTTTTAAAATTGGCTGCTCTTAAGGCTCTTAAGGCCAGTCGTGATATGGCCTGCCAATCCCGATTAGAGAGTGCACATTGTGTCTCCTGGGTGACTTTTTCTAGGAATTTCTTGACCAGTATTGATTCCCCTTGGGAGCATAAAAGATGGTACCAGTTTCCCACCCCTATTAACTTTGCTCCTAATAGGGCAGTTACGAGCATAGTTGGACCAGCACTTGAAGGGAGGTTGCATCTATTTAAAAAATATGAAATCTGAATATATTCAAAGAAACGAGGCTTACTCCAGTCACCATATCTGCTTTGGACCTCTTGCCAAGTAATCACCCTGTCTCCCACTAGAAAATGCCTCAGCTCTTTCAGGCCACAGTTATTCCAGCACCTTAAATGGCTAGTCTGTATTTGAAGGCCCAGACTTTTGCATTCACCTAATTTTAAGTAATAAAACCCTGTAGAATCTGCTCGATTAGAGAAAAAAGTCTGAAGTCTATAAGAATATTCCTGCAAAGTCTTATACCTAGTTTTTTTAGGGAGTTTTGCTGTTTTTAAAAATACCAGAATCTGAGAACCAGCCTCCTGCACCATTTTATCCTCAAAACCCAAAAAAATTATCAACTGATCCCTTCGAATCCACTAAGTGGGCTGTAAGATCTAAAATGTCGGCTTCATAATATGTACGAATTTGTGGAAGTGCAAGCCCCCCCTGGTTAATATCCAATTGGAGCACCGAGAGTTTGACCGTAGGTGCCTTCTTACTCCAAGCAAACTTTCTAAACATTGTTTCAAGCTCCTTAAAATAGATCGTATTGATTTTTATAGGGATATTTGTAAAGAAAAAAACAAGCAGAGGTAAAATGGACATTTTTATAAGGGCCACACGGCCGATCAATGTAAGGGGTAATAATAACCAGTCATCTAGCAGTTTTTTAATTTTATTCCGCATGGCTTCAAAGTTTAATTGATAAAGTTCCCCATGTTGATTAGTAACATATATCCCTAGATATTGAATTGGATCAACATTAAGGGCTTTTTGCATAAGGTTCTCGGGGATAAATTCACTCACAGTATTAATGGTTAAAATCTCAGTCTTATTATGGTTGATTTTATATCCCCCAATCAATTCGAATTGAGCAAATTCTGCTAATGTTAGCTCTATATTCTGGCTCTCTGGACTAAGATAGAGAATTATATCATCTGCAAACAATTTTAATTTTGCCATGCCTAATATTGGAGCTCTAATTGTCATATTATTACGAATTTTAGTGGCCAGGGGCTCAATAAAAAAGGTAAATAGGACGGGTGAAAGTGGGCACCCTTGCCTGGTCCCCTAATTCACATTAAATATCCCTGCTAAGTTTGCATTAGTAAAAACCTGAGCCTGTGCCCCTAGTAAATATTCCATAGCATTTTTGTGACCTGGGGGGGAACCCCATACCTCCCCAGACCATAAAAAAGAGCATCCCAATTGACCAGATCGAACGCCTTTTCCGCGTCTACCATCATAACAAGAGCTGGAGTTCGATTACTATTAAAAAAATGAAGAGCCTGGACTAGAAAACCTGTATTTTTGGACATTGGTCTCCCTGCAACGAACCCTGTCTGATCCCTATGGATCAATTCTTGTGCCAAAGGAGTGAAACGCAATGCCCAAATTTTCATTAGAATTTTATAATCGGAGTTAAGGAAACTGATTGGTCTATAGGAATTAATATCGCTAGGATTTTTCCCCTTTTTCACAAAACTAACAATGATGGATTCTTTGAAAGGTAGGGGGACCGAACCCCCCGCCTTGACATAATTAAAAAGCTTTATCAAAAGGGTGTTAATTCCTTAACAAAGACCTTATAAAATTCTGTTGGTAGCCCATCATTTCCACATGCTTTATCTCCTACCATTGTATCCAGGGCTGCCAAAATTTCTGCTCCTGATATATCAAGTTGAATCTTCTCAACCTGAGTAATTGACAAATGCGGGAGATTTACATCTTCAAAATATTGCTGAATTGTCTCTTGCCCGACCATATACTTGGTAGCATATATCTGCTCATAATGCTCAACAAATACTTGGGCAATCCTGTCCTTATCAGTCACTGTAACTCTAGTACCAGGATCTATAACTTCAGTAATTAAGGCTGCTTCCTGTTTTACCTTAGTTGACCAAGCTAGCAGTTTGCCTATCATTTGACTCTCTTCGTAGGCTCGCTGTTGGAATGTCCGGGAGCTATTAATTTCTTCTATCCAAAAAAACTCTCTTAATAATAACTTTTTTGCTTTTTCAAGGTGACTTCCGGCTAACTAATCACCCCGTAGAGAGGCATTCTTCTGCAGCAAAGCAATATCGACTGCCAGCTGGAGTTTGGCTATGCGAGTGCTTCGATTTTTGGACTGAGCAGCCATAAAAGCAATCATTTGACCACGAACTGCCGCCTTAAAAGCCCCCCATACTGAAAAAAGTTCCGCTGTTCCCCCATTGACCCTAAAAAACTCATGTATCCATTCCCTTGTACCTGCTAGCCATAGTTGATTTGAGAGGAGGAGTCGATCCATCTGCCACCTGGTTCTTGTCCTCCTTCCTTCCTCAATTTCTAGATCTAACTTGACCAAAGAATGGTCTGAGAATGAATTGGCCCCTATTTCCGAGCTAATGTGTTTCAGGGAACGAGATATTAAAAAAAAATCAATACGGGATGCTGTATGGAATTGACGGGGATAGCAAGTATATTCGAGTACTTCCCGGTGAGCTTTACGCCATGGGTCAATTAACTGATGGTCTTGTATTATTACATCTAAAAAAAATTTAGTCTTTGGCTTCAGTTGTTTTTTATTTTTTTTTGGAGTATCCTTTATCCTTTATCAAGTCTTGAGTAGTTAAAATCCCCTCCCAAAAAAATCTGCCCTGAAGCTCCTCTTTTTTTTTTTTTTTAATCTTAGCCACGGATGTGGGATCATCAATAATTGGGCCGTAATAGTTAACAAAATTTAAAATAATGCCCGTTTAAATTCACCGTTACCCATAGCCATCGTCCATGAGGATCCCTCTGAACTTGGACAAACTCCCAATCCAGGCCCCTACAAAAATATATAGCTACTTTCGAAAATGCTCTTGGGACAAAGAGTTTTGGTGAGTTAGTTTTCAGATGAGTTTCCTGGAGAAAAAGGACTTGTGGCGCAAAGGAAGCCAGCCATCTTATTAGCCCTCCATACTTTTGTTTGTTTAATACTCCATTTACATTAACCGAAATAATTTGACACTTAATACCCATCTCTATGATTTATAACTAAATATAATAATACTTAGTTCAAAGCCCTGTTAGCTCAGATCCAAGTACAGCAGCTGGAAGAGACCCCCAGATTTCAAAGGCAGAAATGGGAAAACACCTAAATCAGCCACATTTAATGGCTATAGTTGACTCAGCAGTAGGTCTTAAAGCTAAAACGCGATTAGCTCAATCAAAGGCAGTGTCAACTGTGGCAAGAGTGGAGTATAATTCAAAGACGTGACCTGGTATAAACTCTAGCTTTGAGAGCTCGGAAGAAGAGCTGCGAGAACCCCACCAGGAATTGGGAGCGAGAGACCCAGGCACAGAGAAGGAAATGGGAGGAGCGCCAGAGGAAGGAATAAGACCAGAGGAGGAACAGGCATCTGATTCAACTGCCAGGGCTAGTGAGAATGGCAAGGATAATTATAAAGACTTCCCGTTATTTTCAAAAGGCAAAGCATCCCAGGCTACTCAGTCTACACCGGCAAAATTACCGGCAAAACTACAAAGGCCTTTTGAGGGCTCTCTTGAGGAGACATCAACTAGTTCTTCTCAAAATGCGCACTTACCCTCACGACAAATAGCTACCTCTGAAGAAAAAGCTTTAAAAAACTCCCTTTATAAGGTCAATAATATCTCGATGGGCTTCCAGCCTCAGGGACAGGCATTACCATCATCGCCAGAGGCTCAGGCTCAGTCACAGGCGCCTCCACAAGATTCAATACTACCGCAGCAGCCAACTCAACGTTAGCCTCAGACCCAGCCCCAGTCACATAGTAAAGGAGGATCGGAAGCTTCAGGGCAGCAAGTCTGGAACCAGAAAGACAATGGAGAGTCCCAACATAGCTCGCCGGTACAAATCCAAGAGAAAGGCACCATCCTACAATGGGACATAAAGAACCAAGGTTTCCGTCTCAAGAAGTCAACTTACAAACCAAGTTTTGGTGTTAACCACTTTTTAAAATTAATTAGCCGTGGCAGCATGAATGAGAGTTTGGCATGCTGGAATTATTAAATCGATAATCTGGTGGAGTCCTGTCAAGGTGGAATGGTTCACGGGAAGGAGAGTTAATTACAGAAGATAACTGCATTAAATCTTTTAATTTGTGTGTGAAAGGAAATCCTGGAGATGGCAAGAGAGGACTTCTTTGACTTCAGAATGTTAATATCCATATCTTTGGTGTCAGGTAACTAGATAGCTCAGTGACTCTAGCTGAAATGATCATTGAAATTGTAACTCATGAGTCAACAACAGAGTTCTTTTTTTCTTCTGAATAGGAACATTAGTTCATATTTAGTGTAAAGAAGGGGCATTAGTAATTTCCTCAAGGTCTTTAAAGCAGAATTTCTCTGCATAGGGTTCCTCTGGATTGGTTCATGACAGAGGTATTGCTAAAATATTTTGTGATCATCTGATTCTGAACTCAAGTTTCTTCCTTTGCCTTAATTACTCAATCAATCAATCAATCACAGAATTTGTAGAGCGCACTACTTACCCGCGAGGGTCTCAAGGCGCTGGGGAGAGGGAAGGGGGGGGGGTGCTGCTACTGGTCGAACAGCCAGGTCTTGAGTAGCCTCCTGAAGGTCAGCAGGTCTTGGGTCTGTCGTAGGCTTAGTGGAAGGGTGTTCCAGGTCTTGGCGGCGAGGTGTGAGAAGGATCTGCCGCCGGTGGTTGTTCTTCGAATGCGAGGGACGGTGGCGAGGGAGAGGTCGGCGGAGCGGAGCTGGCGGTTGGGGACGTAGAAGAAGGGTCGTCTGTTGAGGTAGGCTGGGCCAGTTTTGTGGAGTGCCTTGTGTGCGTGGATGAGGAGTTTGAAGGTGATCCTCCTGTCGACGGGGAGCCAGTGCAGGTTCCTCAAGTGGGGGTGATGTGGCTGTGGCGTGGTACGTCGAGGATCAGTCGTGCGGAGGCGTTTTGTATGCGTTGCAGTCGCTTGATGAGCTTGGCCGGGGCTCCCGCGTAGAGGGCGTTCCCATAGTCCAGTCTGCTACTGACGAGGGCCTGGGTGACTGTTCTTCTTGTGTCTGTCGGGATCCACCTGTAGATCTTGCGAAGCATGCGGAGGGTGTTGAAGCAGGAGGAGGAGACTGCGTTGACTTGCTTGTCCATGGAGAGCGTTGAGTCGAGGATGACTCCCAGGTTGCGTGCGTGGTCGGTGGGTGCCAGGGCTGCTCCCAGCGTCGTTGGCCACCAGGAGTCGTCCCAGGCTGAGGGGTTGGAGCCGAGGATGAGGCAATTGAACTGTTACTTGCTTGTTTGTTTGTTCGGTCTGTTGTTGCAATTCCTGTATCTACTAGTGGGGACTCGGACCTTTCAACTTTAGGACCCAGTATTGTTTTACCTCGAATTTTCCTCAGTTTTAAATGTGGGCTGTCCACCTTAAAGTCTTGACGTATTGATCTGGCCTAAAAGACAGTGGTTCCTGATCTGCAGACTTGATGGCACAATAGCATCTCACTTTGAGCACTGTACACTATGCAGTTGTGCCACTATGACATTGCTCAGACAGTTTCTGAAGTTATAAAATCTGAGTTACCAAATCAGCAGATTGGGAGGGGCACTCTTCCCTATACTCTCTCCTTACACAGGGCTAATTGCCTCATGGTCCATGATAATGGGCAGGCATAAGAGAAGGGCTTACAAATCCCAAATAGGGTTGCACAGCTGGGGTGAACGCAGCAGATGTGACGTTCACTGTAATGTTCAGGCTGTAGCTGTCCAAGGATTCATCAAGAAACACAGCATCTAAAAATTCAGTCGTCATGAAAAAGAAACAATTGCTTTTGAATTCTCCCATTCTTTTATAGTTTGAAAATAAATTTGCGAAGATTATCTTATATTAATCTAACACTTCTTTAGTCTGCATGATGTTAGGGCTGCATAAATCCCTTCCTCAGGCAGTTACCTTGAAGCTGAAGCACGTGTACCCTTCTGAGCACGAGACAATCTGATTATAGTACATTATGAAAGAAAATCGCATTAGTCTGATAATTGAATCACTTCTGCTATATTTTCCGCTCTCTTAAATGTATGTTCGGCTCGGTAAACATGATGGTCTCTATTTTACCTGCTGCTAACCGGATTTTAGATATGTAGGGCCTCATTCATGTGTAAACCTTCCCCTTCACTTATGTTTAAAATTTCCAAATGAGGGGCTGGATACTCCTATGACTAAATTTATGAGTGTAAAGTTGCCATTAAGAATGTTCCACCTGTTTGTGACTATCACTGCCACTGTCAGATCTCCATGCAGGAAACTATAGGAAATTTAATGAAGTTTATTACATAAAAAATACAAATAATTTAGCATAAAATACCTCCTAATGTTCACTTTGTATTTAATTGTAAATTATTTTAAATGCATTAATTATCTTTTTAATATTATTTTCTAAGCAATACTTTAAAATTCATATCACTCACACTTAATTTGTTTTGCAACAAACACTGTTACAAGTTATGTTGTAATTAATTTTTTTAATGAACTTTTAATTCAAATTTTCATTTTCAGCTACAAGAGGAAAAAGCAGGAAAAATACAAAATTTGTTCCAACGTGAGGGTCCTTTTACAATCAATACCGCTTACTTCTGTGCAGCCATGCAATCATGTGACACACATCTTGATACGATATTGCCACATAAACATTGCCTGAGAGACAAATCCATTACCCTGTTCTTCTTATCCTTTAAAATGAATTTCTCAGCATAAATGTACTTCTTTTAAGATGCATTACCCAACATAAATGTACCTCCATTGTTTGTCTGTGAAGCGTCTATCATAGTCCGCCTCCCACTTCTGCTTGGTCCTCTGTGGGGATTTAATCAAGTTCGCTCTCAACGCCATATAGATCATTGTAATATTCCCCCTGCTGTTATTCGTTAGCAGTTATTAATTCTAGTGTGTTGGACCACAACTCTTCTTCATAACTTCTTGGCTATTATGCAGATTGTTCAATAGTGTAAAAGACTGTCCACTCCCTGGATGAACACGCCCCCTTTCTCATACTAGTCTCCTGCTTCTTAGCAACCACCATTCTTACATCAACTCATGCCCAGTTCTCTGTCTGTCTGCCTGAAATCTGGAAGTTCTCACAACAGCTGTCTTTGGGAGTAGGGATGTGCCTTTCCCCATCTAGCCTTCAACGTATTCCAAGCATATAATGCCATCTGTATTATTTGCAGTTCCTTAACCCCAGCACTTGCCCTCTTGTACAACTTTCCAGTGATTTTCTCCTATTGGCACACCCTGTAGCAAGGCTCTTGCTATGCCACTTTCCATATCATACCAGCCAGCTGTGAACTGCAGTTGTGCTGCCTGATAGTAGGCTTCTAGATCCAGAACTGTCAAACCACCCTGCACATATGGGCACTGCAGTATTTCCATCTTTACTTTGCTTCTTTTGTTACCCCCAAACTATGCTTGTCACAGCCAATTTTAATTTTTTGAGGGTATTACGTGGGATTGGATACATACTGTACATGTCCACTAGCAATTTATTTGGGCTCACTTCAGGTCATCTCATTTTAGGGCTTGTCACCACAACACCTTTTCATACAACGCCAGGGGACAGACTGCTCATTAGGATTTGCCTTTCATGTCGTATGTGAGAGGGTTGCTATGCACCCTATTGCTTATATATATATATTTTTTTTTTGTCTAATGTGCCCTATATCTACATTGCAGTGTGATAGATAAACAAACTGTCATTTGGAATCTGGTAATGTTAACGCACATGAATCTGAAAGAACGCCGTTTAACATTGGTAATATAATTTTATTTGATGTTCACAGCACACGTGATTGTGTGGATTATATGTATGATTCAATACAATGAACATAATGGCAAATGGCAGCCGCTCTTGGACACTAATCTTCACTGATACGATTTGTGGTCGTTTATTACTGATGGTGACCATGATGATGTATGGTCACTTCAGCCTCTTTTCCCTACCGTGAACAAGCCTCCGGCCGAAACATGCACCTGACTGTGTGTATATATATATATTTTTTTTTTTGGATTCATAGTCATTTTAATCAAACCCCCAAACCCATGAATCGCTTAAATATAGCGGGTTTTTATCCTTGTCAGCGATGTAAAGCCTGCAAACAGAGTAGTAAAGTTGTAAATTATCCAGGTAGGCCAGGGGACCCGAGGCCCACCTGTAAGATTGAAAAATTCCAGAATTGTAACTCCGATTTCACAGTCTATTGTCTAATATGCCCATGTTCCAAGCGCTATATTGGTAGTACTATTCATCCCACAAAAAAACGCGTTTTGGAACATATGCGAGCCATCACTAATAAAGACGTTACGTACCCTGTTGCACGTCATTTTGAAAAATTCCATCGAAGCAACAGGGACCTCCTTAGATTTTACTGTATTGATCAGATCAATAAAAAGGAGAGAGGTGGCAATAGAGTGCAGCAATTACGTATCTTGGAGTCTAAATATATCATTGACCTTCAAACCAAGATGCCGATTGGGCTGAATAATGATGAGGAGATGTGGGTACATCTGGAGTAAAATAATAAATAAAATATAAAAACAAAAATAAAAATGATAACCAAAAAGGATGAAGAGATATCTCTAGACGAATAGTCATTCTAAAATCAAGCTGCTTTCCAATCCAGTATTTTATTGGCTCCCATAGAATGACTTTTTTAATTGCCCATACAGGGCACAATTATGTCTGCATACTGATGACATTGGCTCTTATATTATACACAAAGCATAAATAGTCTCCCACTCTTTTTATTGATATAAATGTTATTTATTACATGTAATCTCTTAATAGAGTTGGTGAGACACTTATGAACACGTGTGTATATATATGAATTTATAATGAAATAACGTTTTAGAGCATTAATATATGTTTTTAGAAATTGTGATATATATGAATTTGATTATAATACAATTCTGAAATGTAGTAACATGTATTTATTTGCCATCAGAAAAATGCACGTTAATGAAAAAGTAACCGACATTGAGGAAGCCGTGTGGCGAAACGCGTCTGTCGGAAGGAGGTTTTTGCACAAATAAAGTATTCAACAACGAACTCCGTGAGTGCTGTCCGTTGTGGTCACGGATAGGTGTGCCAGGTTTGCAGCATATATATATATATATACTGGGAAAGAAGTGTGATTTTTCTTATGATATATATATATATATATATATATATATATATATATATATATATATATATATATATATATATATATATATATATATATATATATATCCAAACAAACCCCTGCTCCAGCTGGAAGAAGGCACGCACACGAAGAATGCTGGGTTTTGAGGCATTTATTATTCCATAGGGCCTCCTCCGACCCGGCAAGAACAGAGAGATGCGTTTCAGCTGTCACAGCAGCCTTCCTCAATCCAGGGCCCTTGGTTCTCGGCAGAACTGCGCCTGGAGAAAAGTAAATGTAAAAAGCTAGAACGTGTCTGGCGTAAGACCTACAATCCTGAGGCTAAACTTACGTACAGAGCTGCTCTCAAAAAAATTTCATGTGCTAAAACGCAATGCCATAAGGGATCATTTTGCTTCACAAATTAAGTCCTCAGACAATTCAGTTAAAGAAGTCTTTAAGATTGTCCAAGGCTTAATCAAGCCGAAGGCTTTGGAGAGCAAGATTGCTCCCTCAGCTACGCTCTGTGAGGACTTATCTGTCTTCTTTCAGGAGAAAATACAATCCATCTATTCCTCTTTCTCCTCGAAAGCGCCATCAATGTTACAAAACTCTTCAATACGCCTTCCAGGCGTTTGGTCAGAATTTTGTCCGTTTGGCCCAGATGTGTCGCTCCTAGAATTGAATAAATGTAAATCGGGCTCGCCCGGTGATCCCTGCCCAGCTAAGTTTTTTAAATTACTAGCCCCTCTGCTCAATAGGCCGCTGAACACTATCTGGAACTCCTCACTGACAACGGGCACCTACCCTACCTCCTGGAAAAGGGCTTATGTCTTGCCGATCCTGAAGAAAGCGGACGCCGACCCAGCAGAGCTCAAGAATTTTAAGCCCATCTCCCTTCTGCCTGCTCCAGCTAAAATTCTTGAGAAGGAGGTCCAGAAGCAACTCTCCAACTTTCTGGAGATTAACAACTGTCTCCACGACTCTCAATATGGCTTTAGATCTGGCTATAGTACAGAGACAGCCCTGTTGGAAGTAGCAGAAACGGTGCGTGAAACCCTAGACCTAGGCCACTCCGCTATGCTCGTGCTGCTGGATTTATCCGCAGCATTCGACACGGTGTCGCATCGGATTCTGCTGGAAAGACTTGAACGTCTCGGAGTAACAGGAAATACGCTGGACTGGTTCCGCTCATTTTCAGAGGGCCGATCTCAGCAAGTATTTCTTCGCCCGTATGTCTCCACACCTAAGCCCCTTATGTGTGGAGTCCCCCAGTGTTGAGCGCTGAGCCCGACTCTTTTTACAGTATATCTGACCCCCCTTGCATCGCTAGTCGAACAACAGGGAGTGAAAGTAGTTTCCTATGCTGACGATACTCAACTGGTGTTCTCTTTTAGAGAACACTCTAAAGCAGCTTTCGATAATTTTAAGCAATGCTTGATTAATATCTCTACTTGGATGACAGATAGCTGCCTGCGATTGAATGCCGATAAAACAGGTGCTATTCTTCAATCAAGCCTCCCCTCTGCATCCCGATCTCTGGTGGCCGATGGAGCTAAACCCTCCTCCGCTCCCAGTTGACTCAGCTAGGAACCTTGGGTTTAAGTTCGACACACGCCTCTATTGCAAGGCCCAGATTTGCCAAGTCTCATCATCTTGCTTCGGTAAACTAAAAGCCTTATGGAGATTTCTGAATCTCATGCCCATGGTCTGCAGAAAGACCGTGGTTGATGCACTGGTCACATCACAGTTAGACTATGCTAAAAGCCTCTATATAGGTCTCCCAGCTTATTTGATTTGTGGACTACAATTTATCCAGAACGCTGCGGCTAGACTTATGAGGAATGTGCCACTTCGCCACCACATCTCGCCCCACTTGCGGAGCCTCCACTGGTTACCGGTCCAAAGAAGAATCGAGTTCAAGGCGCTGTCCTTGGCGTTTAGAGCCACCAGGGACAGAGGCCCGGTATACCTTAGACAAAGACTCCAGAAATATCGCCAGTCTAGGGACTTGAGATCGAACCATCAAGAACTTCTTAGGACTCCTCGTTTTTCTAAAGCCAGGCTGGGCGGCCGTGCTTTCTCAGTGAGAACCGCGTCTCTTTGAAACTCCATGCCTGTACACCTTCGTAAGGCCGAGACAGAACCAGCATTCAGGAAAGCCCTGAAGACCTGGCTCTTTAGCCACCCTTAAAGGCCCCCTCTCTCACTGCTGTGTCCGCTCCTAGCGCCGGGACACCTCCGTTGGAGGTAGCTGTGCGCTGAATAAATGTCCATTGAATTGAATTGAATTGTATGTGTGTATATATATATATCAATGTAGATCCTGCTCTCCCAAAGATGAAAGCAGGCACCGTCAATCAGGAATCTGTGAAGGTGTTTATTTAGGCAGAGATGAACGCTGGACGATGCGTTTCGGTGGACACAGCCACCTTGATCACATGTATATATATATAATATTTTTATGGGTTGTTAGTGTTATAGCCTCTCTCTTTTGTTTTCTGTGGGAATGTATTGCAGTGCCAGTGGTTGGCCATATATGGTGTTTGACTTTCTCAAAAGTTGGGCTGTAGTGGATTTAAGCCTGTTTTCAAACTGTTTGGGCTGCAGTAGAATTAGAAGTGTGTTTTGTGAATAACAATTGTTTTGCTGTTGTGTAGGCGTGTGTTATATTATAAGAATGTCCGTCCCTAAACACCTACATAAATTACCCTTTAATCCCCACCTATTTTGGAGTAAATATTCCCACTTTTCCCACTACTCTCCCTTATTCCTCCCACATTTACGATTACTTGTAGTAAGTGAAGTAGTTCTAATGGAATACTAATTATGCTCTCCAAAATGCCTTTTTATGTTTGGAGTGTAAGTAGTGCTACATTAAAATAGGGCTCTTCCACAGCATCCTTAGTGGTGGGGTGGTGATGTGATAGTAAGCACAGACCTGGATGTTTTACTTAGTCCTGCAGAGTTCTCCCCCAGGGTCTCCCATCCAGGCTTTGGAAACACATGCTGCCCTGACTCCCACCCACACTATATATACATCTACGGTACAACCTTGCTTCAGGCTCCTCTCCTTAAGGACGCATTCTCCAGGGGCGTCCTTGCTTTCAGCAGGGTCCTCTCATCTTCATGCATGTCCTGTACCTGGCTCCTGGAAGGATTTAAGGCTTGTGTCATGGAATATTGCGGGTCTATCCGCAAAATTCTCAGATGAGAGGTGGATTTTTTTTGTTAAGTCTTTTAATAATATATGTTTACAGGAAACGTGGGAAACCAAGAATAATTTTTTTTGAAGGGGTACAAAACATTTTTTTGTCCCGCAGTGGAGTCAACCTCTGGGAGGGCCAGGGGGTTTAATAATTTTTGTTGTTTAAGAGCTTTGTGGTTCTATAAAAGATCTTAACAGGGACTCTCATGTTTTTCAGGGTCTTAAAATACATGTTCGGAGACTCAATACCTTTGTCTTGAGCAATTATTATAATGCGAAAAGGGGGACGCCTGGGTCCTCTAATCTTGCAGCCTTAAGTGGCGCTATTGATTCACTATTCAGGGCCTCGAAAAGGAGAAGCTTGTCTTAGCAGGGGACTTTAACTGCCATCTGTGTTCTTACCTTTCAACTACCATCAAATTAAGATGCACAATTATGGAGGGTCCCCACATGGAACATACTCTTGAAGGTTCTGAACTAAACAGCTTTTTACATACTCATAATTTGGTTTTTACCTTTGAACAGCTGACAAATTCTTCAGGTCAACAATTCCTGCCTACTTCTATAGGGAGGGGCAGTGCCACTGTAATTGACTTCATCTTTGTCTCAGCTCTCCTGAATTGGTCCTCTGTGATCTTCAACATTATCCATAGCCCTTTTAGCGATCATAACCCCTTGTCCATGGTAGTGGAGGGGGTGTGGCGTGGGCTGGGGACCTCCTGCAAACCGTCAGGTTCACTTAGCCTTACAGATCAGGGGAGATGGCTGAGGTGGTCGCAGGTAGATTCTAAGGCCTTTATTCAATCACTTTTTTCAGCATGCCCACAGGAGATAATCACCTGTCTGGACCCTTTAGTCTCGGGGAGAGAGATCTTAAGTTCTTCAGCAAAAATCACACAGAATTTCTCAGGATTGTTAACGGTCCCGAGGGGTAGGGGTCGTTCAGATAATCCTAAATGGTTCGATATTGAGTCCTCAAGGCCCCTTCGCAACTTGAAGCTAGTTCTTAAGCAGTCTCCTCGCAACAAGGAGCTTGTGGCTAGTTGTCGTATACACTACAAGGGGGTATTGAAGAAACGGGAGCAAATCTTACAGAAGCTGGCCTGGGATGAGCTCATTAAAGCGAGTGAGCTGAGGGATAGTGCGCTATTCTGGCGGGTCATAAATAGACCTTGCTTTTCGGAGCCCATAGGGCTAGTCTTATTTTGTCATATTACTACTCAACAATGGGTGGAACATTTTAAGGATGTGTACAACTTTGGACTCCATGAAAGGGCAGGGGAGGAGACAGACCTGATATTGGGGAAAACCATTGTTTCTTTTTTCCTTGAGGAGGTCTGTCAGGGAATCCAGGCCCTGTCCCGCAATAAGGCTCCAGGGTCCAATGGTATTCCTCCGGACCTTTTTCGAGACAACATTGAGGTTTTGGGCCCATTTTTTACTTTGGTTTTAAATGCTGCAGTAAGGGAGGGTGCCCTGTCATCTTGGTCTTCAGCCATTATAGTACCTGTTTTTAAGAAAGTTGATAAGGACAACCCACGGTGTTATCGTCCCATTTCTCTTATTGATGCTGTCGTTAAGGTCCTTGGTAGGGTCTTACTTGATAGACTGTCGTTATGGGCAGACACAAACAAGATATTAACAGAGGCCCAGTATGGTGTTCGTCCGGGTAAATCAACGACTGACCAGTGTTTAAACCCCTATCTAATAATTAATAAATATATATATGGCCCAGCCTGGCGCTTTGTTTTTAGCATTCATGGATCTTACGTCCACTTTCGGTAGGGTAAATCGAAAGAAGCTTTGGGACGTCCTCTTCTCACTGGGCGCTGACCCGGACATTGCAACCCTATTAAAAACCTCCATGCTCACACTACAGCAGCGGTTAGACATTCTCAAGGGGTGGGCCTTACAGATCAGTTCAATTGTGTAAGGGGTGTTCGTCAAGGGTGCATACCTGCGCCGTTCTTGTTCACCTTGTACATTAATGGTTTAGAACATGCTCTCTCTTCAGTACAGTCTGACTGCCCTAGAGTTGGCACAAAATCATTGCCAGTCTTATTGTACGCAGACAATGCGGTCCTTATGGGCCGCACAGCAGTGGTTTTGCAGGTTTTAATAGACAGGTTTGTTTCTTTTATGGACAGATTGGACCTGACAATCAACTTCACAAAATCTTTCGTTCTGGAAGTTGGCCCTCGGTCGACTAGGTCCAAAACCTTTCGGGTGAAGAGCCTTATACTGGCAAAGTTCCCATTTTTCTCTTACCTGAGTATGCTCTTCGATGCTAAATTGAATTGGAAGCCCCCAATAGAGGGAACGGTGTGCGAGATGAACAAGTCAATAGGTGCCCTAGATATTTATGCCCAGAGACTGGGCTCTTGGTCGCCAAGTGTACTAATAAAGGTTTATCATTCTAAATGTCTTTCTAAGGTCTTATATGGAAGTGAAGTGTGGGTGTACACTCCCGTGCATAAGATACAGCTTGCACAGAACAAGTTTTTAAGGCGGATCTTGAGGGTGGCCCAGACCACTCCGTCCTTCTCTGTACACGTAGAGTTGGGTGTTAAATACATTGCCGACTTGGTGGCCGTAAAGCCCTTGTTGTGTTGGGTCAAGTTATGGTCTAGGGAGGGTGCCCAGTTAAATCGTCTGATTTTGACTGACTGTCTGTCATTTGACAACGTGCATAAAATGCCCTGGATTTCTTATATAAAGGCCTCTTTCACTAGTTTTGATATGGCAGATATCTTTTAAAATCATGACTCTCTGAGTTCTTGTGAGCTTAGGCATGTAAAGAGTCTGCTCTTTAAGCACGCCCTTTCTCATCATGAAAGTGTTGAGCTTGCGAAGCCTGCAGTGAGGGCGTATCTATTACTTAAAACTGTGCAGAGTATGGAGAGTTACCTTTCTATCCTTACTATTGAAATGGACAGGTTCTTGGTGGCTCGGTTTAGGTTTAACCAGCTCCAGCACCTTTTGGCCACTCCATCTGGCTGGTCTCAATCAAATATGAGAGGGCCCTGTGGCTGCGCCCATCGGTCCCCACTGGATTCCCTGCATTTTGTGCTTTTGTGCAAATATGATAGCCGGCCTGAGAAGCAGTTCCTGCGGCCCCTCCTGAAAGACCTAAATCTTACTCAAGCCTTTATGGCGCTCATGCATCTGCAGCTTTTGCCAAACGAGTACACCCTTTTTGCAGTAACCTCCTTTCTTCAGGCAGCTTGGAGGTCAAGACAATCAAGACCCGATTGATATTTTATGGATATGTCTTTCTGTATATTGTTTTAAAAGTGATCTTATTTAGTCTTTTTATTGGTATTTATACATGATACTGCATTTAATGTATTTGCTCTCTGATTTTATCTTTTATGGTTGTGATTGCGACCGAATAAAGATTGATTTGATTAGTCTGCATACTTAACCTATGTGGAAGGTGTTTGCGTCTCCTATCTTTTATGTACAGATATCTCTGCCCTGGCTAGCGAGATCTCCATACACGTATGCCTATGTTTTGGTAGTAAAGCAAACACAAGGAGATGATGGACGGAGCGCTGAAACTTTTCAGACACTCACCCCCAGTCACAGATCTGGGTTGAATCCATCATCATTCTTTAGCTCACTACGCCACCCCAGTTCAGACCCAGCCATATGCAAATCAGTCTTGACCCTGTTCCTCATGGGAACAGTCCTACCCGAACTGCCAAGCCAGGTCTTCCCTGAACCATAAACAAGCATCATGGGACTGGTTTCGGGGTAACACCCCTCATCAGCCAAGCTAGCTTGAATCCAGTGGCAAAGTAAGCAAGGGACCCACGTCTGGGCATAGCCTGACAACTTAGGGCGAACAAAGCAAACACAACGAGATGATGGTCGGAGCGCTGAAACTTTTCAGACTCTCACCCCCAGTCACAGATCTGGTTTGAATCAATTTTCATTCTTTAGTTCACTTCGCCACCCCAGTTCAAACCCAGCCATATGCAAATCAGTCTTGACCCTGTTTCTCATGGGAACAGTCCAGCCCGAACTGCCAAACCAGGTCTTCCCTGGACCGGAAACAAGCATCCTGGGACCAGTTTCGGGCTAACAGCCCTCATCAGCCAGGCTAGCTTGAATCCAGTGGCAAAGTGAGCAAGGGACCCACGTCTTAGCATACCCTGCCTACTTAGGATGAACAAAACAAACACAAGGAGATGATGGACAGAGCACTGAAACTTTTCAGACACTCACCCCTAGGACCTGGCTTGGCAGTTCGGGCTGGACTGTTCCCATGGGGAACAGGGTCAAAACTGATTTGCATATGGCTGGGTCTAAACTGGAATGGCATGGGGAGCAAAAAAACAATGGATTTAGGCCCAGATCTCTGTACTGGAGTGAATGTTTGACATTGTTTAGCCTTCTGTCCATCAACTGTTCTTTTTGCATATGTTTTGGTAGTAAGCATGGGAGGGAAAGGGGAAGTAGCTTGAAAATGGGGAATATTTACTACTAAATGTGAGGAGTTTTAGGAGGAATAATGAGAGGTTAAGGAAGGGTTAAGAAGAGGTTTTGGGAGGGTTATGCACCCACCCACAAAACAGTAAGCCTATAGCTATTCACAAACAGCACTTCTAAAGTTACTACAGTCAAACAAAAGTACCAAATCAGTAGTAAATGTACTCCAGCCCAGACCTGTAGTAAGCCCAACACCACCCACGGCCAACCACTGGTACTTCAATACCCTCCCGTAGAAAATAATGGGGCAGCTCATAAGACATAATGTTAAAATAAATTAATTTATTTTGACTTCTTATATAAATATATATATTTAATTAAATGCTTAACATTTTGTATATAACTAATTGATAATTATTTTATTTAAAAAATCATTAAACTAATTGGAATTAATTCTATATATAACTTAATATTTTTTGTCTACATAATAAATAAATATAAACATTTTACTTTAGCTGTTTTAATGAAATATCTTTTTTTTATATAAATTAATATATGTCAACTAATTAAATAATTCATTTAAAGTTAAGTTGATATTACTGTAGCCTTCTGTTCTACATTTGAAAATGGTGACTAGCCAAAAGTAGTAAATTTACTACGAAGTGTAAGAGTAAACTTAGGCATGTAGATATACTCATGCGTAAGTTTATCTTTGTGAATAGCCCCCAGAGTCTTTATCATTGGAGACGACTTCAATTCAGAAAAAGCAGAATCTGAGTATGGGATAGTTGTAGATGTAAGGTTGGGATACAGTTAGCATTTGGATTAAGATTTGGTTGTGGGGTAGGTATAGCCTTAGGAGTAGAGTTAAATAAAGATTTAGGACTAGGCTTGGTGCCAGTATATAGAGCAAGGTTTAGGACCATAACAAGATTTAGGATGAGAGTAAGATTAGTACACTTAACCTTGTAATTTACCATTTTCGCTTTAGAGGTATTCTTGTAGTGGTATTGTTGATAGTGGTAATTTCAGGTCTAGTGATTAACATATAGTGGATTAGATGTGGTTGTATTTCAATGTCGTTGTATTCTGTGTAGCGACATACATAAGCCTGAAAGACAACTCGGTTACTGGAAACTACTATTGTTTATGGATTATAAAGAATTTTGTTCCACACAAGTAACTATGGGGCCATAGTTATGGCATATTATGCGCTACACAACTGCCACTAACACCACATTATGCATTTAGCTATGATCAGTCCTGATTGAAACATTTCACATATATCAGTGCAACACTGGAGATGCAATTCCTTCTGCATTCTTAATTTAGCTTTATTTGAAGTTCACAAATTGTCCTACGCTTTTGATAAAAAGTCAGATTTATCTGTCTTGGATTGATATTGGCCTAGGTATCTCGACTGTGCTTCTAAAGTTGCCTGCTAAGAAAGAATACACGGCTGTCCATTTTTAACACAATTGCAACTTTCAAAATGCCACACCCTTCAAATAAAATGACACTCAGTTTCTAGACGCCTGTCGACTCGACAATACTTATCTGAGGATGTAACACAACTGTTTACTAATTTATTTGTTTTGCTTCTATCATCGAGCTGCTTCTGACCTTGTTTAGCCATAATTCAAATTTAGATTCAAATTGTCTTTATTCAGATGTCACTCATAAAAGCACAAGATAACATACAAGCAGCTGAAAATTCCAGTAAATATATACACATAAAAATAAACAGGAATAGCTTAGAATAGCATGGAATTTTGATGGCATACAGCAGATTCAAGAAATGAGCCCACTCTAAAGCATACCTTCTCATCATTCAATAGCTGTAAATAGCATATCGCAACCTTGCACTTATTAAAGTTGAGATTTCTTAGGAGGGAAACTAAAGATTGTTTGGTACAAACAACATAAAACGTTCAAAAAAAGAAAAAGTGCATGAGAGACTGTTTGGAGTGATCCAGCCCGCCTAATATAAATTTCTCCTTAGGACACGAATCCAGGTAAAACATTCATGTAACCTATTGTCTATCAAACCATATGTCGGTGGGGCCCATGACACCGCATATCATACATTCATTCATTCACTGGATTACACACCAAGGAGAAATGTGTTGCTGGACGAACGGGATACCTTGTTAAATTTGACAGAATAATACCTCAGACATCATATACATTAACTTTTGATCCTGTCAGTTCTAAACATCAAGGAATTCCGCTCTTTGGTCGATGGAACAACTAGTAGAATAAGTTGATGGTGATTAAGACCAGCTCAATCACAGTTAAAACTTTTTAACCTTTAAAACTTATAAATGAACTAAAGAACCACAGACTCATTTTAAGTTAGAATGTAATTTTATCTAAATTCTCAATTGCATGTGTGAAATTCTTTGTTTATTAATCACTTTTAATATATCAATAACATTTTTATGAAAAGTCTAATAAAGAATAGAAAATTATGCATTACCCATAGTCTTAGGATGCGGATAGGAATGGTTCACCAAAAAGAAGATAAACCGCAGATCACAGAATAGAACTCCCAAACTGACTGACTGTCCCGCTAACCTCCTCGGACGGACCTCCCGTGCAGAATTCCCGCAACAATCTCGTTCCTTCCCCAGTCAAGTTCGAAGTCCAAAAATGACAAAGTCTTTGCGTAGTATTGAGGTTGAAAAATGGAAAATAAAAAGGCGGTATGGCAGGAGAACACCAACAGCAGCAGTAGCATCAATAGCAGCGACCACAGCAGCAGCCCACCCCACATAAGAGTAGACCCTCTTATACCCTACTTTCTAGCTTACTACACAAAAAGTTGCAATCCTTAGGGGCAAGAATCACGCTAATTGGTCCATTTGAGGGGTGGTGATGGTCACCTCATCGCCCTCCTTGTTCAAACTGGTTTTGGGGACAGTTAAACATACAATGAGTCTCATGACTTCGGGGTTAAAAGCAGTCCAACTTGTCCATTCATTTTGTTGCGATCTTGATGGTCACAATTTAGTTAGTCCATTGTTGCTCAGTACTTTCTCTTCCATTCCCACGAATACGTGCTGAGTCTTTCTTGGCACCCTCCTTATTGTAGGTCAGTACGACCTTGACATCTCTCACTCCGTGCACAGGCCGCATCCACGTGACTTAGTTTCTCTATTTCTTCTGCCCAGAGGCCATCTTTGGCTTTTCACGTGACCTCATCTGTTTCAGCAGCCATTTTCGCAGCATGGCCTAACAGGCCCGAACGAACTATCATAAGAACAAACACAACCAAAATTAAAACAAAGAAAATAAGCCTTTCTGTTTACCACCCGCCATTCTAAAGACCCGTGTTAGGTGTTACCTGGCAGAAGCGACATTTAAAGCCATTTTACTTACCATCTGTATTCTTTGCCACAATACAAATCTACTACATAGCATAAATCATGCGATTTCACTCTAATTAGTACGCAAATCACAATATTAGGGTTAATTAACTTCACAATTGTAAATAAATTAGATTTTGCACAAATTTGCATGTTACCTTTATATAGTGTTTACTAAAAGGTGCATTTGTTGGTTAATACATGCTTCTTCAAACAGTTAGTATTATTAATTTATTAAGAGTTCATTAATTTTCCAAGGGGGTACAAAATCATTTTATTTACCCTGCTCCATCAATTCCCGCCTTTGGTGATTTTTAACATCACCACAAAAACCTATCCTACAACTTATCAGATAAATGTTTCTTGTCCACTTGCTTTCTTGTTAGTTCATACAACTGTGGTTTTCTCATCTTGTCTTTTAGACCGTTTGTACATGTTCTCTTTTAACTCTTCTAATTCTATCTCTCCCATCTCCCGTTCTCTTTCTTTATTTTTCTCATTTTCTCTTTTTATTCTATTTTGTCTTTTTCTTCTTTTAATACACACATATGCTAATCTCACTAATAACATTACCATTATTATCACTGTTACTGGTATTAGTATCTTCCCAATAAGAGAACTACCTATTTCTGTGAACCATTTCTTCATTGAGGAAAAACTCTTAACAAGTCTCTCCCAAACACCTTCAACCTCCAGTGGAGCAATTTCTTTGTGCAAATTAGTAATATTTTTTATATACTTTTGTATATTCTCACTTTTATCTGGAATGTAAGTGCAACAATGTTGGACTTTCAGCATTCCACAGACTCCACCCTCTTTTGCCAAAAGAATGTCAAGGGCAAGTCGATTTTGCATTACCATATCTCTCATGGCAACCATTTCGGTATTTACCATCAAGAACCCTCCAGCAGTATTCGTTGATAAACGATCTACTACTGTAGACAATTTCCGAATCTTATATGCATTCAAAGATATATCCACTGCTGGTATCAATGCTCCAAACATATCACCTACTATTTCTGAGAAGCTTTCCCTCCTCCTACGTGTTAATGTTTTACCTATCTCGTGAATTCCTTTTGTTCCTCTCTCTACATGAAAAATCTTTGGAAAGACCAGGCCTAAATAACATGTTCCATACCAATGGTCCGGCAACCTATAGTAAGCTCTATTTCCGCAAATATAATAGATCCCTGGAAATACTGGATCTTTTCCTCCTTTAAATCCCCATCCCCCTAGAATTTTGTATGTTTCTCGGCACTCACTAGAACCCACGAAATAGTTATCATACATAGTGTTACTTCTACTAATACACAATTTTCCCTGTTGGGTCCAATCCAGAACCATAGCTGCATTTGTTTCTCCCTTGTCGTATTTTCTCTCTTCAAATGCCCAAAGTGGGGTTTTTGTCTTTTCTTCTGCTACCTTTCTTTGAAACTTAACTCTTCTGTACTCTACCATGTCCAAGAAAATCTTTTCTTCTTTCTTTAACTCACAAGTAAGATTGTGTCTAAATATATACTCTAACGTTAATTCTTTATTTTCTAAGAAAAACTCTCCAAAAACTTTTGCAACTTTTACCTTATTTAATTCAGGGTTTATGGGAATTTTAGCAAAAACAGTGTCTATATCAGTGTAATAATATTCTAATCTACCTGTTTTATAAAATAAGATAGCTAAAACACTACAAGTTATCCCATACGTCAAAGGAAGGTGATGATATGTCACACCTTCTGTGACAGACGCAGGAACTGCATACAGACATAGCAATCTCTCACATCCATTGTCTCCACATATTCATATAACAGTTTCGTGAAGACATTCTTGGAGAAATCAGTTATGGACTTATCCCTATGTAAATCAGTACTATCTATTAATGCTGCAGTGTTCTTTATGTTAGGTTCCTTGTCATTATTTGTGTCATTCACTATTACAGATGTATTCTCTACAACTAATCTAACGCACACAACAGCAAAGAGCTCTTCAACATCGTGAAGGAACTCTCCAACCCCAGCTCCAACACCAACGACATCCCGCCGTCACGAGACCTGTGTGACTCACTGGCCACCTTCTTCCACCGCAAAATCGCCGACATCCACGACAGCTTCAACACCACGACCGCCCCGGCAACCACTGAGACCACTGCCCCCACGACCACCAACCGCCTGCTCTCCTGGACCAACATCAACGACGAGGACACCAGCGAGATCATGAACACCATCCACTCCGGTTCACCGCTAGACCCGTGCCCTCACCACGTCTTCAACAAAGCCAGTACAGCCATCACTCCCCATCTCCGGAAAATAATCAACATCTCCTTCGAGACAGCAACCTTCCCGGAAAGCTGGAAGCACGCCGAGATCACCGCCTTACTCAAGAAACCCAAGGCAGACCCCAAGGACCTCAAGAACTTCCGACCCATCTCTCTGCTCCCGTTCCCCGCGAAGGTCACCGAGAAAATCGTCAACAAACAACTGACCCGCTACCTCGAGGAGAACAACATCCTGGACCCTTCCCAGTCCGGCTTCCGCAGCAACCACAGCACCGAAACCGCCCTCATCGCCGCCACCAATGACATCAGGACCCTGCTAGGACAACGGAGAAACAGCAGCCCTCATCCTCCTGGACCTATCAGCCGCCTTCGACACGGTCTGCCACCACACACTACGAACACGCCTTCACGACGCCGGGATCCAAGAGAAGGCCCTGGACTGGACCACATCCTTCCTTTCCGGCAGAACTCAAAGCGTCCGCCTCGCCCCCTTCCGATCCAAGGCCACCAAGATCATCTGCGGCGTACCCCAAGGCTCCTCCCTCAGCCCGACGCTGTTCAACATCTACATGGCACCCCTCGCCCACGTCGCCCGACAGCACAACCTCAACATCATCTCCTACGCCGACGACACCCAGCTGATCCTCTCCCTCACCAAAGACCCTCACACCGCCAAAGCCCACCTCCACGAAGGAATGAAGGCCGTCGCCGAATGGATGAGGTCCAGCCGCCTGAAGCTGAACTCGGACAAGACGGAGGTCCTCATCCTTGGTTCCAACCCTTCAGCCTGGGACGACTCCTGGTGGCCGACATCACTGGGAACAGCCCCGACACCCACCGACCACGCACGCAACCTAGGGGTCATCCTCGACCCCACCCTCTCCATGACTAAGCAGGTCAACACCGTTTCCTCATCCTGCTTCAACACCCTCCGAATGCTCCGCAGGATCTTCAAGTGGATCCCCACCGAAACAAGGAAAACAGTCACCCAGGCCCTCGTCACCAGCAGGCTGGACTACGGAAACGCCCTCTACGCAGGAACGACGGCTAAGCTCCTGAGACGGCTGCAACGCATCCAGAACGCCTCTGCACGTCTTATCCTCGACATCCCCCGCCGCAGCCACATCACACCCCACCTGAGAGATCTGCACTGGCTCCCTGTCAACAAGAGGATAACCTTCAAGCTCCTCACCCACGCACACAAAGCACTCCACAACTCCGGACCAGCCTACCTCAACAGACGACTCAGCTTCTACACCACCACCCGCCAGCTCCGCTCCACCAGCCTCGCCCTCGCCACAGTCCCCCGCATCTGGAAAACGACCGCCGGCGGCAGATCCTTCTCCCACCTCGCCGCCAAGACCTGGAACACCCTCCCCACCAACCTTCGGCAGACCCAAGACCTACTGGCCTTCAGAAGACTCCTCAAGACCTGGCTCTTCGATCAGTAGCAGCACCCCCCCCCCCTCTTCCCCCAGCGCCTTGAGACCCTCGCGGGTATGTAGTGCGCTTTATAAGTGACCTGATTGATTGATTGATTGATTATTGCTAAAATAAACCAGATAAGCATTAGCAATCCTGTACAATAGAAACACATTCTACACCATCTACGTAAAAACTCACATCTATATCTTCTATTCTCAGTGTCTACCATGTTGTAATACTATTTAGCTATATAAATGTTTGTAGAGAAAAATGTGTCTCCACACCTCAGAATGACTTTCCAGCCACTCTACCCTTTAATTTAGTCTCTTTTGGTGCTCTCTTCAGCTCTTTTCAGAACTTTTTCTCGTCTTATTCAGTTTTGATGTCCTATCCGGTTTTCTTTCTTTGTCTTTCAGGTTTGGTGCAATTCACTCTCACCCAGTTGTTCACAGTCTTCGTCTGGAATTTCGTGACTGCTATCCACTTCTTTAATGTCGGTCAATGCTATGTATAGCCATTCAGGTGACTTATATTTCAAGTTAGGTCTCTTCACTCTTTTTGGTCTCTGTAATTGTCTTGCACTTTGTTTTTCTTGTTCTTTTTGACTTGTTATTTCATTTACTTGTTCCGCATTATCTTTGTTCAAATTTATTATCTTGTATCTCAGTCTTTTAATTTCGTTGGGCCAATTGTCTCCTTTTCTTGGCCTTTTCAGTTCGTTTTCTTTTTCTTCTCTTTCTGTTCTCCAAGTTCTCTTTCTTGGTCTTATTCTTTGCTTTCTTTCTTCTTCACTTTCTTCCGATTCTGTCTCAGACCTCACTTCACTTCCTCTAACTTTGAACTTTATGATCTCAGTTTCTTTGTCTGAATCCGAACCTTCTTGTGACTCTTCTGTTTGGAAATTTGATTCTAACCCTCCTCGTTTGTCTTCCGCATTTTTCTCAATCTTTCTGTCTGAATCTAAATTTCCCTGAGTTTCTTCTGTTTGTAGTTCTGACCCTACTACTCCTCGGTTTTCTTCCGCACTTTCCTCTATCTCTCTATCTGAATCTAAGTTTCCTTCAGTTACCTCAACTATCTCTGGAGGAATTTTCCCATAACTTGTACTTGGCTGTTCACTGTCGCTGTGTCTTGGTTCGGTTTCTCCTGTTATAACATCAGTTCTTCTGTTTCCTGATTTTCTCTTTGGCCTTTCATCTGATTCAGGTTGGTCTGTTTCAGATGCCGAACTGGTATCCGATATTTCCAGATGTCGAATTACAGGTCGAGCTTCAGGATCTGGAACTCTGATCGTTTCAGTTTCTTCTTCAGTTGTCAAACTGATACCTGATTCTTCCAGATGTCGTCTTACAGGTCGAGCTTCAAGATCTGGAACTCTGTTTGTTTCAGTTTCTGCTTCAGTTGCTGAGCTGGTATCTGATATCTCCAGATGTTGACTTACAGGTCGAGCTTCAGGATCTCGAACTCTGATGGTATGTCAATTTTTCACACCTGCACACTTTACAGCAGTTGTTGTCACCAGGATCACTTGACGTGGCTTATCCCAGCGAGGAACCAAGCAGTTTCTTCTTCTGTGGACTTTAATGCGGACCCAGTCTCCTGGACTCAAATCATGAGCTGGTTTTCTTTCAAGAGTGGTCGCATCCCGTCCAACCTGATGAAATACAGAATGCACCACATCAGCCAATCCTTTGCAATAGTCCAATACGAGATCATCAGTTATAGTCAGCAGTTTGTTGACAGGTACATGTGCTTGTCTCATTGCTCGTCCCATGATTATTTCATGAGGACTCAGACCTGTTTTTCTGTCTGGTATGCTTCTGATGCTCATCAGCACCAATGGCAGGGCATCGGGCCATTTGAGTCCTGTGGCTTGGCACATTTTCCCTAACCTATTCTTTATTGTTCCATTTACTTGCTCTACCACTCCAGAAGCCTCTGGTCTGTAGGCACAGTGCAATTTTTGTTGTATGTCAAGTGCTTCACATATCAATTGGATTATTTCATTCTGGAAATGTGTTCCTCTATCTGTTTCGATCGTTACTGGAAAGCCATATCTAGGAATGAATTCTCTCAGTAGGAGCTTTGCTACAGTAACTCCAACATTCCTTCTTGTCGGATAGGCTTCCACCCAACGAGAAAACAAACAAACGACCACAAGGACATATCTCAATCTATTGCTTGGGGGCATTTCAATAAAATCTAGTTGCATTCTGGTAAAAGGACCTCCTTCACGTCCTATTGTTCCTAAACTCACTACAGTTTTCCTTCCAGGATTTATTTGTTGGCATGTAAGACATCTTTGACAAAGACTTTCAGCTATAGCCCTAAATTTCGGGTTGTACCAGGTCTGTCTGAAAAGCCTGATCATGGCATCCCTACCAATGTGTGCTTGTCCATGGTACATCCGTGCCATACTAGAGATCATGCTATCACAGGCATAACTGGTCTTTCATCTCTATAAACCCAGACTTCATCTTCCTCTCTTTGTCTGCAGCCTGCTTTTATCCAACCATCTTTCTCCTCCTCATCTGCTTCTTCCTGCAATTGCCTTACTTCATCCCATGTTTCAACTGTGTTAGTAAACAGCAAGGGACATGAAACATTCTCTTTTCTCTTCTCCTATTCAGTGAGACCATATTTCTGGCACAATATTGAGCTATTTCATCTGCGAATTGGTTTCCCACTGTAATATAATCAGTTCCATTTTTGTGTGCAGCGCATTTTACCACTGCAATCTGTTTAGGTAGCTGTATCACCTCAAGCAATTTCTTCACAAACTCACCATTCCTAATAGGAGTTCCTGCAGAAGTCAGGAAACCCCTCTGGGACCAGATCTGTTCGAAGTCGTGGACCACTCCGTAGCCATACTGGCTATCCGTGATCACCGTAATTCGGAAGTTCTTTCCCAGTTTGCACGCTCGAATCAGAGCAATCAGCTCAGCCACTTGGGCTGATCGTATTCCTCTCAAACATGATGCTTCCATTATGGTTGCCACCGTACACACAGCATACGCAGCACTTAAAAATCCTTCACTTGTTCTCAGGCATGAACATCACATAATCTGATTCTTTTAAGGGCTCATCTTTAATATCTGGGCGAGGCTGTGTGCAAAATTCAAGCACATCCAAACACTTATGATCAACATCATCTTTGACTTCTACATTTACTTCATCTGGCAGTGAAGTTGAGGGATTCACACATGTGCATCTTACAATGGTTACATTATCTGCACCCAAAATCACTTTTTCGTACCTAGTCAGCCGACTATGGGGCCGATTCTGATGCGGGTTGGAAAAGCTTCCCGACCGAATCGGTTGGGAAATGGTGTCCGACCCACTCGGATCGGGAAAGTCCGACCGGCGGAGTAGGATGCATCCGGATGCTTCCAGATACGATTTGGTTGAACTCCCATTGACTTCAATGGGAACATTTGTTCCTAACCGCATCAGAATTGGGCCCTCGGTCGGGAAGACACGTTCCCGATCCGATTTGGAAGGAGCAAATGCCGTTAGGAGGCCTTCCTAACCGCATCAGAATCAAGCCCTCGGTCGGGAAGCTTTTCCAACCCGCATCAGAATCGGGCCCTTAGTGTCATGAATTGGGTTTTGGTTCGGGTCAGAAGGATTTCAACAGAGTGTGGGACATATACTCTCAGAGGATACCCCATCACAATGCCTTCACTCTGTTCCAGACTCACACAAGTAGCAGCTACTGCTTTCAGACATCCAGGCAACGCTTTTGCTACCGGGTCTAAGACAGCTGAAAAATAAGCGATTGGTCTTTTAATTTTTCCATGCCTTTGCACTAACACTGAAAGTGCACATCCATCTCTCTCACTACAATACAGCTCAAATTCTTTTTCATAATCAGGCATCCCCAATGCTGGTGCCTCACACAAACTTGTTTTCAGTTCCTTGAAAGCTTTCATTTCCTCCTCATCCAATTCAATCGGATCTTTGACATCCCTCTTTGTCAATCGCTGTAAAGGTTTTGCAATTAATGAAAATCCACTTATCCATTGTCGACAATAACCAACCATTCCAAGAAACATTCTCACCTCTCTCTGTGTCATCGGGGCTCTCATTCCTTGGATAATCCTTATTCTTTCTGTCGTCACCTTTCGCATCCCTTTCTCAATCTTATGACCTAGATACTGTACCTCCTGTTGACAAAATTGCAGTTTTGATGGAGACACCTTGTGTCCTCCTTCTGCCAAATGATTTAGTAAAACAATTGTGTCCGTAACACATGCTTCTTTGGTCCTTGATGCCACCAATAGGTCATCAATATACTGGACCATCACAGATTTTTCAGGAATTTTTAAATCTTCTAATGATTTCTTTAGGATCTGATTAAAGATTGAGGGGCTTTCAGTATACCCTTGAGGAATTCGGCACCATGCCAAAATACGCTTTCCGAACCGGAACGCAAATAATGGCTGGCTGTCAGGGTGTAATGGAATGGAAAAGAATGCATGGCACAAATCAATAACCGTGTACCATTCTGCATCATGTGGAATCTGATACAGTATTACAGCGGGGTTTGGCACAATTGGGCAACAAGGAATAACAATCTTAGGGGCACATTACGATACCCGGCGTAAAAAAATCCGCCAGGCATGGAAGCGGCAAAAATCCGCCCGCACACACCGCCTGAACACCGACCACGCCATTATGAGTACACAAACTGAAAACCGCCATCGGCGGAAAAATCATACAAAATACCGCCCGCCATCGTCCGAGTCGGAGTCAAACCGCCCGCCACGGACGGAAACACGCACGACAACACAAAACCGCCCGCCCACACGGCCGACACACCGCACGTGAAATTACGATCGCACCGCCATGAGCGCGGAAAACAACAAATATACCGCCCGCCAGCGCAAACAACGCCGATGAGAATCGACACGGCAGAAGCCATGGCGCCCACGTACCTGCACAGAAACCATCCGCACACAAAACCAATAGCACACAACATGGCCAACAAGTCCACACAGCAAGGCACGCACAAATACACAAGCACAGTACACATCCCGAAAACACCCCCCGGACAAACAAAAAATACAAAGGCCAGAACCCCAGACACAACACACCTGAAAACAACAGACCATGAGGACACACCCACATAGGTGAGTACAAAAGCAGCACTCCCACAGACCACAACCCCTTGCTACATTGCAAACCAGAGAGGAGAGGAGAGGACACAGTGACACAGCAAGGACAGCAGCACACCACAGAAACGCACACATCACAACCACCACCACCACCACCACCAAACACCGGCACCACAAACCCCCTGCACATTACACAACACACACCGCACCAGCACCACAAACACCATGGCACCACAAAGGATGCCCAAGTTCACGCCCATGGAGCTGACGGTCATGGTCGACGAGATCATCAAGGTGTACCCACAAATCTATGGGAACATGGTCCAGCACACACCACTAGCCACCAGAAACAGAATGTGGACCCGGATCGTAGACCAGGTCAATGCAGTCGGGACCCTGCCCAGGAACAGAACCGAGATAAACAAACGTTGGAATGACGTAAAGAGCCTGGTCAAGAAGAAGGAGGGCAAAAACAGAGAGCTGGCTGCCGTCACTGGCGGAGGGAATCCCGCGCTCTTTAAGACCTTCAAAGCGTGGGAGGAGAAGGTGCGAGTCGTAATCCATCCGGAGATCCTCGCCGGATTAGCAGGGGAGTGGAGGCTGGTAAGTACAAACTAATGTATACCAGCACACCGCTATGTACTCACATGCGCAACTACCATGCCACAGCTCCCAGGGACAAACACCCCCATGTCCAGCACACAATACACAACACATCACACACACATGCAACAGACACTACCACACACAGCCCAAACCGAACAACTGTAAGATGCGTGGGGACATGTGTACACTAAGCCAGCCACGTAACCACCAACAGGTCCCCAAATATGCCAGAAGCGCCACAACGAGCACCCACCACACCCATGTGTCCGCCACAGCTGCACCAACTGACAAGTAACAGGTAAGTGGCAGGAACACAATTGCAGTGGGTCGGAGGGGGGACAGCTGAAGTACAACACCCACCAGGCCCCCACTCCCACAGACCAGCAAGGTGGAGCACTCCCCACACCCATGTGTCAGGCACAGCTGCACCAACCGACAAGTAACAGGTAAGTGGCAGGAACACAAAGTGCAGTGGGTGGGACGGTGGACAGCCCAAGTACAACACACACCAGGCCCCAGTCCCACAGCACAGCAAGGAGGAGCATCCCCACACCCCACAGCCACGTGTCAGCCACTGCAGTGCACAACGACAGCCGAAAGGCAGACATCACGGTCCACAGCAATCGGTGTCAGTGGGTGTACAGCCACCCCCACGACCCACTACACCCCCCACCCCCACAGACCTGCAACATGGAGCACCCCCGCTTAGAGCCATGTGGCATCCAGTACAGTGCACGCACGAACAACTTGCAGGTGGGAAACTGGACAGGGCTGGATTACTGGAGGCATGAGGACCATAACACCACCAACACATGGGACATGTCACGTAGCACACGGACACGCAGCACCGCCCACCGTCACGAACAAGTGAACAATGTGCACACGGACATGAACAGCAGACTCACACCCCACATGACCCATCACAGACATAGCAACACCCAAGGAGCCACGTCTGCATGCACAAGCCACACTGAATATAGTCCCACACGGCAGCCACTGTGCAACTCATCACACCCAACCGAAACACCATTGAAGTCCTGTCCATGTAGCCCCTACTGCCTGTCAACCCCACACCCCACAACTACGCCTATGTAAGACAAACAACACTAGACGCAACAGAGCGGAACAACATAAATGCACACGAACACCACTGAACCCATCAAACTCACAGACACACCATGCACATACAACATACCATCCATCCCATCCGTCAGCCCCAGTCTCATGAAAGGCATGTCATCCGCACAGCTGCCACACATACAGCAGTCACGCTAAGACACATGCCCATGACCAACCATGTGCCAGAAGTCAATTAAGCGCACGACACACTGTGAGCAACAACACACAACATGGGCCACACCCCCCGAGCACTGCAGTGATGCACATGGCACAGGGCAGCACGCACACCAAGGAGATGGGACAACTGCAATACATTGGCTGTCACACAACTATCACTCACTCATAACGATGCGTCCAATGCCATGTCCAGTAACCACAACAGACAGCAAATATGCAGGGCATGTCAGGCATGCACACACCTCAGACCATGCACTGTCATGCTGCCACAACACATGTCACGTTCGGCACCCATGGCTCACAGCATGTACCCCAAAAGCATATCCCCTCCCAAATGCGAATCTGGGGCATGGCCCCCATGTTGCCATATGCGTTCCTAAGCGTTCCATTTGAACCCCAAAAGCATATTCCATCCCAAATGCGAATCAGGGGCATGGCCCCCATGTTGCCATATGCGTTCCTAAGCGTTCCATTTGAACCCCAAAAGCATATTCCATCCCAAATGCGAATCTGGGGCATGGCCCCCATGTTGCCATATGCGTTCCTAAGCGTTCCATTTGAACTCCAAAAGCAAAGTACAAACCAGACCCAGGATGGGCCAGGAGCCCGCATACACCAGAGTCACAATGAGTAGGGGCAAAGCAACACACCCATCGGCATGGCCAATCCGTCCCATGCCACATGTGCACAGCACACAGTCCCATTGCCTAGCACACACAACTACAGATGCCACAGCCACACACTCGCCTCCGGGAAACCCATGTACGAGATTGCACGAACTGCCAATGTCAGATGACTAATACATACTTCGCCAGGTGCAACACAATAACAAATCTCATTCTCTCCACAGGTGACGAACTGCTGGACGCTGGGGATGGAGACAGCAGCCAGCACAGCCAGCCTACAAGCCCCCAACGAGGACACACGGATCTGGAGGATCTGTCCACCTCTTCGGACACGGACCACCAAGCTGGCCCATCTGGCGTGGCAGGGCCCAGCCGCTCCCCAGGACCCCTCCTACCCACCAACCCATCATCCAGGGATGCTGAACAGTCCCAGTCCCCTGCTGCCACTGTCGTTGCGGCCACACCCACGGTCATTGCGGCCACTACCACTGCCGCAACCGCCACCATCGCCGCACCGACCACCACCGCCTCCACCACCACCACGTCTTCGCTGGCACCAGCCCCAGCGCAGGTGGTGGCCCGGCCGACTGGATCCACCCTGGGAGCCACAGCGAGGACCGTGGTGAGCAATGTGGCTAGTGGGCAGGCCGGTGGCAGCAGGACTGGTAGGAGGAGCAGGGTCAGGGAAACGCCAGCCTCCCCTGGGAGCCATGCCCTGCCTCAAATGGCCAGAGTCCTTGGGGCCTATGAAGAGGCCCAAGGACAATGGGCCAGGTCTGCTACTGACACGCGGGAGGTGCTGGGGGTGCTGAGGTCCATGGACGCCCATATGGGCCAATTCGTGTCCCGTATGGACCAACTCGTGGACCTCATGGGCCAGCTGGTGGTGGCGGTGGGGTCACAGGCAAGGCCAGCAACACCACCTCCGCCACCACCTGCTAGGGCGCAGGCTCGGCCAGCAGTGTCCACTTCCCCTGCGTCCACAGCCAGTGAGCACACCTCACCCACCACCAGCAGGTCGCCACCACACACCCCCTCCCAAACGTGGAAGGGGCCGTCCGAAGAGGAAACAGATCTCCCGGGAGGACTTCGCACGCTCCAGTCGCAAGTGAGGCAGCCAGCCAGCCTTCCGCCAGCCTTCCTTGACCAGCCACTGCATTGACTTGCTCTACGATCCCACTCCACACAGCCATCTGGATGGCATGTGTGTGTTGGACTATGGACATAGAACCAGTGGGTACACCCTGATCATCACGCAGCCATGACCGACAGCTCATTGTCACTGCACGCACCACTTTTGTCATCACCTTACACACAATCACATGTCACAGTTTGTAATAAATGCACCTTTTTCACTAACTGCTGTTTGTGCCCTGTGTCTTTATTTGTACGGAATACATCGGCCACCTTGGGCGGAAGGGCACCTGATGCGTGGCATGGCAATGGAATCCGGAGGGCCTGTAGGGACCTAGGGGTGGGAGACAGAACAGGAGCACATTCAATGAGTGTGTCACACACCCATCACACAGTACATGTCAACAACTACAAGCAATGTACACACATCGCACAGAGCAATAGGGCACAATGCCACAGTCACCAACAGTGGCATACTACCCTGGCCATGGAGCGTTGACACACTGCACGCAGTGAACATACGGCCACCCTGACACAGCACACACACACCTGCATAGATACAGACACATCATCCGTCGTACATGGACACTCACCGTCAAGTGAAGTAGCGGGCGATGAGCTGCTGGCGCACATTCCCAGCTTCCTCCTCTCCGCTGTCCACCTCACTCGAGCTGTCCTGGTCTGCGGGCTGGGGCCCTGGTTGATCTCCGTCATCCACAATGAGGGGGATCTGCTTCCGAATGGCCAGATTGTGCAGCATGCAGCACGCCACCACTATCTGGCACACCTTCTGTGGGGAGTACGCCAGTGCACCCCCGGTGCGGTCCAGGCACCTGAACCTGGACTTGAGGAGGCCAAAGGTACGCTCGACCACACGTCTGGTCCTCCCATGTGCCTCATTGTATCGATCGTCTGCTGGGGTGCGAGGATTCCTCAATGGACTGAGCAGCCATGCCCCATTCGGATACGCAGAGTCACCTGGGTGTGAGGGACACAGAGAACCGTTGCTATTCCAACTGGACAGGGGACAGCATCGCACAACCAGCACGCTACACCACTCCACATACTCACCGACAATACAGCCACGATCCTGTTGCAGATTGGCCATTAGTCGTGGCAAGATGCTGTTGCGCATTATGTGTGCGTCATGGGCCGAGCCTGGAAACTTGGCACACACGTGGGTGATCACCATGTCCGCAAGGCACACCACTTGCACATTCAGGGAGTGCGTGTGCTTCCTGTTGCGGTACAGGTGCTCAGTGGCCTGTGGTGGAACAAGGCCAACATGAGTGCAGTCAATGGCTCCCACGACGTGTGGGATTCTGCCAAGGGCATAGAATGCACCCTTCACTGCCGCCAATTCACGAGCCCTGGGGAAGCGGATGTACCTGTTCCGGTACAGCATCATGGCTGCCAGTACATCCCTCAGCACCTTGCTGAACATGGGCTGGGACATCCCTCCTCCACTGCCCACTGTGTGCTGGAATGACCCAGTGGCGAAGGAATGCATGGCGGCCATCACCTTAGCCGTGGGGGTGACAGCAGTCGGATACACCCTGCGGGGACGGAGATGGGGCTCTAACATGGCACACAGTCGATGCAGGGTTGGCCTGTCCAGCCGAAACTTCCTGATAACCTCTGTATCGTCCATGTCCGCCAGCAATTGGTATGGGCGGTCAATGTTCGGTCTCCGCCTGGGTTAAATGGCAGAGGACACATGTCAAAGCAACACGGCACATAGCAATTTCGCATACACATCACTGACATGACTGAGCAAGCACATGAGCCACAGCCCAGCTGTCAAGCTGGGACGGCACGGCCACAATACACTTACACAGGTCTCCCAACAATGGCAATGGCAAGTGAGACATACCACTGCCATGTGCATGCACATGGGGATCTAGGCCCCAATGACTTGCGGGGCGTGCTGATGGGGACTGACTGCATATTCGTCAAGCGGCAACGCCACGGCAACATGAGTGTCTGCTGAGCATGGAACTGCTTCCGAGGCTGGATGAGTATGGCACACGACGACGACGATGTGGGCACGGGCTGAGCGGCCAATACAAGTGGGACCTGTGGCACGAGGGGATATGAGACAGTAGTAGGTGTCAGCACTGCACCCTATGTACAGCACTGTACGGATCACAGCTCCCGAAACATTGACTGGTGTCCACATTGACAGCCCCATGCCAAGACGGCTGTGTGCTTGCAGTCACACGTCACAGGTGAGAGGTTACATTGCACGTGCCAGGTGGCAGACGTACATAGTGGGAGCTGGCATGTGTGTGCATGTGTCTCCTGTTCAGGATCCACCAGATGGGCGCTGACTCTGTACTGACCATTGGACACAGCATGTTCCGTGGAAGGCTTGTGTGTGTGGGATGGTGGCACTGGATGTGCCTCCGTTGGGTGGGGGGCCATGCACAGGGCGGGTACGTCGATGATTGCGCATTGTTGGTCACGGTGGGTGCACCAACTAAGATGTGTTGCCCTGTGTTCAATTCCTATGTCCGCATGATGATGGACTGTGGATGTGGGCAGACTACACATTGGTCGATGTGCTGTCTATATGCATGTGCCTTCACACCAGGCACAGCTGCCCCTGCACATGTGACCCCTGCTGGACTCGCTGCTGGGTCTGTGGAGCTGATGCACCTTCTGCGCGTGGGGCGGACAGCTCTCCTCACTTCCCTCATTGCGCATGTCATGTCTTTGCCGCAGGTGACATGGATCATGGAGGGCCCACATGTACGCGTGGGTAGGCTACACATGATTGTTCACTGGTCGCCACCCCCAGTCAGTGTTTCGAATGGGAAGGTTGTCGTGCTGGTGGTATGTTCGATGTGGCGGATGGGCGGGCCTAGGTGCGGGCTTACATTCCGGACATGGGGGGTAGTTGGATTGGCGACTAGTTGCAGTACACACGGGACACGTCTCTTCCTTTCCACATCTGGGTCATCCCTTGTACTAACTGACAGTGATACAGTCATCTTCGCCCCAGCCCTCATGTCCTCCCTCGCCCCCCAATATGCATGCTCACCTGCGAGGCTAGCGCTTGCACAGGCAGCCCCAAGCTCGCACCAGAGAGGGCAAGGAGTGTATGTGTGGGTCCAGTTGCACGAGTGGGCTGTCTCAGGGTATGATGTGTGGAGGGACGCCGTCCACCTGCGTGGTGCCCCAAATGGAGACCCGGCCTGCATGGACTATGCATCACAGTCTTCGCCTTCCGGATCCGCCACCTGCGACACCCAGTGGCTGTGGCTGCCCTTGCGGCCAGGCCGCGTCCGTCTGTGGCTGATGGCCCACACATTCACTCTTTGGCCTCTCTGGGGAGGGCTCAGGGGTGGTGGCGCACGCGCTTGCACTTAGTCGCAATGGCATGTGGCGTGGTTGGTATGATGGGCAATGGATGGGATGGTGCGAGCCACCTCCCGTGACGTCAGTGCTGCTCGTGCTGTGGTGCGTCCCCCTACACTTCCATTTGACTTGTGCCATGCTAGACGTTGAGGTTCTATTGCCTGCGTGATATGACCAGGAGGAGCGCGAGGAGACCTGTCACACACCATGCTCCACTGCCATCCCGTGCCCTGTATCGCCTGTGCGGATTGACTATGTTGGGGTTACACCTGGTCGACTGGGGCTGTGTGTGCCTTGTCAAGGGGCATGGCGGGCGCACAACAGGATCCAGCTTGTCCACAGAGGGTGGGCTGAGGTGCGCCTGGTACCGCCTTGTACGTGTGCCCGGCTGCTGTGCACACACGTGTTCACTCCCCCGACAGGTGTCCTCTCACAATGCCCAGGGAAGCGGTGGTGTACTGTTCATGAGCCCTCCCAACACGGCGTGCTCCAACTTGGCATGTGCGCATCTACCCGTCGCACCCACCCACCTGAGCACTGCGTCCATACGACTTCACACGACACATGTGTGTCTTCCACAGTAGTGCTACTCATTTGCGTTGACATCCAATACCAGTGGACTACATGGTCATGTCACGACTGCCGTGTACTTCACATACTCTCATCCTCTCTCATTCGTACTTGTGAAATGAGTCAGCGGAGACAGTTTTGGTTTCAGACATTATATTGAGTCTTCTGTCCTCTGTGATGCAGTATAGTGGACACTACTGGCAGCGGAATACATGTTGAGGATATACTGAGCATGATTACAAATGGGATAGGGTGTGGGGTTACATCTGCTTGGCCAAGGCTGTGCTAATGTACATTTACGTATAGCTGCGGAGCTGCGGACTTTGACACAGACGGTATACATGTAGCCTACCAGACCGCTCGGCATCATGGGCACAGTCCATCTCAGTTCCATGTGACAGGTTTGCTGCGGTTGTTCCTCATGCACGCGTGCATGTGAGATGACATCAGGGCATGTGCTTGCGTGCATGCAGCGGCGTGCCACTTGTTGTTGCACTGTGGTGGTTACTGGACATGTCACAGTCACTGGGGTCGTGTTGTTGTTGTATGCACTTGTCGTCCATGCAAAGGTCCTGGTATGGGATTCCCGGGGCGGGGGTGGGAGGGGTGCAGCACCCACAGACTCCAGGCGACCTATTCATGTCCACTGAGCGGTGTGTGTGTCCATGTGCGCTGGATCCATGTCGTGTCCTGGTTGTTCGTGCAGTTCCGTCCATGTGGGTGCGATGCACAGAGCCCATGCCACTGCCTCCCACGATGCATGCGGTGTTCCTGGATGTGATGGGGAACAGTGTGCATGTCCCGGTCATATCCGATGTCATGGCGATGTCGTTGATGGTGTGGTTACAGTTGCCGGTCGTTTGGTATGGCTGTTGTGGTGGTGACTGGCCAGTCCGTGCGGAAGCTGAGCATGGGTGCGGGGTTGGACTTCATAGGTCACTCGGGGAACCTGCGTTGTGGTCCGACGTATTTACAGGTTGTCAGGTATGCGATGCCGTCCAGCAGGGCTTCCATGTCATTGGTGGTGTACATGTTTGCCAGCCAATGAAGCGGATGGTGGCTGTCAAGGTGTTGTTCGTAGGTTGTCCCTTGGAGGACCATGATGGGGCATGCTGGGTGACATTCGATGTAGCTGTTCTCGATGATCCGTCGTGTGGAGGCACAGTGGTTCCATTTCAGTGCGCGTGCGATGTTGGCCACATACGCCATGCCCCCATAGGCAGAGCAGGCCCTGTCGTGTGCGTCCAGAGGGAGGAGTAGTGGTAGCAGGTCCGCCTTCAGACATGCCGGGTTGGAGAGGCATATCTCGACGGGATGCTGGTAGGGACACCTCCGACAGTAGAAGACGGGCATGACGCAGCTGAACAATGTGATGCGGTAAGTCAGTCGGTAACTTACGTTCAGCAGGGACAGGAGATCGCATCCCAATGTATGTATCGTGTTGGTTTGGTACAGCTTGAGCTCTTCGGCGTAGTTGGGTAGGTGTGTTGCGGTTGCCATTTCGCAGCGGTTCGTAGAGGTGGCGTGCTCCGGCTGTGTGTGCAGTCTGCAATGTGCACGCTCCGGGGTTGCTGTGAGCTCTGTGTAGTCGTGGGGAGACAGGACTTGTGTTCTGTTGGCTTGTTTGGAGGACACGGGCCCTCTTCCCACATGCTTCTCAGACAGTTCAAGGTCGGTGCTGTGTGACTCCTTCCAATTAACTTGCATGTGGCCGACATGGGGGAGTGTTTTCTTCTTTCTTCCCCGTCCGTTGTGTGCTTCTGTGATATGCGCTATCTGCCGTGTGGTCGGTCTCCTCGGCATGCCTGTGTTGGTCTATTCTTGGACAATGGCTGTATTCACCGGCTTCTGTCGTAGGGCTGTGGTTTCGGTGTTGGAATGGAAGGTCATTCAGTGCTGTCTGCTCTCCCTTGTGTGGGCGGCAGGCTGCCTTTCCGCTCTGCGTTGGGCCTTGTGTGTGGATGTAATTCTTGGGCCACCTGTTGTCGGTCACCGGGCTCTTTGGTGTTCCGTTTCATGTGTCTTGTTCATATGTGCAGGGTGGTATGGGTTTTTCAGTGTGGTACTGGCGTTCCTCTTCCCGAAGGGGCCCTGCTTCTCCTAGTTGGTGTTGCCGCCGCTGTGTGCTTCGCCATGTTTGTTACACTGGGGTGTGTCCTGCTGTTGCGTGACTTCACTGACATGTGTGCGTCGGTTGTGTGGCGTTGGGTGTTGTCCGTGAATTGGGCGTTGGGGACATGTCTGTGGCCGGCCTGTCACGTGTCATGTGCGTTCGGGGTGGGGCTGGTGTGTGTGCTGCTTGGTTGTGTCCCTGTGTCTGTGTGCGACGCATGCATGGCGCTGCGGTTGGCCTCTGCGTTGTGCGCATGTGTGGCGGCGTCATCGGCGCTTTGGGGCCGTGACGGGGTGGTTGGTTCCTAGTCCCAGGTGGTGTGTACACATGTGTTCTGCGATGTTAGGATTTGGCCTGTGTGTCATATGTGGATGCAATGGTGGATGTGTAGTGTGCACGCGCTGGTGGGGGGTTGTCCGCTTTTCCGCCCTTGCACTGTGTGCGCTGTTTGCGTGGACTTGTTGTGTGTGTGCCTACCTGCGTCTCCGCGGTACGTTGCGTCCTTGGTGGTGCATCAGCAGAAGCATGGGAAGGGCCTGCAGTGCTGGATTCATGCCCGGGTGCCGCTTCTTCGTTGTCCGTGCTCTGCGTCCGTGTTTCCGCCTCTCTTTCACGTGCGGTGTCTCTTTGCCGTGGGAGCCGTTTGTTTGCAACATCGTAATTTATGCGCCGGGCGGGACGTGTTTCGTCGGACGGTGTGTGTCAGTTGGGCTGCGCCGCTACGTGTGCGGGCGCACTTTGATGGCGGACGGTGTTGCTGGCTTGCCGGCGGTGTTTGGCCTGCTTTTCGCATCGTAATTGGGCGGGCGTGTGGACTGCTGCGTGCCGGCGGTAACTGGTGGTTTTTGCATCCGCCAGCACGGCGGTTGTGCTTCCGCCCGCCATCGTAATGGGCCCCTTGGGGGGGTGATTAGGATGGCGGTCGGAAAACCATTCCGACAGCCATGGTAGCGGAAATAAACCGTCCGCTGGTACCGCGGCAAAAGCGGCGGTCTGATTAGGATGAACCGCCAGAAAAATCCGACCGCGGCGGAATGATGCCACGAAAACCCGCCGGTAGCGGGCGGAGCAGGTGAAAATCTGTCCGCGGCGGTCGGATTCGCGACAGAAACACCCAAAACCGCCGCTAGGCCAGCGGAGGGACTGCACGTAAAATTAGGATACCATTGAGGTGACAGCGGAACGATCCGCTGTTTCCGACCGCCGCGATCGCAAACAGTGATGAATGGGAGAGCCGGCGGAAGGGCTGTTGCATACCCACGGCCGCTCCTGAAGAAATATGGCGGTTGACAAAAAAATAAACACCACAAGGCCACCAAGTGCACAAATCAAACCAGCTCAGCCCCCCAAAACACCTAACACACCCCAATGACACACCCCCATGGCAACTAAAAAAATACAAATCCCAGGACAACACACACAACCCACCTGACAGCAATACTCCATTTTGACACACCCACATAGCTGAGTATAAAACCAGCCCCTTCTCTGACCAGAATCCTTTGCAATACTCCACCCCTGAAGGAACTAAACCCTACAGCACAAAGGAGAGGCAAACCACCACACATCTCACCAGCACAACAACACACACACACACACACACACACACCCCACTTACATCACCCCCACCACCCTCACACCTGCGCCTCAAACTACTTGCACATCACACACCCTGGCACAAAAGGAAATGCCCAAATTCACTGACAGTGAGTTGTCAGTCATGGCAGATGAGATAATCAGAGTAGAACCACAATTGTTTGGTAATCTGGTCCAACAGACACCATTAGCCACCAGAGCACAAATGTGGAGAAGGATAGTCAACAAGGTCAATGCAGTAGGGACCACCCCGCGCACCAAGAAGGAGATCATGAAGCGGTGGCATGACCTCAATAGGCTGGTGAAACAGAAGAACTACAAGAACCGTCAGCTGGCTCAGATGACTGGCGGTGGCCCTCCCATTCCACCAAGAACATTCACTGCATGGGAGGAGAAGGTGCTTGCCATACTGCATCCAGAGAGTCTCACAGGAGTAGCCGGGGGAGTGGAGGCTGGTAAGTACAAACAAATGTCAACCATTACACTGCTATGTACTGTCTTGCACAACTACAAAGCTACACCTCCTAGGCCCAAATCCATTCATGTGCACCACACACTACCCAACACATGTCTCACAGATGTAACATTCACTCCCTCTGAATCACCCCAAAGGTAGCCAGCAACATTCCCAGGGTTGCATGTGTACAGGCAGCCAGCACTACAACTCCCACCAGGCCCCCTTGTCCCACCCCTGAGCAGGATGTAGCACTCCACCCCACCCAGAAGCATGTGGCAGCCATTGCATTGTTCACCTTCACCCAACAGGTAGGTAGCCATCTTCACAGGGAGGGGGGTTTGGGGGTGGGAGGCCTGCACTACAACTCCCACCAGGCCCCCTTGTCCCACCCCTGAGCAGGATGTAGCACTCCACCCCACCCAGAAGCATGTGACAGCCATTGCATTGTTCACCTTCACCCAACAGATAGGTAGCCATCTTCACAGGGAGGGGGATCTGGGGGTGGGAGGCCTGCACTACAACTCCCACACGGCCCCTTGTCCCACCCCTGAGCAGGTTGTAACACTTCACCCCACCCAGAAGCATGTGGCAGCCATTGCATTGTTCACCTCCACCTAACAGGTAGGTAGCCATCTTCACAGGGAGGGGGTTTGGGGGTGGGAGTCCTGCACCACAACTCCCTCCAGGCCCCCTTGTCCCAAAGCTCAGCAGGATGGTAAACCCCCCACACCCAGAACCATGTGGCAACAATTCCCCTCAACTGTGTCACAGAACAGGTAGGTAGACAGTGCATGCACCCTGCCATTCCTCTCAAAAAGCATGGAGCCAGATGACCACAGCAGCCCTCACATGTCATCCAACTTGGCATAGATCCAATAGCCACTTCCAGTGTGCAGACCGAAAAGCGCATGTGACTGTCACAGAAACCAAGGTGTGACTCACCAAATCACATGTTGAAGAAATTCAGGGCACAATCATGCACAGCACTGAATGCTATCTGTAAGTGCCATGGGGGCAGAGCATCAAGGCCCATATGAAAACAAAACAAGCATGGTCAATAGTAAAAAGAAAGCAAAGCACATGATATGACAAAGGTATGCATGAGACTACAATGGCTAGTTCATGCTCAGATGTAATGTCTTCCATGCAGAGTGAAGAACAAAGGTGCTTCACATAAAGTTGTTGTGCTGCTAGTCGTTAGTTGATGACATGTCCTTGTAATCACACAATCTGCACGTTGCGCATGGTACCTATTGACATGTCACACCATGGACAAGTAATGTATGTACCTCCACATCATGACATGATGCTCAATACTGTGCAGACATACAATGTATTATCAATGTAAACTGTGTGGTGTATAACATGTAACAACAAAACATCTAACACCAAGCTTGAGGTGTGCACTCCAATGACCATTTCCCCTCTGTTCCACAGGTGACCAAGAACTGACAGCTGCAGATGACCACACCAACCTGCAGAGCCAGTCTACCCCCCCGGAACATGGACTCTCTGATGCAAGCCGGCCCATCAGGCATGCCAGGGCGCAACAGGTCCCAGGACCCCACTGTCCCCACCGCCACAACCTCAGCAACAACAGCTACGCTGACCCCTGCTGTAACGACCTGTGCGGCCTCCACCACCACCAGTGCTGCCTGCAACACTGTCCCTGCCTCAGAGGATGACCACCCCACCCCACAATCTGAGGAGGGCAGGGAGAGTACGCGGGTGCGTAGAGTGGTGACGCCACAGGTCCAGGACAGCAGGGCAGGTGGGAGGGCAACTAGGCGACAAGACCAACCGGACACTGGGACCGAAGCCCTGGCCAACATCGCCAGAGTCCTTGGGGCCTATGAACAAGCCCAGGGACACACGGGCCAGGCTCTGGAGGAATCCTGTGAGCTCCGCCTGCTGCTGAGGTCCATAGACACACGATTGGGCCAAATCGTGGACCTCTTGGGCCAGCTAGTGGGTGTCCTGAGAGACAGGCCTGCGGCCCAAACAACAGCTCAACCTACCTCCAGGGAGGATCACGTGGCAAAGCACCAGCCAAACGCCAGTCTAGGAACCAGCCATGATGGCACCCCTCTTCACCTTGCCATTGACTTTGTTGACTGTCCTTATCCACACTGCCAGGTTAATGGCATGTGTCTGTTGGACTGTGTCAACACATCAATGTGGTGACTACTGAATTGTCTCATCTACCATCACTGACAACTCATTGATTCACTTTTCACCTGTTTGTAAATATTCACTTCCCTGTCACATATACCCATTGTAAATAAACACTCCTTACACACCTATGTTTTCGTGTCAGCTCCATGTTTATTACAGGATGTACAATGTTGACTGGGATTACAATGTACCAGGAGCACGGATTGTCTGGGGGCATTGAGAGGCAGAAGGGACCTAGGAAAACACAAAAGAACAATATTCACTTGTCAGGTGATGGCATCACAGCCATTACACAACACTTGTCATCAAGGTACTCAAATCTGCACACATTACAATGAGCAACAGTACCGACATAGACATCCTGTAGCTGTGCACAACTACCCTGTCCCAGAAACATTAGCACCCAGCACAGAGCCAACAACAGGCAGCAGTCACAAATCTACCCTAGGCCTTTTCACCAACAACACAATCAGCAGACAATGGCACCGTTGTATGTTTTCGCTCACCTTCAAGGGAAGTAGCGGTTGATGAGCTGTTGATGCAGGTCAACACCTTCCTCCTCTCCACTATCCTCGTCACTGGACATGGGTGGGTTTGCAGGCGGTGGCCTCGGCTGCTCATTAGCGTCCAGGAGCAGGGGGATCTCCTTGTGCAAGGCCAGGTTGTGGAGCATGCAGCATGCAACTATGATCTGACACACCTTTTGGGGAGAGTACATCAGTGCACCTCCGGTCTTGTCCAGGCAGCGAAATCGTGACTTCAGGAAACCAAAAGTACGCTCCACCACACGACGTGTCCTCCCATGGGCATCATTGTAGCCGACTTCACCCGGGGTCCTGGGATTCCGCAGTGGGCTCAGCAACCAAGGCCGGTTGGGATATGCAGAGTCACCTAGGTGTGAGACACACAGGACAAACTCGTAACATTACTGTGGCAGAGGACAGCATGTCACACATACAGCACACTACTTGACTCTGCATACTCACCCACAATCCATGCACTCTCCGGAAGCAGATTTGCCATCAGCTGTGGCACAATGCTGTTACGCAGGATGTACGAGTCATGGGCAGAGCCGGGAAATTTGGCACAGACATGTGAGATTATCATATCCGCCTGGCACACCACTTGCACATTGATGGAATGGAAATGTTTCCTATTCCTGTAGATGTGCTCACGTGCCTGTGGTGGAACCAGGCCAACATGTGTGCAGTCAATGGCACCAACAACATTAGAGATGTGGCCAAGGGCATAAAAATCAGCCTTCACATCCGCCAATTCATGCCTCCTGAGGAAATGGATGTATCTGTCCTTGTAGGTCATCATAGCGGACAGGACATCACGTAGCACCATGCTGAACCTAGGTTGCGACATCCCACCTGCGCTGGACACCGTGTACTGGAACGATCCAGCAGCAAAAAAATGCAGGGCCGCCATCACCTTAGACGTTGGTGTGAAAGCAGTCGGATATGTTCTGCTAGGCCGCAGGTGGGGCTCCAACAGAGCACATAGGTCTTGTAGGGTGGGTCGATCCAGACGGAATTTCCGTATGACGTCCTCATCCTCCATGTCCGCCAGCACTGTGAAGGGACGATGCACATTTGGTCGCCTCCTAGGTGAGATGAAAGGGGACACATGTCAATGCAATCCACCATGAGATGTGTCCAACATCTTACGTTTTGACTGACACAGCCCCAACAATGACTGGCATCACACTTCAGCTTACAGCACAACTTACATGTAGGGACACCTTCAGCTACACTAGTTGTACACTTGTCCAGTTTTCACACAGTGAGTACCTCCCAAACAGATTCAGACTATGTGAATGCCCAAAGGTACATGTCCACATCTTGCGTAACCAGCTCTGAGAGTAGTTCATACAGCATATGTGTGAAACAGCAAAACTGCTGGCTCCTACCTAGCTGCTGTACCTGCCACACCTTCTTGCGTAAGTCGAACAGGGCACACATCAACAACACAATGAGCACAGTCTGTGCATTAAGATCAAGAATGTACATGAGCAAAGCAAACTACACAGTGAAATATGCACATTGTGTAGTCAGACCTTCATCACTGTGTGTTGCTTAGCGAGATCACACATTGACATGTGTACACATTGGAGAGTCCATCACACCACTGATCTGTGTAGATGCACAACAATATCATAAGTGACATGTGAGGGAGTACATGCCAATGATTGCAATCATGTGCACTGACATGGCATGTGTAGTCAGCAGTGGGCTAAATGTTACACTGGCATTGTTTGCACTATCTTGTGGCATGATTCAGGTGTCTACTGTACACTGTTGAGAACTGGCCATTGCCATTGACACAGCATGATGTGTCCATAGGTGCTGTGAACGTGCTCCGCCACCCAAATCACGGTCATAGGCACCAATGTATAGCAGCCATTTCGCGGTAGCGACCGCCTGGCCCCTGTGGTGTGTCACCGCCAATGCCCATGCCCTTACAGCCAACGGGACCCGCAATCGCGGTAGTGATATACAGATTGGGAAATGGCGGTTGGCATGCTCCGCCACCCAAATCACGGTCATAGGCACCAATGTATAGCAGCCAGATCGCGGTAGCGACCGCCTGGCCCTGCGGTGTGCCACCGCCAATGCCCATGCCCTTACAGCCAATGGGACCCGCAATCGCGGTAGTGATATACAGATTGGGAAATGGCGGTTGGCATGCTCTGCCACCCAAATCACGGTCATAGGCACCAATGTATAGCAGCCAGATTGCGGTAGCGACCGCCTGGCCCCTGCGGTGTGTCACCGCCAATGCCCATGCCCTTACAGCCAATGGGACCCACAATCGCGGTAGTGATATACAGATTGGGAAATGGCGGTTGGCATGCTCCGCCACCCAAATCACGGTCATAGGCACCAATGTATAGCAGCCAGATCGCGGTAGCGACCGCCTGGCCCCTGCGGTGTGTCACCGCCAATGCCCATGCCCTTACAGCCAATGGGAACCGCAATCGCGGTAGCCAAATGCAATTTTGAAAATCGCGGTAGGCATGCTCCCTACCGCGGGGCCGGTCATTGGATGCAATTGAAAGATGCACGATCACTGTAGCGACCGCCTGGCCCCTGCGGTGTGTCACCGCCAATGCCCATGCCCTTACAGCCAATGGGAACCGCAATCGCGGTAGCCAAATGCAATTTTGAAAATCGCCGGTCATTGGATGCATTTGAAAAAAGCTGACCTGGAACACCAATTGCAGCAGCTTAGAGCCACAGAAACTACCCCAGGGGGCTATATATGTGTGGGAGAGAGCCTCACATTTCCACTGCTTCCAGACACTGCTGACTGACACTCTTCACCCCCAACTGCTGCTGCTCCTGGCTCCTGGACCCAGTGATGGCGAGGACTGAGAATGTCAGAGCCCGTCCCTTCACCACAGAGGACCTGGAGGTCCTGGTGGACATGGTGCTCACACAGTATGGGAGGCTATATGGTGCTCCAGATGTCATGGTAAGTGTTTCAGAGTGGAAGTGAGAGTGCAGGGAGTGCACACATGAAGTTGATCTGCTGCAGTATGTGCTGCTCCCTCGGACTGGCAGGTTGGCGCGCAGGAGCATGACACCACTAATGGCCCACATCTTGGCAGTGACACAGCCAGAGCTGGATGCACGTTTGAAGGACCATCAGCAGCAAGCTGGGGGTGAGTATTCTGGGAAGCGTGACTTTGGTTGTGAGTGACTGCATGTATTCCAAGCCTGAGCCAGTGCTGAGCTCTGTGATGTTGCAATTGTGATGCAATGGATTGTAAGTGGCCTCTCTGTTGGGTGCAGCTGTCATGCATTTTTGCTACATGTACTTTCTCATGTCATTGATGTAATGGCCCTTGACGTTGCATTCTGAGTTGTGGCCTTATGGCATCAGCTGCATTGGGGGAGTCAGGGACATCCCATGGCAGTGAACGGCAGTGTGCCTCATCTGAGTGTGCTTTCATCAATGTGTGCAGTGCCTGACCTCAAAATTGTGAGAGCTACACATCTGACACCAATGTACAACTGTAGTTGTGCCCCAAAGCACGACATGGTGGATGGCATGAGCTCATGGCCATTGCAAAATGATATTTTGGAGTCTGTATCTGTGTTGTCCCCTTATGGTGACTCCATATGTGACTGTGACAACATGTTGGGATGTACATCTTTTTCACCCACAGGGACCTAGGTATGCTCAGAGGGATCTGTATGTCTGGTTACACGGTGGCACGGGCAAGCTATTTGGCTGTGTGAACATCACATGGGTCAATTATGCCAAGTTTGCATGTTACCATACAATTTTTGAGTTCTGACTTAAGGTTGCACAATGTGACTGCACAGGGTGGTGTGCAACATGGAGGTATCACCATCTTGTTTTGTGCGTTGCTTGCATATGATGTTTGTGTGTATGGCACTAAACTGAACCTACGTCTCTGTCTCTTGCAGCATCTACGGAGGGCACAGAAGGACAGGGGACGGACACCAGTGGTGAGGCATCAGGCATGACTGCTTCACATGAGCACACTGACACTGATGTGACCAGCGCCTCGGAGGGGGACAGGAGTGTGCTTGAGGAATCACAGCCAGAGATACCAACCTCAACCTCATCTGACACCAGCGGTGACTCCTCGATGTTGGCGGGCACAGGGAGTGGGAAATCTGCCTCCTCTTCCACCATACATCGTCCAGTGTCCACCCTCCCAGCTACTTCCACTAGTGCTGCCCGTGTTCGCACCAGTAAGAAGGGAAGAGTGTCCTTCCCCCCAGGCACCGATGCCTCTGCCCCTGTCTCCCCTGCTGCCCTCAGTGTTGAGGCTGTGGACCTTTTGCGCCAGCTGTGTGTGGGTCAGACAACTCTCCTGAATGCCTTCCTAGACCATGACAAGAAGTTGGCAGAGGTAGTTGCCTTCATGGAGGGCATTCATTCAGACGTGGGTGGGCTACACAGGACTGTCCAGTCTTTGTGCTCCACAGTGACGGCAGCCATTCGGCTGTCACAGGCTCAGAGTCCAGCTACAGTCCCTTCGGCCACCCCCCTGCCAGTGGCTACATCTTACGAGAGTGACCACACACCACAGCCCTCAGGCTCAAGGTACACCACACGCAGCACACAACAGCAGCACCCCAAGCGGGCCAGAGTACAGACACCATCCCCCAAACAAACCAAAGTCACACCGGAGCACAAAGGAAAAAGCCCTTCAGGTGACACTCAGGGGCATCAAGCCAAGAAGCAGGCCTCAGGCTCACATGCCTCAAAATCATCCCCATCCAAGGACACTCCCATCCCAAAAGTGTCTCCCAAAGACAAGCAGACAGTTGCCGTGCCTGCTGTGAAGCAGGTGCCTGCTAGGAGTCCGCAGAAAAAGCCCTCTAAGGCAGATTCACCCACAACCTCAACTCCCACCCATACCCCTGCGAAGCTGGGAAAGGAGGGCACTGTAGGGGGTTCACCTGGTCAACAGGGGATGGAGGGGAAAAGGCAAGGCTAGGCCAAGCGTACCGCCGGATCCAGCAGATCCCCAGAAGGAGGGCCACCGCCTGCACCTGTGGCACCTTTGGTGGAGAGTGTGCCTGTTGTGCCCGCCCCACCTCCCACTCCTACCAAGACCAAAATTACCTATCGAATCCCCTAGAAGTGGAAAGGCAGCCCTCCACATTCTCCCTCACACACTATGTCTCACGGCAGCATGTCTCCGTCTCCACGTGCCACCACACCACCCGGTCCAAGCAGCCCTCCAGCTCCCAAAGCCACTGATGCCTCTACCTCAGCTGGTCCTCTCTCTCCCAGGTCCAGTCCTCCAACTGGGCCCGACAATCAGCCACCTCCCAGTTTGACTGACAGCCAAGTCTGAGGCTAAGTCCCCCTCCCACACCTATCTCTCCCACAGCGGTGCCTGGACTACCCATTGTTATCCCCCTAGCTATGTTGCTGACCATGGCAGTGTACGGTCTCACCCATTCCCTGTGCAGGTTCTCATGCACACATGTGCCTACTTTGAACTATGGACTGGCCACTGGCCTTGCTGTCTTTCACTTTGTTTGCCCATTCCCTGTGCAGGTTCTCATGCACACATGTGCCTACATTGAACTATGGACTGGCCACTGGCCTTGCTGTCTTTCACTTTGTTTGCCCATTCCCTGTGCAGGTTCTCATGCACACATGTGCCTACTTTGAACTATGGACTGGCCACTGGCCTTGCTGTCTTTCACTTTGTTTGCCCATTCCCTGTGCAGGTTCTCATGTACACATGTGCCTACTTTGAACTATGGACTGGCCACTGGCCTTGCTGTTTTTCACTTTGTTTGCTCATTCCCTGTGCAGGTTCTCATGCACACATGTGCCTACTTTGAACTATGGACTGGCCACTGGCCTTGCTGTATTTCACTTTGTTTGCCCATTCCCTGTGCAGGTTCTCATGCACACATGTGCCTACTTTGAAATATGGACTGGCCACTGGCCTTGCTCTTGTCTACTTTTGATGCCTATCTGGGTAATATGTAATAAAGACAGTTACTCCTGTTGTCTGCTTTGTCAGTGTCCTTGCTAAATTAAAAATGTTTTATGTATGGGTATGGTTTAATGTGACACATGCTCTGTATACCACTTTAACATTGCCAATGGCTTGTTTCACTTTTTCAGAGTTTGCCAGAGGTGACAGGCACTTCAGTTCTTCTTGCCTCTGAGGCTTGGGGGTGCAATGATGGTTGTTTGTGATGACCTACTGTTATCCTAATCATTCTATGGTCAGGTTTGCTAAATTGTATACATGTCATGTTAGGGTGCACTACCAGCACAGAGGGGAATTCTATCCACAGGATTGCAGGCAGGCTGGCCAGGGTCCATCATGTCTGTGTGATCTTTCTTGATGTGTGAACAGCAGTGTTGGTGTATGGTCATCTTGTGATGGCCTGTCTTCCCAGTCACATGGGTACATTTGAATGTGTGCACTTGAGTGGTCATGAAGTGTGAAGGGGGTGACTTGGTCAGTAGTGTTGATGTGTGTGTGCCCCTGCAATGCCAACTGCACACATGTATCACCCAGGAGCTGAGTGCCTGTTTGTTTGATTTGTCATCCCTGTGCTTGTGATTGTGTGCACATGTGGGAGTTGTAGGTTGTGCACTGTGCAGTGTGTTGGTGTGTCCTTGCACTCCTGGGGGACACCTACTTGTTGTTGCTGCCAGTTGTGAGTATGCAGAGTGTGTGACAGCCAAGTTTGTGTTGTGTTTTGTTGATCAGCCATGTGTCTTGTTACTGTTTGTGCTCACTGTGCAGACCTGCTCAGCCACACTGACATTGTTGATGAGTTTTCTCATGCATTGCTGTCACTTGAGCCATTTTTGGCTCCAGTATGGTATGTGGGATGTGGAGTCATACCATCCCCTAGCTTTGCTTCTGATGCCTATCCATTGTGAGTGACTCCTCCATGTATTTGTGTATAGTACACTCCTGACCTGTCCACTACTGACGTACACACCACTTCACTCTCATGTCACCTATCCCCTTGGGTTGCCAGTTTGTGAGCCTCCCCACCACTTCATTTGTTACACTATGCTTTGTGGTGCTGATCTGTGCACAGGACCAATGTGCCACTCAGGACAGTTTCACATATGGTTATGTGTGATTTTCTTGTACTGGTTTGCAGTCATGGTTGCTCATGTGCAGTTCAACTGTGTGTGCTGCACAGTCCTCTGTTCATGTTGTTTGCACCTGGGTGTCCTTGAGTTGTGCATCTGTGAGTGTTGGGTTAGCTGTATGTGTGTTTGCTGAGGTACTACTACCCTTCCAGAGTGTGATGTTGTCTGTGTGCTGTGCTGATTTGTGTTGTGAGAGTACATGGTGTGAAACTGAGATGTGTGTGCTACTGATTTGGTTGGTGTGCACACACTGCTTGGCCTGCATGCAGTGCTGTCAGTGTATGTTGCCTTGTACTTGCCTAGTGTGCATCCCCTGATGTCCAGCTGAGTTTGCAATGTGATGTATTGGCATGTGCATCTGTTGTGTTTTTGTTGTGGATGTATGCAGTGTTTGAGCTGTGTTGGCTCTTTCTGCTGACAGATGCTCTGTGTGTGATGTTATATTTGCATTACATTGTGTGTAAGTTGTTTGTGCATTGTGATACATTCAGATGTGTGTTGCAAGTGTAGTGTACATTACTTGTGTGTGTGTCACATGCAGCAAGTTATATTCTGGTTGCTGGCCTTGTTTTGAGTGCACACTAGTGCTATGTCCTCCTATCTTTGACCTGTCACTTGTCAGGATTGTGCATGTGCATGCATGTGGTACACTATGACACCATGTTGACTTGATGGGTGGTGTGGTGTGTCTGTCTGGGTTGGCTTATTGTCCCATTGATCCCAGTTTGTGTTCATGATTGTTTTGAGATGATGCACTTCTTGTTTGTGTTGGGGTATGGTGTCTGTGCATTGGTCCTGAGTGACAATGTTGTGTCCTCCTGTTCTGTCTGGGGTCCCATTGCCTTTCCACTGTTTGGCTGGCCATATGTGGGCTTGTTGGACTTCTGTGTATGTTGTTTGAGAGGTTTGTGTTTGGCTATTGTTTTTGTGCCAGCATTGGTTCAGGCATCCCTGAGTGTGTGTGTGATGTTTGTGGATGCACACCAGGGAGTGTGATTGGTTGTCAGTGTACTCACAGGACCTCATTTGCACCATTCTGTGTGTATGACACTGGTGTTGAGTGCTGCAGGTGTGAGGTGGGTAGAGGAGGGGTATGTGTGAAAGATCAAACTTGTGTTTAACAGTCATGGAGTGTGACAATGAGCCATGTATGTTGTGCTGATGACATACACATGTTAAGTAGGTTGAGGCAGATGTGTGGCTGATCACTGTTTGACTTCAGACACTTCCTATCATTCCTGTGCCTATGCATGGCTTGCCTTGCTGTCTCCCTGAGTTGTTGCACAGAGGTCACTGTGGTTTAATTTCACTCACTGTGCCAGCCATGTCTGATTTGATGGCCTAAGGGTGGTGTGATATGTTCCTTCTCTTGCATGTGATGTACACATGCTTTGTAGCTTGCTCCATGGCTTTCCAGCACAGTCCACCTCACTTTTGGCTAGCCCATTTATTGTCCTCCATTGCTGCTGACCTCTGGTATGTGTATTTGGCTGTGTGTCAGTGTGGGGTGTGTCTGGGTGACTTGACAGGCAGTGTGTACAGTTAAGTGGTTGTTCAGATGCAGTGTGAGTGTTCATTTTGTGATTGGACTCAGTTTGCTTGACATGAGTGGAGGGTAGGTGTGAGGAGGAGGGATGCCCTGCCCTGAGCTTCTGTGCAGGGTGTTCCTCTTCACCCCCACCTTCTGAGACAGGCTCCCTAGTTGTTTGGTGTGTGTGGTGCAGGGTCTGGGTACACCTGGCTGGTTAATTGTGCAGGGGGGGCACAGGAGGAGCACACAGCATGTCCCCTAATGGGTGTGGGGGGCGTAGTGTGTTAAGGGTGGAGGTGGGGCCCTATGATCTTTGTGGACTGCCCATGCCTTGCGCTGGCCCTGCCTACTACATTGTGCGCATGTTTTCCCGCGTCTGCATCGCTGCGGTGACGTGACCGGGACATTGCTTGATTTCGCGGTTGATGGGTGGCCCGAATGCAGAGGGGTGATTTAGTGACAGGTAGGACATGCGTGGGTACACTTGGGGATGTGTTCCTGTCCCCACCAGAGTGTCTGATGTGGACAGGAACCGTATGTCAGCCCAGGAGTTGTGTGTTGTGGTTGTGTGCGGAGTTGTGTGATTGTGTACCTGCGGCGTTGTCTGCGACGGGTCATTATTTGCTGGTAGTGGATCAGGTACAGCACCGGAAAGGCGTGTAGAGCTGGATCCATTGCGGTCGGGACCGGGTGGAGGTGACCGGGACTCAGGTTTCGCCCTCCACTGTCGTGCTTCCGCCGTCTCTGGTTGGGTAGTTTCTCCGCTGCGGTGTGACGGGCTGTTTGTAGCATCGTGATTTGTACGGCGAACGGGACGTCATTCCGCACGGCGGTGGGTCTCTATTGGCTCACACCGCCGTGGTGGCGTGCGCCAATTTGTGGCGGTTCACGGCGCACCACGGCGGACGTAAAATGGGCTATGTTTGCCCATTGTAATATGGCGGGCGGGCGGGTGAACCGCTGCTGGAGTGCAGTAAATGGCATTTTCCGCCACCGCCAGCACCGCGGAGGTGCCACCGCCCACCATCGTAATGAGCCCCTTGGTGTTATAGGCATTCTGACACAAGGGATTACTCTTTCTACTTCCATATCCATGCCTCCTATTCTGGTATTGATTATGTCTTTCTCACGCACCCCTTGCTCCGCGACCTGGACTCTGCTGCATTCTCTGACATTTTGATTTCTGATCATGCACGTATGGAACTGGTCTGGGCCAATATCACCTCTTCTCGGCGGGGCCTCCTGCACTGGTGTTATCCCCCACATCTACCCAGAGACCCCGTGGACACAAAAGAGGTCAAAATGCTGTTGTAGAATACTTTGAGCTAAATGCCCTCCCAGATATGCCCGCCATATACTCGGGGATGGGTTCTAGGCCTCGATCAGAGGTGTAATTTCGACCAGCTCCATAACTAGAGCAAGGGAATCCTGACTGGTAGAGGCAGACCTCACGGCAGAGATTAAAGCCCTTGAATGACTTAACCAGACTGCCCGCCTAGACGCAGCAAACGTCAGCTTGCGATCCTTTGGGGACAATTACGAGCCCACAGAACTAATAAAGCTGAGAGCTCTCTCCTAGCCCTGAAAAAGAAATACTGCAAGGGGGAGATAAAGTTGGCTCATTACTTGCTTGCAAATTGAGCCCCCAATGCTCTAAAACCCACATCATTAAGATATGGACAGGAGACACAACCTTGGTGACTACTGAAGGGGCCAAACAACAAGCTTTCCGCAGCTATTACCAAATACTTTACACGCGGGAAGAGATCCCCCAGGGCCCTAATAGACACTTACGTAAGAGAATGCGATTGGGCTCCAGTTGACCCTCTTCATGCCCAGCTCCTAGATTCCCCCATCACATTAGCAGAACTCCACCAGGCCCTCGGAGAGCTGCCCATCGGTAAAACTCTAGGCCAGATGGTCTTTCTGTCATCTTTTGCAGAATGTTCCTTTTCCACCTCCAGGATCGCATGTTGACACAGTTCAATTAATTCAACCAGGACACTGGACTCACTCCTACCATGGCTGCAGCTGAAATTACCTTTATTCCCAAGCCAGGCAAGGCCCCTACATTATGCTCATCATATTGCCACACAATCCTCCTAAACTCAAATGCCAAGATCTTCAGAAAAATCTTGGCAAATAGGCTTGAATTGCACCTCCCTGGTCTTATTGACCTGGATCAGGTTGGATTCATTTGCAATCGGCAGGGTGCGGACAATATACGACGATTGCTCAACTTGTTGAAAAGTCCCATCATCACAATATCCCAGGCGGCCTCCTCTCGCTAGACATGGAGAAGGCATTAGACAGAGTGAGCTGGACCTTTCTTTGCAAAGTTCTGGGCAAGATTGGCTTAGGCCCTGGAATGATAGCCAAAATCATGGCGTCTGATGCAGCCCAGATAGCCCCCATTCATCTTAACGGATATCCCACGAGACCCATCACACTCACCAGGGGCACCCTTCAGGGGTGCCCACCATCACCCCTACTTTTCGCTCTGGTAGTTGAACCCTTAGCTATCACCATCCCCCATACTGCTGCCATCACCAATATTCCCTTTGGCAGACAATCACACAAAATCAGTCTCTTTGCAGACGATCTGCTACTTACTCTTACTAGCCTGCTACCTCTTTACTCGCAGTTGTACACTGCTTCGCTGCCTTTGAAGCAGTGTCAGGCTTCAAAGTAAATATCACAAAATACCACGCATTGAACCCTATTTTACCCCGGCAGGACCTGCCCAGCTTACAAGCTCTACCCCTCTCCCAATTGGCATCGCACTGAATGCGATACCTAGGCCTCAATCTAATCCCCATATTGCTTTCTTGGATACAAGCTCACTGGCCGAAGTGCTGCCAATCCATTTTAGAAACCACAGTCGCTGGAAGCCACTATACATTTCATGGCTGGGTCGAATAAATATTATAAAAATGAATGTCCTCCCCAGAATGCTTTACATTTTACAAACCCTACCAACATCTATCCCCTCTGATGAAATCATGCGCCTCCAACGGAATAAACGCACTTTCATCTGTGGAGGTAAATGACCCAGGATCTCCAACTCATTGCTAATGCTTCCTAGGGATGGAGGAACTGGGCGCCCTACCTCACTCTAATACTACTGGGCGGCTCATCTCCGCTTTATATCTGAATGGGTTGTGCACGAAAGTGACAAAAACTGGTTTCATATGGATCGTGCAGTGACCTGTCACCCGTTGTGGGACTTAGCCTGGCTCCCTAAGCATGCCCGGCCTGGAAACTCATATATTGCTATCCCCATCAGAACAGTCCTTGAGATCTGGGACAAACTAACCCTCAAGAAGGTCTCACTACCTTCCCATCTCCCAACACCCGTACTAACAGAAACCCTGAGTTTACTCCAGCCCTCCAACTACACACATTTTTCGATTGGGAATCTGGAAAGTGTAGAACTCTGCATGACCTCTTTGTAGGGGCAATATCAAGCCATTTGAGCAATGCAAACTAGACTTCAAGGTCTCTGAGGCATTCCCTCTGCAATACGGCCAATTCCGACATTGGGCACTTCACCCCCTCAATGCTCAAGGAGCCACACAGGCTTTCACACCCTTTGAGAAGCTAGTCTGGGCCTTTGATGGCTCCAGAAGGCTCATATCCAAAACTTATTAAGTCCTCCAACACTAAGGGGCCGATTCCGATCTCGGCCAGTAGGGCTCCGAATCGGATTTGGCTTTACCGGATCCGATTCGGAGGCCTTTTTCCCGACCGATTCGTACAGTCGTCCCAGCGAGCAAGTACGATGCGAGCGCACGCGAAATCGCCGACCGACTCGTTCCCGGGTCTTAACCGCTCCGACCGACTCGTACGGACACGGCTCGCACCACGCAATGGAGACGTTTCCCGACCGAGCAAGTACGATGCGCGCTTCGAACAGCCCGACCGACTCGTAGCGTCCGGCTCCAAAGAGCTGTCGGAGCCGGACTTCGGGGGTCCGTTTCGGACCCCCCTGCACGTGTAGCCGCACGAGTCGCACCCAAGGGTCCCCCCTAAACATGCATGTACGGTGCGAGTCACACCGACGCGTACCCACTGTAGGGGGCCCCCCTGTTCGCGGCGTACCCATTCAGTCAATGGGAGCCCGTGTACGCGTTGTACGACCGGCTCCCATTGACTTCAATGGGAGTCTGACCGAATCGAGTCGGTCGGAAATCTCTCCAGATCCGGCTCGGTCGGAGAGATTTCCGGCCCGAATCGGAATCGGCCCCTAAATGTCTTCCTGCACCCAACAGTACCAAAAGCAATGGCACTCTAGCACCACCGAGGGCATCGCACAAAAACAATGGGAAACCCACTGGCGCAACATACCCAAGTTATACAAAAGTATGCCCCAGCGAGGTGCAGCTTATAAAATCATGGTACAATGATACCTCATGCTGACACGCTTGCATGCAATCTTTCCCATGGCATCTATCACATGCTGGCGCTGCGGATTGGCACCAGGAGACTTTCACCACATCTAGTGTTCTTGCTCCCGTATCACTGCATAGAAGAAGATTCTTCAATCAATCAATCAATCAGGGGGGGAGCAGATCCGGTCAGTTGAAGAGCCAGGTCTTGAGGGTCTTCCTGAAGATGTGCAGAGTGAGGGTGCATCTGATGTCGATCGGGAGCTCGTTCGAGGTCTTAGCCGCGATGTAGGAGAAGGTTCTTCCACCCTTTCTTGCTCTGCGGATGTGCGGGGCTTGGGCGAGGGCGAGGTCGGCATATCAGAGGTTTCTCTTGGGTATGTGGAAGGAGATTCTTACGTTGAGATATTGGGGTCCGGTGTTGTGGCGGCATTTGTAGGCGTGGGTGAGTATCTTGAAAGTTACTCTCTTCTCGACGGGGAGCAGTGGAGGTTTTGCAGGTGTTGGGTGATGTGTTTGTGTTGAGGGATGCCGAGCCATGTTCTGTATGGTCTGGAGTTTGCGGAGCAGAGACTTGTTGATCCCAGCGTAGAGGGCGTTTCCGTAGTCCAGTCTGCTGGTTATGAGTGCGTAGGTGATGTTCTTTCTTGATTCGGGGGGATCCATTTGAAGGTCTTCCGAAGGATGCGGAGGGTGTTGAAACAGGTGGAGGCGACGGCATTGATCTGTCGGGTCATGGAGAGGGAGGAGTCGAGCATGATGTTGAGGCTCTGCGTGGTCCGTGGGGGCGGGGGGGGGCTTCCGAGGGTGGTGGGCCACCAGGTGTTGTCCCATGCAGAGGGGGAGGGTCCGAGGACCTCTGTCTTCTCCGAGTTGAGCTTCAGGCAGCTGCTGCTCATCCAGGATGAGACGTCCTTCATTCCTTCGTGGAAGCTGAGTCTGGTGGTGATGGGGTCCTTGGTGAGGGAGAGGATGAGCTGGGTGTCGTCGACGTAGGATACTATGCTAGGTCTGTGCTGTATGACGATGGAGGCGAGGGGGGACATGTAGATGTTGAAGAGCGTAGGGCTGAGCGATGATCCTTGGGGTACTCCGCAGTTGATCTCTGTGGGTTCAGAGAGGAAGGGTGGAAGTCTGATTCTTTGGGTTCTGCCAGTGAGGAAGGAGCGGAGTCAGTTGAGGGTGGTTCCCTGTATGCTGGCATCGTGTTGTCTGGCGGTGAGTGTGCGGTGGGAGACGGTGTTGAAGGCTGCAGAGAGGTCGAGTAGGATCAGGGCCATGGTGTGGCCTTGGTCGAGGAGAGTGCGAATGTCATCTGTGGCGGCGAGTAGAGCGGTCTCAGTGATGTGGTTGATGCGGAATCCGGATTGGGAGGGGTCGAGGATGGAGTTCTCTTCGATGAATTTCGTTAGTTGGATGTTGACGGTCTTTTCGGTGACTGTGAGAGATGGGTCGGTAGTTCTTGAGGTCCGTTGGATCTGCTGAGGGCTTCTTGAGTAGGGGCTTGACTTCTGCGCGTTTCCAGTCATCGGGAATGTGCCGGTTTCGAAGTTGGCGTTGATGGTGCGTCGTAGTTCCGGTGCGATGGCGGTGGCGGCTCTGTGGAAGATGTTTGTGGGGCAGGGGTCCGTGGGTGCTCCTGAGTGAATGCCTTTCATGGTTGATGCGGTGTCTTCTGTGGTGACTGGGGTCCAGGAAGAGATGGTGGGCTGGCTGGCATTCCTGGAGGAGGGAGTGGTTTCGGAGTCAGGTGTCTGTTCGTTGAAGTTGTCGTAGAGGGACTTGATTTTCAGATGGAAGTAGGAGCCGAGCTTGTTGCATTGGTCCTGGGAGGGAGTGATGGCCGTGGTTTCGTTGGGGGGTTTGGTGAATTCCTGGATGATGCTGAAGAGTTCCTTTGAGTTGCTGGAGTTGGCGAGGATCTTGTTCTGGATGAAGGTCCTTTCGTGGATCTGATGAGTTGGTGGTATTCTGTCATGGCGTTCTTGTATGCTGTGCAGTCTTCCGGGGATTTGCTGTTTCTCCAATTCTTCTCGAGACGTCTGCAGGTGCGTCTGGATTCTTGGATGTCGGCGGTGAATCAGGTGGCCTTACTGGGGCGGTGTCTGTCGGAGTTGCGGAGGGGTGTGAGCTCGTCTGTGCAGTTGGTGATCCATCTGTGAAGTTCTTTGGCTGCGAGGTTGGGTCGGTCGAGATGGAGGGGGCATCGCGGTTGAGGGTGGAGTTGAGGTGCTCCTCGGTGACCTTGCTCCAGTTTCTTCGCGGCGGGCGGGGTGCAGGTTTGGGGGCGGTGGGTTTGTCGACGTTGAAGTGTACGCAGTGGTGGTCCATCCAGTGGGGTTGCGTGCTGTGGCTGAAGTGGATGTTGTTGCCTCCTGAGAAGATGGGGTCAAGGGTGTGTCCTGCCTTGTGGGTGGGGGTGGTGACGAGTTGTTTCAGTCCGAGGTTGGCAAGGTTGTCCAGGAGGGTGGCGGAGTTGGAGTCGCTGAGGTTGTTGAGGTGGAAGTTGAGGTCTCCGATGAGTATGTAGTCCAAGGAGGCGATGGCGTGTGGCGTGATGAGGTCGGCGATGGTAGTGGTGAAGGCGGTTCGAGGTATGGGAGTTCTGTAGGCCTTGAGCATATAAAATGCACTGCAGGATTCCCAATTCCTGCGTTCTATCTCACTGTCATATTAGGCATACACGTCCCCTTACCCTCAAGGCTATGATGCATGCAGACTGGCGGCTTATGAACCATATGTTAGGCGCTGCAACACAGCTTATAGCCCATGCTTGGGAGAAACTCAAAACCCCTCCTATAGCCCTCTGGTTCACGCATCTCTGGAAAGTATTAGCAATGGACCAGTTATCCCACAAACTGGCTCACACTCATAAAAAATGTACTTGTCTGACAGCCGTTGATTGACTAACTCTCTCCAATTCAGCATACCAGCTTCACCCGACTCAAGCTCAAAGCACTACAACTCCCTGAATAAGAGACTCCTTCTTCAATGTGACTGTAACTATTGTACTGGACCTTTACCCGCTGCCCCACTCTGGGGGTGTTCTGACTCACACTTCTCAGATGCAGTGTTGTGGGCTCGGTCCTCTAGTGGATGTGCTATGATCTGGTACTTGCTGCTTTCCTTTTGTTATTACTTGTTCTATGACATTCACACTTGCTGGTTGCCCATACCTGTCATGTGTTGAACTTCAGCTGTCCCTACTCCAATGTCCTAGCTTTCTGGTTGTGCTGATTACTACTGTGATATGCTCTGTGTTAGTGTTGTGGATTCGACTTTGAAACCATGTATTGCTTTACTTCATGATAAAACTTTAATAAACAGAACTCTAGTAGAAAAAGAAGTAAGGCACTTTGACTCAAAAAACATCAACTGGCAATACATCTACTGTATATAAAAATCTCCCCATAAAATGTTTCAAATACACCCAAGCATACTATCAAGCACTTGCCAAGAACTATGCTGTGACTGGAGATCAATTGTTAAATGAACCCGCTCTGCAACAGGTGGTGTGAGGCCTTTTCTTGGGATCCCAAAGCAGGGATGGTTTAGTGGGCATCAATTATAACAATCTGATGTTGTTTACCATTGATGTCTTTGAGTACAATATTCATGCCACACAATAGTAACTCAACAAGATGAAAACCCAGTCAGTTCTTTACTTCGAAAGGGAATGATTTTTAATATAGTATGAAATACCTGATACAAAATTAGCCTATTAACGAAAATCAGAAATCTCTTTCATCTTTTCCTGGCTAAAGATTTAGACCCAAACAGCAATATAGCTCCTAACTAGTAAGAACTATAGTTGCATATAACATTTAGGCTTATAGCCCATGTTGGTCTACACAAGAAGTTTGTAAAGCACCTGTGAGACGCGCCAGAGCAACCAAAGCCAAAAATTCTTATCTAACATTATGGGACCGAAATGCAGTAGTAGTAGTTTCAAAGGTACAGTTCAAAGGATAAAGTTTCAGTTTCATTGACTTGGTTTTGTTGGGTTTCTTTATGAGGTTTCAATATGCATTAATGTGGATTCAACACACCCACAATCAAATCTTGCACTGACCCACCAACTCAAAGAATGAAGTGCCCGCCCCAAGCTTGGCAGAAAACCAGACTCCTTTTAGTGGTTTTGGATGATGCCTGGTAAAGTGGTCATAGTCTTGCTTCTGGTGCCTGGGTGAAGTCCACTGGATTCCAAAGGTCCCGTGGTCACTAGACTACTAGTTGGGGATTTGTCAGTCAGACTTTCACTCCAACCTAAGTGTCCTTTTGAGGTGAAGGGCGGTTCAGGAGCATGTATCTCAAACACCATAGTTTGCTGTCACAATATTCCAGTGGCAGAATACCCACAAGCTGACGGCACTCATTACAGGCACTGATGACACCAAGACAAATCTGGAAGCTGTGTTGTTAGTAGGAACTTGACGTGGGGTTCAAATGACGATATCTCTGAATCTGCTTAGGCTAGGATGACAATTCCAGTGGCTCTGGAATAGGAGTGACCTCTGCTAGCTACCCAAATGGATCTTGAGGCCAAGGAGTGAAGTCAAGAAGATCTAAAGATCTTACGGGGGACTTGAGAGAGAATTTTACAAACTTTCCATGCAACGGGTAGGGTCAAGGACGAGGCAGGCTCATCCTCAGCATCAATCTGAAGGTGACGAGCTTCCCCTCCTACTAGATGCTATAGATCTTATTTTTCAACTAGCTGGGGCTGTCTTCAGTTCTCTTGGATAGATGCAGTATGTGCGTGTTTCCCACACAAGTCCCCCAAGGTAGGTGGGATATGCTCTTCGCTAGAGTTTGATCATTCTTCTAGAAACAATCCAGGGACTGATACAGTCAGACACTTTTCCCTCTCACAGTTCAGCATCAGCAGTTCCTCTAGAGTTTTTCCGGACTTGATCCCATTCTAGATCAGGGAGAGTAGCAACCAGCAGAAGTTCCACTCCTAGATCATCAGTTCTTCTCAGCTACAATGGTGTGTAGTTCCTTAGATCATTGAACACTATCCTGGTCATAGTGTTCAGTCTAATCATCAGGCCTGGTTAATAAAAGCATCCACAATATACAAATCTTGAGGGCCGCTGCCAAACCGTGGGGTGCCCTTCTTCGGCATGTTTCATCGCGGCCCTTCCTTAGCTGGTAGGATCTGGCTCAGGTGGAAAGAGTGTTAGCCCTGAACAGGAGGCCATATGCTTTAGAAGTCCTGGGTGCAGCTAGGTGTAGGTTTGAATTTGGTTCCTGAACTGTGCGGCGGGTATATCAAGAGCTTTTGCAGGTGACTCACTCTTATTCCATCTAAATCGGATCTCTGGGTCTTGAAAATGAAATAGTTGTGCAGAGGCCAGACATTAGTGGAAAATGGGAAGGGGAAGAAAACCATCAGCCAGATCGAAAACAGCTGAAGGCAGACATCACAGTGGTGTACACTGTGTAGTTTCCTATAGTGAGAGTGGAGAGTATCATGGATATGTTTTTTCTCGATCGCTCAAATATCCCTATAAAGCAAATCAGCAAAATGATTGAATCTAATCATTTGTAAAACCATTCCTGCATAATATTATATTAGAACATTTTAAGAACTTTTACCTTTGAGTACTGGTAGAGGATCAAGTGCCTTCAGTTCTAAAAAGTAAAAAAAATCCATAAAAAGGTTACTTCACCATACATAACTAATGGCACCTTGTGGCTTGACTTAGCGTGGACGGTTTTAGTATTGCCATCCAAAACTTGATAAAGAAGAAGCTATCCATGCATTCCACCGAAATGTAAACAAAGACACCAGATACGTCCAATGAGACCAAAGGAGCAAATATCAAGGAAAAAGGATTTTCTGGAAGCAGAAAAGGACTTGAGTGGGGTCAGTGAAATCTCTTCAGCCCTTTTCACATCTGCTAGAGAAAGATATTCCAAAAGTAACTCCAGTGCAAGGAAGAAATCCAAGAAAAGTGGCGGGTTGGGAATCATCTGGGATGAAAAAAAGTAATTAACATACCCAACCACCTTTGCAACAAAGAGAACACTAGAGCTCGACTTGCTCCGTACCTCACTTCCACTCACATGACAGCCTTCACTGTAAGCGCCTACTCCTTTCTGTTGGATTTAGATAGTTTGTACAGAGGGATGTTTTCCGATTGAACAATTCCAGCATCGACTTTTGCAAATTCTAGGTTTGAGTCTCTGTGCTGATTTTGGTGTGTGTGTTAACGTTAAGTAAAATCAAGTTTTGGAGGCTGATGTATTTACTCCAGGATTGGCATTTGCATGCTATTTTGTTCTTTAAAGAAAATGTCTTTAGACTGCCCATTACCCCAGAGTTATTGGCGGTAATTACTTTTCCTCCACTGACAGTTTGCCTCTAACATTCTGAAGATCCTTCCATGGTTACCACTGCTGTCGGTTTTTAGCCCATATGAGTTATTATGAAAATAATTTTGATCCTTGTTACCTGCAGTTTTCTTGAGCTATTTTAGAGGTATTTTCCTTCAGGGAGAAGCTGTAGTTAGTGACCTTATTTTATTTGGCTAACAAGGATTATGGTCATTTCAGCTGGGCAAACAAGTTCTATCTTTGCTATTTGTGAATTTTACCATAGCATAATATGTTTGTAGAAATGGCATAAATAGGAGAAGCTATGAGGAACTTTTTTCATCTTATGCACAGCCAAGTTCAATCTGCTGTTGGTCCTCTGCAGGACTAAGTAAGAATTGTGATACTTGACAAAAGATTTCTTTTTGTTGAATGAAATGTCTGTTCAGGGACATCTTGCGAAAGGGCTTGTATAGGTACAACTGCCTGCTTAGTGCCTATCTGGTTTCTGGGTGGTGTCCGGACTGCAAAAAATGTGTAAAATCTAACCATGGGCGGTGAACTTCGCTATGCCAGCTGAGTTTACGGAGTTTTGCCTACTCCACGCTCTGCTGAGAACGCGGAGTTCAGGCAAAACTCCGACTCCGTGGCGGAGCAGAGTTAGGGCGGTGAGGACGAGGAGGAGAGAGAGACCACGGGGAGGAAGAGGCAGCCCGGAGACGCCCCAGCAGATAAGTGCCTTTTTTAAAATAATTAAATTAGGGAGGGTGGAGGGGAGCGGAGTGGAGCGGAGTTCCACTGATTTTTTTTTCCAACTCCGTGGAACTGCACGTACTGGCACTCTGCCAACTCCGCCCGGGCTTAGTAAATGCAGTCACCAAGAAAGTTTATGAACTGAAAGATGTTGAAGAGTGTTATATAATGGTGTGCAAAATATGCATAAAATCCAACCGTTGGTTGGAGCCTTTCCGGGCCACATCTCGGAAATTAAACCGGCCGGTCATTCTGTCTGGCTTCCGACGGGCTCAAGGAGCCCGTTAGCCAGTTGGAGGCCGGCCCGTAATCCCAAAGAGATTTTGATACTCAGTCTCCAGCAGGCTTTCCATGTTGGGCTTTCCGACATGGAAAGCCTGTCGGAGAGCAAATATGGGGGCCTCAAGCAGGGCCCCCTTGCCTCTGAGGTCTCCAGTTGGGGACCAAGGGGCACCAATGGTGCCCCCTGTTCATTCTTTCACCGTGTGGCAGGCACGAGGTGCCTGCCACACGGTGAAGGGATGAACACAGACTCCCATTCCTCTATGGAAGCTTATGTTACGGCCTGTTTACGGCCGTACACGAGGTCCCATAGAGGAATGGAAGTATGCGACTGAACAGTGTTCAGTCGCATCATGATGAGGTGGTCAGGACCGCCGACCGGAGGTCAGTCGGTCCCGTTTCCGAGACGGTGTCGACATCGTACTAGGCCCCAAAATGTAAGGCTGTCATTTTAAGCTATTTTTAATTGCAAAATGCGTCCATGCGCCCATTTTAGAAGAAATGATGCATTTTGCTCTAAATAATAGCGCAATAAACACAAAAAGAAACAATGAACAAAATCTCCCCCTGGATCATGTTCTCAAAGTAAATACTATTAGAGATCAGTTTGTCACTCTCATGAATAATGTTTAAAGCTGCCTCCCACCCAGTGCTTCCATGAAATCTGACATGGGGTATGGTTACTGGGAGAAGGGCTTGACAAAAGGCTGTATGCATCTGGAGTTGGGCCAACCGACACTTTCTACGGTCGAAGTCCACGCGCAGTGACGAATGGCCACACAGAGTGTTGAAATTAGTAGAATATGAAGATATGGTATCTGGATATAGCTGTCATCAACAAAATGCAAATATTTACTTAGAAACTTTGTTAAGGCTAAGTTATGGTTTCTTTTGCTCATAACACACTAATATATATATATATTATATATATATATATATATATATATATATATATATATATATATATATATATATATATATATATTATCTACTGGCGGTCGCCAGTAGATAGTTATAGTTAGGACCTATTATCCATAGGAAATCCGCGACATTCTATTTGAAATAACGTTGGCGCCGGTGACGAATCTTCGCGAAAGTTTCCAACTTGTTGGGCGCTCCGCTCCGCTCCTACCCTGAAAGTCTCGGGTTGATTCGTCAAGCGGGGGCCGAGAAAAAAGGGGGGTCCCAAAACGCGTTTTCCCCATTCATTTTTCCATAGGAACCTTTAGTCGCAGCTACAGCCCGAACTGCTGAACGGAATTACACCAAATTTGGCAAAGAGGTAGCCCTTGGTTCAGTGTCGTGCCTTTTGCTTAAATGGTGTAAATCCGTTCAGTAGTTTCTGAGAAAATCACAAATAAAATCACATATATATCTATGGCCGAGTAGGGTCCGCGTACCCTCCCGATCACGAGCTGCATGCTAATTGGCTGTCAACACTCCAAATCAGGAAGTGTTGGCAGCCATTTTGTCCCTCGGTAGAACCGAGGGACAGAAACAAGTGCGCAAAGCGCAAAAGGGGGCAGGGTAGAAACATCCTGACCCCTAGGTCTGCTCAGGGATCCCACAAGGACCCCCTGTGCAGAAAAAAGCATTTTTTTTTTTTTAAACGGCGGGATGCGCTTAGGGTGCGCGGATCCCGCCGAGGAAAAAAAAAAAGAAACAAGTGCGCAAAACGCACAAAGGGGGCAGGGTAGAAACACCCTGACCCCTAGGCCTGCTCAGGGGTCCCACAAGGACCCCTGGGCAGAAAAAGCATTTTTTTAAAAACGGCGGGATGCGCTTAGGGTGCGCGGATCCCGCCGAGGAAAAAAAAGAAACAAGTGCGCAAAACGCACAAAGGGGGCAGGGTAGAAACGCCCTGACCCCCGAGGCCTGCTCAGGGGGTCCCACAAGGACCCCCTGGGCAGAAAAAAGCATTTTTTTTTTTTTTTAAATCGGCAGGATGCGCTCAGGGTGCGCGGATCCTGCCGAAAAAAAAAAAATCGTAGCGCGGTCTCTGCGCTTTGATGTTTATTTGCCCCCGGGTGGGCCAAGTCCTGGGGGCATGGTGGGGGGGGTTTAAATTTAATGTGGGGGGCCTCTAAGGCCCCCCAAGCCCCGGGGCTTTCAAAAAATAATGGTGCAGGAGGGCTCTTGGCCCTCCCGCAGCCCCGGGGACCGCCACCCCACCCCGGGCTTCTTTTTTAAATAAAAAATTTGACCTGTGTGGGGGGGCTCCAGCCCCCCCACACGCCCCGGGGACCGCCACCTCCTCGGGGCACTAAAGATTTGAATATGGGGGTCCGTTACGGACCCCCAAAGCCCCGGGGACCACCACCTCCCCGGGGCTCCTGGAGCCCTTGATGGCCCTGGGGACCACCACCCCCCAGGGCCGGCTCCTGCAATGTCCCGGGGTGCCTACCCCCGGGACACTGTAGTTTGCTCCCGTCCTGTCATAGGAAACCTGCTCTCTCTTTCAAAATGCAAACCCAATTGCTTTTCCACATGGGGAGCAGCATGTTAGCTGCTCCCCATGTGGAAAAGCAATGCCGGCTCCCGTAGGACGCGGGGAGCCGGCTGGGACTGTAGGGGGATTGGGGACCCCCCCACAGTCGCCAACCAGAGGCCAGGCCCTGGGGGATGGGGTCCCCGGGGCCATAAGTGGCCAGGGAGGGGGGCCACGCAGCCCCCCTCCCCAAATAAAAATTAAAAAAAAAAAAAGGGCAAGGCCGGCCCCGGGGGATGGGGTCCCCGGGGCCTTAAATGGCCTGAGGAGGGGGGCCACGCAGCCCCCCTCCAAATTAAAAAAAAAAAATCGAGGGCATGCCCCGGGGATGGGGTCCCCGGGGCCAAAAGTGGCCAAGGGAAGGGGGCCACGCAGCCCCCTCCCATTAAAAAAAAAAAACAAAAAAAACGACCGGCATCGTGCCGGAGGCCCCGCCCCCTCCCTGCAGTACTCTGCAAACGCGCCCCCTGGCGCGTTTAAGAAGGGAAGTAATTCCCCTTGAATACTGGGGTCCCTGGGGGCCAACTAGCCCACCAGGAACCTCCAGTATGCGCCAGGGGGCTGCGTTGCAGAGAGGTGTACAGAGGCCACGCCCCTTTTTACACCTCTCTGCAACGTAGCTCTGTGGCGCTTTTTAGAAGTACATGGTGGGCTAGTTGGACACCCAACTTAAAACGCGCCACGGGGCGCGTTTGCACAGTGGTGAAGGGAGGGGGCGGGGCTTCAGGTGACATGTGTGCAAACAGGCTCCGTGGTGCGTTTTAAGATGGGGAATTAAATCCCCTTCAATCCTGAGGGTCCCTAGGGGCCAACTAGTCCAGAAAGCGCCACAGAGCTGCATTGTAGAGAGGTGCAAAAAGGGGCGTGGCCTCTGAACACCTCTCTGCAACGCAGCTCCGTGGCGCATACTGGAGGTACAGGGTGGGCTAGTTGGACCCCAGGGACCCTCATGATTCAAGGGGACTTAATCCCCCAACTTAAAACGTGCCACGGGGCGCGTTTGCACAGATGTCACCTCAGGCCCCGCCCCCTCCCTTCACCATTGTGCAAATATTCCTCTAAAATCAGCTGAACTACGAATTCCTATTTACTCACCTGTTATCAGGAGAGACCTCAGTGCTGCATCTTTCAGCCCAGTACTGATCCTGAAAAGTAATTTTAACCGTACTTACCAGTAACTTGAATTTCCTTCCATAGGATATCATTGACTGGTTTCACTTGGAAATTCTTCTAAGTGTGGAGTTTTGGAACTTTATAATATTCCTCTAAAATCAGCCGAAATACGAATTCCGATTTACTCGCCTGTTATCAGGAGAGACCTCAGTGCTGCATCTTTCAGCCCAGTACTGATCCTGAAAAGTAATTTTAACCGTACTTACCAGTAACTTGAATTTCCTTCCATAGGATATCATTGCCTCCTTTTTGCTGAAAAAGTTTCTAAGTGTCGATTTTTGAAACATACAAATATTCCTCTAAAATCAGCCGAACTACGAATTCCGATTTACTCACCGGTTATCAGGAGAGACCTCAGTGCTGCATCTTTCAGCCCAGTACTGATCCTGAAAAGTAATTTTAACCGTATTTACCAGTAACTTGAATTTCCTTCCATAGGATATCATTGACTGGTTTCACTTGGAAATTCTTCTAAGTGCGGAGTTTTGGAACTTTATAATATTCCTCTAAAATCAGCCGAAATACGAATTCCGATTTACTCACCTGTTATCAGGAGAGACCTCAGTGCTGCATCTTTCAGCCCAGTACTGATCCTGAAAAGTAATTTTAACCGTACTTACCAGTAACTTATATTTCCTTCCATAGGAATCCATTGTCTGGTTTTCAGCAGAAAAGTTTCAGAGTGTTGATTTTCACAAACTACAAATATTCCTTAAAAATCGCCTATATGACTTAAACGCATTCTTTCAACTGTTTACAGGAGATGCACCAGTGCTGGATCCAGGATCCACCACTGAGTAAGAAAAAGTAACGATAACACTACTTACCTGCTAAGTGAATTTCCTCCCATAGGATAACATTGGTGATTCTATGTGAAAAAGTTTCTAAGTGTCAACTTTTAAAATACAATAATATTCCTTAAAAATCACTACTGTAACCAAAACGCTTTTACTCAACTGTTTACAGGAGATGTCCCAGGACTGAATCTAGGATCCAGTCCTGTGGTTAGAAAAGTAATCCATAAAGTAACTAATTGCATTTAGCTAGAAATTCACATTGAGCTCAATGTTGCATTGTGTTTGAAATTGTGTTGCCCATTGCAACAACTGTAACTACTGTACTTAAAAGTCTATTGCCTATTTGCAAAGTATTTAAACTAAAGTAATTCATTCTGAGAAAGTATATTTTGTAATGTAATGTATAATGTAATTACAATGTAATTTAAAAAATAAAACATCTAAAAATAAATAGTTTAAAAAATGTAGTAAATCAGTATCAAAAAAAAAATATATAACAATTAATACATTTAAAAATTGTCATTTACAAAACCTTTGAAATTCACTGAAAAAAACCATAGGTTTCAGACATGTTATAGTTAGGAATTAGCATTTAAAAAACCTTTGAAATTCACTGAAAAAACCATAGGTTTCAGGCTTGTTATAGTTAGGAATTAGCATTTTAAAAACCTTTGAAATTCACTGAAAAAACCATAGGTTTCAGGCCTGTTATAGTTAGGGTTTAGCATTTAAAAAACCTTTGAAATTCACTGAAAAAACCATAGGTTTTAGGGAAAGTTATAGTTAGTTGGACATTGCACTCGTACAAAACCCGTGAAATTCCCCGTTATAGTTAGTTGAGCTAACTATAACTCGCGCCCACAATGCACTGCTGATGATGTCACATATTACATCACTCATGACATGGTCAGTGACATCACTGATGACATCTCAAATGACATCACTGATGACATCATCCATGTGAGAATTTAATGCATCTTCTCACACCCTAATATAACTTTTGATACACCCACTCTAAATTACAGACTGCCATTCTCAAAACCATACACACTCCAATACCAATAAGTACATACCCACTCACTGATTCTTAGGTCTACACACACACATCTACTCACTCACCCGTACAGTCACTCATACTTACAGTCACTCAGTACAGGACTATCATATGCACTCATACACCTATATAAACACTCACACAACGCAACTCATCCATAGAGGTACTCACACACCTAGTCAGTCATGCTAATAATTAATCACACTCCCATTTACTCACCTATACAGTTATACACACCAGCTCACTTACTCATAAAAATACTAGCACATTCTTACGCTCCTATGCAATCACTGATGCAAGCACACACTCATCCATATAGCCACTCTCACAATCACACACTCTCACTTATAGCCATTTATATACTCCAACACACATATATACTGCCTTTCACATATGTAGTTACTCACACATGTAGCACTGAGATATACATTCAATCACTAACACACCCATACACACACTCACCCACCCATACAGTCCATCACAGACGCACTCTTGAAACCATGCACCCAGTGAATCACCCACTCACACTTCTATGCACAGAGTCACACACACCCCACCCACACAAACACTGAGGCACCCATACAGATACTCAGAGAACCAATCCATAACCCATATAGACACTCATTTAGCTAGTCAGAAACCCATGCAGCTGCTTACACAACAACAGACAGACGGATACAGACATTCACACAGTTTAGTCATTCACCCATGCATCCAGTAAGATACGTTTAATTACTCACTTATAGACTCAGTCACGCACCTACTAAATCATCCATTCAGACGCTTATACACCCACTCATTCTTCAATATGCCTTTCCCTATATATATTAAACATATTTAAACTTTACACAAACACACAGTCACTGGATGATTTCATCAGTGATGTCATCAGTGATGTCATTTGAGATGTCATCAGTGATGTCATCAGTGATGTCACTGACCATGTCATGAGTGATGTAATATGTGACGTCATCAGCAGTGCATTGCGGGGCGCGAGTTATAGTTAGCTGAACTAACTATAACGGGGAATTTCACGGGTTTTGTACGAGTGCAATGTCCAACTAACTATAACTTTCCCTAAAACCTATGGTTTTTTCAGTGAATTTCAAAGGTTTTTTAAATGCTAAACCCTAACTATAACAGGCCTGAAACCTATGGTTTTTTCAGTGAATATATATATATATATATATATATATATGTATGTATGTATGTATGTATGTATGTATGTATGATATATATATATATATATATATATATATATATATATATATATATTCATTGAAAAAACCATAGGTTTCAGGCACATTATAGTTAGAAATTAGCATTTAAAAAACCTTAGAAATTCACTGAAAAACCATAGGTTTTAGGAAAGTTATAGTTAGTTGGACATTTCACTCGTACAAAACCATAGAAATTCCCCGTTATAGTTAGTTCACCTAACTAGAACTCGCGCCCCCAATGCACTGCTGATGACGTCACATATTACATCACTCATGACATCACTGATGACATCATCCAGTGACTGTGTGTTTCTGTAAAGTTTAAATATGTTTAATATATATAGGGAAAGGCGTATTGAAGAATGAGTGGGTGTATAAGTGTCTGAATGGATGATTTAGTAGGTGCGTGACTGACTCTATAAGTGAGTGATTAAACGTATCTTACTGAATGCATGGGTTAGTGACTAAACTGTGTGAATGTCTGTATCCGTCTGTCTGTTGGTGTGTAAGCGGCTGCATGGGTTTGTGAATAGCTACATGAGTGTCTATATGGGTTATTGATTGGTTGTTTGAGTATCTGTATGGGTGCCTGAGTGTTTGTGTGGGTGGGGTGTGTGTGACTCTGTGCATAGATGTGTGAGTGGGTGATTCACTGGGTGCATGGTTTCAAGAGTGCATCTGTGATGGTCTGTATGGGTGGGTGAGTGTGTGTATGGGTGTGTTAGTGAGTGAATGTATATCTCAGTGGTACATGTGTGAGTAACTACATATGTGAAAGGCAGTATATATGTGTGTTGGAGTATATAAATGGCTATAAGTGAGAGTGTGTGATTGTGAGAGTGGCTGTATGGATGAGTGTGTGCTTGTATCAGTGATTGTATAAGAGCGTAAGAATGTGCTAGTATTTGTATGAGTAAGTGAGCTGGTGTGTGTATGACTGTATAGGTGAGTAAATGACAGTGTGATTAATTATTTGCATGACTGACTAGGTGTGTGAGTACCTCTATGGATGAGTGGCGGTGTGTGAGTGTCTATATAGGTGTATGAGTGCATATGATATTCCTGTACTGAGTGACCATAAGTATGAGTGACTGTACGGATAAGTGAGTGGATGTGTGTGTAAACCTAAGAATCAGTGACTGGGTATGTAGTTATTGGTGTTGGAGTGTCTATGGTTTTGAGAATGGCAGTCTGTAATTTAGAGTGGGTGTATCAATGGTTATATTAGGGTGTGAGAAGATGCATCAAATTATCACATGGATGATGTCATCAGTGATGTCATTTGAGATGTCATCAGTGATGTCACTGACCATGTCATGAGTGATGTGATATGTGACGTCATCAGCAGTGCATTGCGGGGGCGCGAGTTCTAGTTAGGTGAACTAACTATAACGGGGAAATTTCTATGGTTTTGTACAAGTGAAATGTCCAACTAACTATAACTTTCCCTAAAACCTATCCTTTTTTCAGTGAATTTCTAAGGTTTTTTAAATGCTAATTTCTAACTATAACGTGCCTGAAACCTATGTTTTTTAAGTGAATTTCAAAGGTTTTTTAAATGCTAGTTTCTAACTATGCCTACAGAGGTAGGACATGTGAAGAAAGAAGAAAAAACGCAGCGAAAGGAGCAAAAGAAATGCAGAAAGAAGCAACAGAAGTCCACAAAGACGAAGAAAAGTGCAGGAAGAAGCAAGACATGTGCAGAAAGAACCAAAAGAGGAGCAGAAAGAGGCCTTGTTGCAAAATCATCCTGTGCCCACAATTTTTTCAGACGGGTACTGGTGGTAACTGACTCTGAGTAACTAGGCCTAGAGCCAGTGCTATGCTAAAAGTCACTTAGAATACAGTGAAAACACCTACATACACTAGGGAACACTATGCGTTGGGGTACCCCTGTGATTAGCATGACCTCCTCTGTAAGGCCCTAGTACATAATAGGGCAGGGGGATTAAAACTACCTCTTAAAACACGCCACGGGGTGCGTTTGCACAGTGGTGAAGGGAGGGGGGCGGCCTGAGGTGACATGTGTGCAAACATGCCCTGTGGCCGTTTTAAGTTAGGAGATTAAGTCCCCTTGAATCCTGAGGGTCCCTGGGGTCCAACTAACTCACTAGGTACCTCCAGTAAGTGCCACAGAGCTGCGTTGCAGAGAGGTGTAAAAAGGGGCGTGGCCTGGACCACCTCTCTGCAACGCAGGCCTGTGGCGCTTACTGGAGGTACCTGGTGGCCTAGTTGGCCCCCAGGGGCCCTCAGGATTGAAGGGGACTTAATTCCCCAACTTAAAACGAGCCACAGGGCGTGTTTGCAAAGTGTTGCTGGAGGGGGCGGGGCCTCCGGCACGATGCCGGTCTTTTTAAAAAAAAACAATTTTAAGAAGGGGGGCTGTGTGGCCCCCCTTCTTTTTCATTTTTTTGGGCCCTGGGGACCCCATCCCCCAGGGCCTGACCACTTTTTTAATATAAAAAAAAAAATCTAAACGGGAAGGGGGCCGTGTGGGCCCCCCTCCCGTGGCCAAATCCGGCCCTGGGGACTCCATCCCCCGGGGCATGCCAACTTTTTTTATTTGTTTTTTTGGAGGGGGGCTGCGTGGCCCCCCTCCCTAGGCCATTTATGGCCCCGGGGACCCCATCCCCCGGGGCCGGCCTTTGCAGTGTTTTTTTTTTTTTATTTGGGGGAGGAGGGCCGCGTGGCCCCCCCTCCCGGGCCACTTCTAGCCTCGGGGACCCCATCCCCCGGGGCTGGCCCTATTCGTTGGGGACCGTGGGGGGAGCCCCAATGCCCCCACGGTCCCACCGGCTCCCCGCCTCCTGCGGGAGCCGGCATTGCTTTTCCACACGGGGAGCTGCTAACATGCAGCTCCCCATATGGAAAAGCAATTTGGTTTGGATTTTGAAAGCGAGAGCAGGCTCCCGCCCTGCCATAGCAAACAGTAGTGTCCCGGGGGTGGGAACCCCGGGACACTGCAGGACCCGTTCCTGGGGGGTGGCGGACCCCAGGGCCATCACAGGCTCCAGGAGGGGGGCCGCGTGGCCCCCCTCCCAACATTTTCAAAGCCCCGGGGAGGTGGTAGTCCCCAGGGCTCTGGGGGTCCGTAACGGACCCCAATATTTAAATATTTAGTGCCCCGGGAAGGTGGCGGTCCCCGGGGCGTGTGGGGGGGCTTGAGCCACCCCACACAGGTAAATTATTTTAAAAAAACAAGCCCCGGGGGGTGGCGGTCCCCGGGACTGCGGGGGGGCGGTGTGCCCCCGCAAATATTTGACAAAAGCCCCGGGGAGTGGCGGTCCCCGGGGCTTGGGGGGGCCTTGGAGGCCCCCCAACATTAAAAAAAACAAGCCCCGGGGGGTGGCGGTCCCCGGGGCTGCGGGGGGGGGCTGCGTGCCCCCCGCAAATATTTCAGAAAAGCCCCGGGGGGTGGCGGTCCCCTTTTCTTGTGACTTGGTTCTACCGAGTCACAAGATGGCTGCCAACACTTCCTGGTTTGGAGTGTTGACAGCCAATTAGAATAAAGCTTGTGGTCGGAAGGGTGCGCGGATCCTCCGAGCCTCTATATATCGAAACTTTTATTTTTTGATTTTCTCAGCAACTACTGAACGGATTTACACCATTTAAAAAAAAAAAAGGGCGCTTTCTGAACCAAGCACTACCTTTTTGCCAAATCTGATGTAATTCCGTTCAGCAGTTCGGGCTGTAGCCGTGTCTAAAGTTTCCTATGGGAATTAACATGGAGAAAACACGTTTTGGGATCCCCCTTTTTTCTCGGCCCCCGCTTGGCGAATCACCCCGAAACTTTCAACACAGGAGCTGACCGGAGCGCCCCACTAGTTTTGAAAATTTCGCGATGATTCGTCATCCGGCGCCAAAGTTATTGGGAAAACAAAAAACGCTTTTCCTATGGAAACTAGGTCCTAACTATAACTATCTACTGGCGACCGCCAGTAGATAATATATATATATATATCGATATATATATATATATATATTTTTGTTTTTTTGTTTTTTGTTTTAAACTCTGAAAACACCTGACCAAAATTACAGTTAAATTAAGGTTATGCTTATTGGCAAAGCCAGTAGGTTTCGTCTTGTTTACTTGTTTGCTTTGGCGGTGCTGTGCAGCATCGCCCAAAAAATACAAAAAAGGAGGGAAAAGGTGATGTGGCTGCTGCTGGTAGCCATGTGACTCTGTAGGCACATTTATATATCACCATGCAAGTGCACATCTGCGGAACAACGTGGGTGCCATTTTCTTTTGTTTTTATTTATTGATCTAGAATTGCAAACGCCACTTAAATGATAAATGAAAAAAATTAATTGCATTTGCGGAAAAGAGATTTTCATTTAGTGCAGCGGCCTGGTAGGAAAATGGCCGCCGCTGGCCTTGCCAAAAAATAAAATAAAAATAAATTACTGTGGTGGGTGGTGGTAAACAATCGGGATTGGGTGAGAGGCAAATGGTATCTTTCGCACCTTCACAAAAAAATAACAGATGAAGTGAGGGGTAGTTAAGCTAAGGAGAAGCGGGTTGGAGCGGCGGGTGAAGGGCAAGCAATGGGCGGGGGTGTTTGGGGGGAATCAGCATAACACAAATGAGTAAAGAAACACATTCACGCTCATGCAGTGATTAATAAAAAAGGAAAAAGTAGTACCGTAAATGTGAGCAATGGAAGGATACAAGACAGCCAATCATAAGAGACCAGGGAGGGACAGCACAAGAAGAAGGAAAGCCAATAAATAAGAAGCACGTTAATGAGAGTTACAATAAAGCCGACCAGTGTAAGAAATGGGCAGGCTGTAAGCCAATGCAAGTTTCTGGTATGGTCCACAAGAAGCTTTCCTCAATAGACAGCTAGAAGTTGCTAACAGCTTCAAGAATGAGGCCCAATGACTTTATATTCTCTCTGTGTCTCCTGCCCTGCAATTAAATTGCAGCACTTACCTGTCTTCATAAGATAACAACAGTGCAATCTGTTATCTTTGTATTAAAACTGAAAGTATGCCTTGGCATCTGCAGGCTATCTAGACAAACTCTCTGATGCTCCACTGGGTATCCTACCAAGAGAGTTAGCATGGTGTAAGAATGAGAACTCTCTCTTTTGACAGAATGAGATGGTGAAAGTTATAAAAAATGATTACATGTTAGGACTGAGTCACTGTCTGATCTCTTTATTATGAAAGTGAGTGAGGTGTTACTTTTTGATTCTATTCCTCTGCTTTGACAGTACATGAGATGATTAAAGTTTAGAGTGCAGATGTGTATTTTTGAAACTGTGTGTGTGTATATATTGGTCTGACAATGAAAGTGATGAGCCACAGCTGTCTATTGTTTTTCTACTTTGAGGCCTTTGAGTCCTTTGAAAGACGCATCACTAACTGCTCCCCAGCCCTGACTTTGGTTTTTAAGATTTGTTTAGAGTGGGTAAGTCATAAACTTCCTCAAACACTAGTATTAGGTACTAGTTGCCCAGTGGAACTAGTGTGACCAGCTGGGTTTGCTATCCTAGGAAAGCCCCTGACTCCAACTGAGATCCAGGGTAATGATCTGATTACTTATTGGTAATCTTCATTCCTCCCATAATACTATTGCTAAAACCCGGCAAAGGTCTGCAAAACCAAGCTTTAGCTAACAAATTAAATGCGAGGGAGCAGAGGAAAGATGGACTGAGATGAGGAACACTTGCAACTGGAGTCATGAGGATTACTGGTAAGTAATCAGATCATTACGTTCCATCCTCCTTGTCACAGTCCTGACTAAATATGGATACACCAAGCATTATCCTAATTTGTTTTACATAGATTGATTCACAGTTAATACAAAATTAGTTCATTGCTGAACTCAAAATTTAGTAAACTACATTTTGAAGTACCTGATACAGAATTCAAGAAATCTTATTAAAAATACCAGGTCTTTGTGAATTTACATAAGTCTATAACGTTTTACAACCATGTTAGGAGACGTCAATGAAGCAGATCTACATATTTCTCCAGTAACCCCTTTATATTCTGCACAAGAAGCTGACATTATTCTTGTGGAATGCGCTTAAACACCTGATGGTGTAGACTGCCCTGCAACCTCATAAGCAGAAATATTAGCAAACTTGACCCATCTACTTGAAGTAGCAATACATGGCTTCTTCCCATTCCTGCTCCCAAAAGTGGCAAAATGACTTTGTTCTTTCAATACAAGTACTTAAAGCTCGACCCACATCTTAGGTATTTAGAAATTCTTCTCCTGACCCCTGGTTTTGCCATCAGAAAGTAAACATGTTCTCTAAACACGTAAATAAAGCTCACCGATAGCCAGGTAACACTAGTGGAAGGCCCTGTGTTGGTAAAGGTTAATGGATCACCAGATGCTTGAGTTTAAAACTGAACAACAAGCTGCCAGCTAGCTCTTCTGCATGTGTCAAACATTTGCCATGGTCTCTAAAAGTCTTAATGACTGCCCACTCACCCCTTCCTGTTTACGTAGATATGTTTTTTCATGAAGCCGTCTCGTAGAAAATGTAGGACCTTAAAAGGGTCAGACAAGACCAGGTGTAGCCCTTTAGATTGACACAATATTGATAAAATGCCCCCATATCTGGTTTAAGAGGATCGTGTAGTAGGACATCTACTCTCTTGAACAAAGGTGCCATATTGTCTCAATAACCCAGTTCTAGCAGAGCTACCTGTTCAATTTACAAGCGGTTAGTCTTAAATGACTTAGAGCTTAATGGGGCAGCTCCAATTATTTTGGGAGGATTAGAAAATGTCTGATGACACAGTTTCTGGTAGTTTCTGTAACTGCTGAAAACATGGCGTCCTGGGCCCAAAGGGTGCCTCTAGAAGGGTCCTGTGCTTTTTTCCTCTGAGTACCCTTGGAATGAGGGGTATGAGGGCAAATGCATATAGGAACACCATTGGCCTCCTGATTGACAGATCATCCTCTGCCCGTGCGTACGCTCACTCAGTTCTCAAGCATTTGCTCTGGATGCAAAGAGATCCAATCCTGGAGTTCCTAGAAGTCTCATCAATGGCCTGAATACCTTGGGATGTTGGTAGTTGTCTCTTGAGGAGGGACACGTCTGACTCAATTGATCTGCAATTACTTATTCTTTCTCTGGTAGATATCTCGCAGTCAGAGATATTGGATGTGTCTCCACCCATACTCCTATGGCATTAACAACCTGAGCTAGGGAGAGAGATCTTGTGCCTCTTTGGTGATTTATATATGTTTTCACCACCTGATCATCTGTTCTGATTAACATACCTTTCTCTTAGGGATAGAGGAAGTGCTTTCAATGCCAGAAAAATCGGTTTTGTCTCTAGTTCAGTGATCGGGTTGCTTTCAGTGAGGACCATGTCCCTTTTATCTTGTTGGTCCCCAAGTACCTTCCCAACCTATACAACAGGCATCAGTTATTATCACTATCAGAAGTGGTTGCAACAGAGACATTCCCATGAATAAATAGTCATCCAACATTAACATACTGATTTCCTATCGAAGCGTGTCTGTTATTGGAATTAGGTGACTCGTGTCCTGACTGGTTGGGCCCCAATGCCACATCAGATGTTGAATATAAGGCTTCAGATATAGTTGAGTTCCAGGCATTACACTTGTTGCTGACATGCAACCCAGTACTTTTAGGATGTGTTCTGCATTTCCATTGTTTACTTATAGCAGAACCTGAAACTGAGGCTGGAACACAGAAACATTCTCTTGGCAGGGATACTCTCCTTGGGTTGGAACAGAAATGAGTGCCTGTGAAATGTCGGTCTTCAGCTGGGGACAGGTAAAATTTCTTCCAGGTCAGAAGAAGGCTCAATCTGTGAAACTTTGTACATATAATTGTTGTTTGATCTTGTGCTTTTAACAAAGAAAGAGCAAAACATAGCCAACTACAAAGTATTTGTTTCAATTGCAGAAAAGCAACAATTGGAGATAATACCTTTTTGAAAAATCTTGGTACCACTAATAGGATACCACTAATATGGAAATAGTGAATTGATAGCTGTCCTCCCTCAGAGAAAAACAATGGTACTTCTGCTAAAACAGATTCATAGAGGTATGAAAGTATGCATCTTGAAGGTCCAGGATGGTTAGAAAGTCGCCTGGGGCTAGTAGAGTGATGCCTAATTGTAGTGACAACATCTTGAGAGTTTGTGACAATAGAAAAAGATTTACTAACTTTAAGTTCAAAATTGCCCTTACTTCTCCTAGAATTAAGATCCTCAGGAACAGAATTGAGTACGCTCCTGTTTCTTTTTCTTCATGATGTACTTTTATGATTGCTTTGGCTCTGAAAAAACACTATTCCATAATTCCTATTTCTATTCAGAGCCTCTCTTTTAGATTGATTGTTCGGCAGAGGAGTTTGGCAAAATTGTGTACTTGGAGGAGGATATTTGAATTTTAGTTGATAATCATTTGAAACAATCTGCAGAACCTATTGATCTTTAATGTGGTTTTCCCATAAGTAAGCAGCCTCCCACTGGAATAGAGGTTCTTTCGGCATGGTCTAGCTTCTGGTGGTTGGGAAGGTGCCTTTAGGGCAGCAAGACAGGATTATTCAGTGAGGGTGTCCCCTCCCATGGGTCTGACCATGAAAGACTCTTCTTTTTCTTGGGCCAGTGGAACCGGTCACGTCCCCCTTTTTTGATCATTATGAATATGTCCAAGAGGGCCTTTGAATGTTTGTATCTCAAAGTTTTAAAATTAGATGAGATTAAGTCCTCCAGCATAGGGTTGCAATCTAGAGTTAGTCAGTGGTGAGTGATAGGTCTAACTTTTAGTTAGCGATGTGAGTGCATTAATGAGGGAGCAGTTCTTCACGGCTGAGCAGGCGTTACATATTCCTGCTTTCAGCTCTTTATTACATGGTTCATCATGAAGCGTGTTAATGGGGATGTTAATCCCAGCGTCCTGAGGGTTTCAGCGGGAACAGAAGATGCCATTGTTTATTAGCGTGGTTTCAAAGGGGGAAGCGCATACTTAAATGAAAATACATTAGGAATTGCAGTAGCTGGAGTTAAGGGCTTGACAGACGATGACGAGGGAAAATTAAATAAATATTTAATTTTCCCTCGCTGTCATCTGTCGAGCCCCCCCCTCACCCAACCTCACCGCTCTAACCTGCATGGGCCGCTCCTGGCACAAACTCCATTAAACTAGAGAATACCATGAAAGAGCTGGAAAAAGCAGGCGTGATACTTCCCAACAGGTGAGAAGAATTGAGATGGACAAAGACTGCCTATAAATAACTAAGAAATAGAATCAGGCTGCTAAATTCCAGGGAGTACATAGCAAAAATGCATAGAGATGGCAACAAAGCTGGGCAACTGCTTTCTGGCTGGTAGAATCCAAAGCAGCCCACTCTCCTAATGCAGCAATACCTAGTCCAGGTGGCTCTGTAGCATAAACACATACAGAAATAAATGACACGTAGCCAGACTGCTGTAACAATCTATACAGTACTGACACCTGCACCCCCGAACAAAAGGCTATGTATGAGGATAAGATAAGAAGAATCCGAACAACTAGATGTTCCTCCTTCGGTACCGTCTAACCTGCATAGTCAGGCAACTTGCTTACTGAGACTAATGGCGAGAACCAGAAAGGCAAAACGTGAACGTAGATTTTCAGGCTTGGAGGTTGTCATTGTAAAATGCCACATTGGCATGCACTGGAAGTCGAGAACAGCGCCACAGACAGAAGCATGGGTGAAAGAATTACTAAAACGGGCTGAAGGAGATCACAGCTATCTGCGTGAAACAAATATAGGTCGACACAACAGCGACTCAGACAGATGCACGGGTGAAAGAATTACTAAAATGGGCTGAAGGAGAGAACACAGCTATGCTCGTGAATCAAAAACTGGTCGACACCTTGGGTCAGGAGGCTGGCTGCACTCCTCAAACAAAATTTAGCAAAGTCAATAGGTTGCGCCTACGCAAGATCTTTTGGGTTTGTCATTTTTTTAGACATGTTGCACAGCAGCACAAGCTGCTGTGCAACGTGGCTGAAAGTAAAGAAATTATTAGCACTGACCGTGTCATAGCACTTTTTTACTTTATTTTAAGCCATGTTGCACAGCAGCCCAGGCTGCTGTGCAACATGTCTAAAAAACATTGACAAAGCCCATAGATCTCCCATAGGCGAAACCACTTGGCTTTGTGCAAATGCTCTTTATTTTTTCTATTGTGTTTTGTATTAAAAAAAGTTTTTAAAAAGGCAACAAGCTAACAATATGCGTGGCCCGTGACCTTTGAATTGAAAATTGGCCTACAGTTTACACTGGCAGAAAATGAAGAAAAATCTTGCCCTAAGACAGACTAAGGATCCCTACCACAGGGGCATCTTTCTGCCGGTCGGCGTTGAGCTGGGACAAGCTGGGTTTGATGGGCTGCACCGGCGCCAGCTCCGGTTCAAAGCCTCCATTTTTCGGCTGTCCCCAGCAGCGAGGGGGCAGAGGTAGGGTGGGAAGGCAGAGAGCCAGACTGGTGGCAATTAGGACCCTGGCCCCAGGCAACACTCAGTCCCTTGCCTTATTCTCTCTTTTGTGTGCAACAGGGGTGGGCCAAAGACATGAACATTATTTGCATATGAGGGTTCCCGTCCCTGGGAAAAAAGGAAACTTACCACCAGAGGTCCACATAAAAGAGCTTCTCTCCCTAGAGTCCCTGAAAAAGGAAGTGGACTAATGGGGCACGGTGCTTAGTCCTGCAGCATGAGACGGGGTGAGCATGTGCTGTTGAGTGGTAGTCCAGCAGCCATTGCCACATTCAGGTCTACCCTGATTGAGTGCCTTAGAGCTCTCTGAGAAACAAAGATAGGCACCTTGAGATGAATTTTTTTTTATAACAATAGCTTTCACCTACAGCACATGTGTTCTTTGTAGGCAAAACCTAAAAAATGACAGCAGACCACGTAAATCGAGGAAAACTGCACAGAATAACCACAAACTAGGAGACAGCGTAGATAATGACATGGGTACATGCCACTCATACATATTTACCCTGATACAGATGCTGTAGCCTAGTCGCCCCTGAGCATACATTATACTATTCTGATACACCTGTGATGAAAGATCACAAGTACAATCTTCTAACCTCCGTAGGGCAGTAGACTCAGCATGTGTAACAAGACTGTCCCCCCTACAATGCAAAACTAGCCAAAAATGACTACGTGAAACATGGCATAAGTTATTGGCATAGGTTTTATTTTTTTATGCTACACTGTATGCTTGAAAATGTGGACAAGATATCCTGTACTGTACAAGTGTGCAATTATATTGCCTCCACGTAACAAAAAAATAAATGAAAAAAGACCTTTGCCTTTGTTGATGATTTCTGAAGGGTTCCAATATGTTTGTTTCTCTTCTGTTGTTTCTTTGATTAGTTCATCTAACCATGGACTAAAACTCTTAGGACCTAAAAATGGTAAATTGGAAATGAGAGATTTGTGTGAAAGCATCTAGCTTTCAAAGTCGCATCCAGGTGTGTCTTCAGTCTGCTTTAAGTGTGCCGGAAAAGGTAGCTTCTGCATACAATCCATCATATTTGGTGGTGGATAACTATCTGGTAGACTCGACCTAACTAGATCCAGTGGGCTTTACCTTTAATAAACCATGGTCCATTGAATTTTCAGCTAGATGCGAGATGTCATTGCAGTTAAAGGACACTGTTGGTATGCCCACCATCTTCCAATAGATGCGTATCCAAGCAAACACTCATTGCAGTAGTAGCGGGAGAACAGTTTAGTTTAGATCCCCTCAGCTTGCTTCTCCCGTACCTTCCTGTTCCGCCCAAAGCTCAAGAATTATGCAGATTTATGGAGGATTGGGCTCTTAGGGGCCGATTCCGATCTCGGTCGGAAGCTCTCCGAACGGGATCCGGCCGGAAAAAGTACGAGCCGTGCGCGTTTTTGCCGACCGACTCGTACAGCTGTCCGACCGAGCGCGTACGATCCGAATGTACGCGTGTGTTCCGACCGAACCGTTTCCGGATCCAAACCGCTCCGACCGACTCGTACGGAAACGAATCGCACCACGCAATGGAGACGTTATCCGAGCGAGCGAGTACGATGGACGCGTCGGACAGCCGGACCGAGTCGGAGCGTCCGGCTCGAAAAAGCTCCCGGAGCCGGACTTGGGGGGTCCGGCACTGCACCCGTAGCCATACGAGTCGAACACAGGGGGGACCCAAGGGTCCCTCCTAAACATGCATGTACGGTGCGAGTTGCACCAACGCGTACACACTGTAGGGGGCGTACTTGTTTGCGACGTACCCATTGAGTCACTGGGAGCCCATGTACGGTTCGTACGACCGGCTCCCATTGACTTCAATGGGAGTCCGACCGAATCGAGTCCGGCAGCATGCGGCCGCATCGTACTCGCTCGGTCGGACTGCAGGAGTCCGGCTCGGTCGGAAATCTCTCCGGATCCGACTCGGTCGGAGAGTTTTCCGACCCAGATCGGAATCGGCCCCTTAGTTGTCAGAGCTGCACTATGAGCTGCCATGTTGCTCGGCGGTTAGCCACACACCCTCTAATTTGTGTACTGTTGACCCATCATCTTGTGGTTTCTTATTCTAATTCATATTATCTCATCTTCCTATAAAAGTATATGCTGCAAACTTCTTCTTTTAACCATTATGCAATTTGATCCGCCACAAGCCTTTTTGATCAAAAGGCCAAGAGACTTACAGAACTCCTCTTAAAGTTGAAACACCTGCGGAAGATGATGATTATGACTATGAAGAAGCACTAATGCGTATTGAAGGCTATCTTAAACCTACAATCCTTATTACTTTTGAAATTTATCATTTTTACACTCGCATAGAGAAAGGTGGCGAATCTTTGGATTCATTTTTTACAGCACTTAGAAGTCTTTCTGCAACTTGTGAGTTTAGTACTGCTACCAACGAAATGTTGAGGGATCAGTTTATGGTCAATACTAATATATATATTTTTTTAGAGTTTTTTTATATAGCGCGAACTAGACCCGAGACATCGGGTATCAGAACGCTTTACATGAGCACCAGTTTTGTTACAGATGGACACATTCATTTTTGTTGGGCACGGGGAGATTAAGTGATTTGCCCAGAATCACAGGATGTTGAGCGTCGTTGCCGAGACTTGAACCCGGTTCCCCAGCTTCGAGGTCGACCGCTCTAGCTGTAAGGCTACATCCTCTCCCCAAAATATTAAAATGAAACAATATAAATTATAGGTTATGGGAAACCCAGATCTACAGGGAGTCATTACATCAGCCAAAGCCATAGCACAATCAGTTTAATGGGTGAAAGAAGTGAATGAAGACAGAAGTGACAAAAGGGATGGTGAAGTGTGTAGCATAATTAAACACAATAATAAGATGCGGGAAAAATAAGAAGTTTGCAACTAAAACTAATTGTTATCGTTGTGGCAGCAATTTTCAACTAGCGCCCTTTAAGGAATGTCCTGCGCTGAACAAGTATGGTAACATTTGTGGCAAAACTGGACATTTCTCAAAGCTCTACAGAGAAAGTGAATCCAATGTGAACTCCAGAGTAGCACAAGTATCAGAAGTAAACAACTCCAATGAGAAACAAAGTATGATTCAGAACCAAACACCAACAATATGGTCCTTGTCATCAACAAGAGACTGATACTAAAAATGTAGATTTAGACAAACCTACTACAAGTGTGCTGGAACTTTTGGGCAGAGAATTAAAGGTGTTGGTGGATTCCGGTTCTCCATATACCATTATTAAAAAAGAGAAGTTTGAAAGACTGCTCTCCAATAAGGCCAACAAATTAATCAAACCAGACATCAAAGCAGTGACTTTTGATGGCAGACTCATAGATTTTATTGGATTTTTGAATACTGCTGTCACTTTTAAAGGACAGTCTGCCCTAATCAAGATCTATGTAACCAATAAAGGAGTCTATGTACTAGGTTGGAAGGATCAAAGGTTATTGTAGATCATCTTGAATCATACATTACTTGATCTTGTTCTTGTGGTCAATGTGATAGATTGTGAAAAAAACATCTTCAATTTATTTCCTAAGGTTTTCAATAAAAGATTGGGGAAAACCTTCCCGGTTGCTCAAAGAGTGAGTTACTGTCTCCAATGTTTGTTCTTGGTGGTTAAGGAACAAGACCCCTTAGACAAAAGTCACAACTACATGAGGGACTCTTGCATAATTCAAAAGGGTGTGATTCCCATCAAGAAAAATCAAAATTATATTTTGATGAGAGATGCCAAGTTAAACCTATTTAGTTTAAGATTGGACGTTTGGTGAAAGTGACAATAACTGGTCATGTCGAAAAAGGTTGTTCTAAATATACCAAACCTATGAAGATTGTGAAAGTGAATAGAGGTAGCGTGATTACCCAAGATGGTTAACGTTGGCGCATGAGGAGGTTGGCACCCTGTGCATGCAATAAAGAGACTTTCTACAATGAGCTGAGTAGAGACATTGACACTGATTATGTTCAGGTGTGTGATGATCTTGCCTCTGCCACTTGCAACAAAAAAATCAACTCTGATTATTGTTCTATTTCCAAAGAATGTGATATTTCTTGCAATGTTTCTGAAGTTGTAATTAATTTTGATGTTGTGGACAATTCAACTAATGATTCCATTGCACAGTGTGGAAAATTATCTACCAGAAGTAGAACTCCTTCATAGAGAATTCTGCAATATTAATTTTCTTTTTCTAATTTAATGTAAATTTTTTTCTAAAGGGTAGATGTGTCATATTCTCCATGTCACTGTTTACCCACCCAAGTTCATTTGAAGTTATCCATTGGGTATCCCCCATGGAATGTTAAAATGGAATGGTTGGATATAACAATGGAAAGGCATGGTTGGATATAACAATGGGAAGGGATCCGGTGGGGGGAACTGTTTTAACGGCATTTAATGTGACGAGACTCTTCCTGTTGAGACTTATTTGTGTTGAGGAATAAAGAAGTATCGAGAATTTCAGTGTACCTTATTTTATCGCTACTACACACCCGCCCCCTCTCTTTGGTCAAGGGTGTCCAGTGGCAGTTCACTTCATTTTAGCGAGGTTGCCCTGGAGTGTATCCTTAAAATGTTGACGTGTTCACAAGAGTCTGTGTCATAATGGTCCAATTAAAGAGGCACGTTGGAGCACACCAGAAGTGATTTTGTGAGAACATACTTAAGAAGGCCGGGCCCTACATGCATCTTATCAGTAGCGGATAAGCCCATTTCAGCCAGTGGAAGACTGACAGGCTTCGTTTCTGCCTTTTTGATACCCATCATGCACATTGACGTTGGCTAATTAGACTTGTCACCACCTGACACATTCTATGCCAAAAAGAACCATTCCATATTCATTGCACTTCTCAAGTGCACTGTTTACACGCGGATGGAGAATGATTTGAACATTCTTCATCTTTTCTGCTATCTGTTATGTATGCTAAGGGGTCCTATAAAATGGTTTTACACTGCGAAGGGATCGTTTGGGCCTGAAACTAAGAACAGAGAGACCACCATTTGGGACACTGTGCCCCATTTGTTTGGAGTAAATAATGCTTCACGTGAGATTCGTCTCCTCTGAGTGAGCGATATGATTCATGTGGGTCCTGTAGAGGTCCTTCTGGTCTGACACTGAGTGAGATGGTGGCTGCCGAGTGCAGGTGAGATATGTCTCTTCCAGCTGTGAACTAGATGATGAATTCTAGAGCCGAGAGGCATTCTGTCGTCTCTCATCAAGAGTGGCATAGTGAATGCAATTGCTTCTACTGTGATTGAGATGGCATATGTTAAAGTGTGACTGACGTGCATCTGCATGCTGTTACAGAAAGGACTCGTCATTGAGAAGAGAGACTCTGTGATCTCTCTGCTGTTCCCGAACTCACATTGCTCCACATTCAAAAAGACAGGAAGGAGAAGAGGTAAATATGTTTATTGAGTAATAAGGCCCCCTCGGGCACATTCTTCTAAACACAGCTAGGAATAAATGGTCACTTTATCGCTATCTTTTGTGTATAAAATTTAAGAATTCTGAAGCTTCTGCTGTGTCATCACAGACCCAGCCAAAACATTCCTGTGGTGAGAACATGGCCACCAGTATACAGATAGTCCTCGTGAAGCCACGAGCCTGGTTAAAGCCGTCATCTATAGAATTGCTCGCTCCAAGTATGCCATATTGTCAATACCAATGTAAACGTTAATGTGAGCTTGGCATTAGACGACATTCGCAAACAGTCCATGAGTATCGGACTCAGTACGCCTTTTGGCTCCCAGGCGATCGACTCTTCTGCAGCACTTGCACATAAGTAAATAATTCCATATCAGGCATGCAGATTTCTACATGGAATTACATAACATTAGCTAAGAACATTCCCTACTGCACCTTCCCACTCTAGAAAGAAGCCCTCTGTTCCTGTGAACAAAGAGACAATATCTCTCCCCCACCCCTAAACCCAGTTTTCTCTTTAAGGGCTTTTCGGAAAACATTCAATATCAAACAGAGGTTTTTGGGGTCTTGTTTACACGAGGCCATCTCCTTTCCGGGAATGAAGGCCTCTGAGCCCACCTTAGGGAAAGAATGGGGGCTGGATGTATAGTCTGCCGGGACCAAGACAATTGCCTGTTTGATAGGATGACGCCCAAAAAAACAAATTTATATCTGTCAATATAAGGAACAGATGAACTTTGAACACATCTTGAGGAAACTGGACTGTAAGCCTTTTATCATTTGGAAAAAACAACAGCTACACATTTCTGGTGCTTATGAAATCCCTCTGGATGACAAAGCCAGACATTGACCCAGATGCTTTTGGTGGCGCTCAATAGCTTCAGCGTAACGCTAGAGACCCTATGAATGCAAACACAAGGGGCCTGTCAGAACCTTCTGAATGGAAATAACAGTTTGATAGGATGTCAGTCCGTACACTCCCAAATCCTAGGTTACCGTGAGACATGCTCAAGTATGGGGCATCAATCCCCACAGGTGAAGCAATTACATTTCCAGATGTCATTGCCTCCTTCTCCCCACCATTCTTCAAGTGCTTGGAAAAACATATGCAATGGAAAACTAACATAAATAAACATATACATATCTAGAACAATCATCAGTTATATATTATGCAAAAAATATTTCATAAATCTAAGTATAGAATAAACATTTAGATTGCTTTGGAACTACGTTCTACAAGGCACAAAATTCTGATACTGAACGGTGTTGGTCTCTATTGACGCTAAGAGGGGGTCACTCTTTCCTCCTCTTTTTTCGTCTTTCATTTTTACGCTGTACTTCCTCCTTCTTCACCATTTCGTTACTCGTCCAAATCTGTTTGCTTCAAACGGCATATCTCACTTTCTCCACCTGTGTATGTCTCTTTCTATTATGTGTTAAATGTCCACTCCCTTTCGCTTTCACACATTAATTTTCTAAAACTCATCCATTCTTTCTTCCCACATTCTTGCATGAGTTCTTTCTCGATACACACACCTGCTCTGTCCACATAGACATACACCCTGCCTTCTTTATCTTCTGTATTTGCTGTCCTCTGTGTTCCATTGCTAGGTACAATACCATTTTGTATCCTTCCCTCACATATGTGTATCACCATTTTGATGAAAAATAAGATGCTGATCCTTCAAAAAGCAAGAACTGGTAGCTGGTAGCTAACATTTTATTATTGTTAAAGATATGGAAAAAGACTACCACTGCTAAATTGCAGGCCCTTCAGGAGGATTAACATTTTTTGGGTGAATTGTAGTTTGCGTTAGACATCAGCAGAGGTGTGAACATGGCACTTCTTTATGTATAATTCTCAATCTATGATGTTATCAGTAAAAGAGAACCACTCTTTGTTTATGTTACAGGACTTGTTGGTTGCCTTTGACATTGTGGATCACCCCCTTCTCCTGCTCAAGAGTAGTGTTCCGGTCTCTTGTAGAATAGTGGCTCCACTCTTTTAAGATTGAGAAACAGTCAAAAGTAATTGTTGGGGTGATGTTATCGCCATTGTCTTTAGCTATCTGCGGTTACCCTCATGGTGTTGTGCTTTATCTCTGTTTCCTCGACTGGTGGTATCCATGAGAGTGAGTTTTATTTTCAATTCTATTGATGATACAAAGATGGTGTTCCAGATAGAGGTATGTGGTGCATTAATCAAGTGTTTTGTTCCATCCAAGTAGACTAACTGGCTCAAGGCAAAATAGAGATTCTTATTATTGCTTCCAAATCCATATATGAGTAAATAAATGTCATAAACCTGACTATATGAGTGGCATCTTCCACTGTCTGTAGACGTAAAGATCTTGGGAGTAACAGAAGATTCTAAATAACAAGTGACAGACACATTAATACTATAATTTTCTAGTTTCATTACCGTAATAAGTTAGTTATAATGATCCATTCCAACTAGAAATGCACAATGATCCAATTTTTAGAGCAATTGTGGACGCAAAAAACAGCTACTATAACCCTCTGCTGTAAGATACTTATAAAATTGTAAATTCACAAGGTAAAAGTGATCCAGATTACAATTGCCTGAACTCCGGTTAATATTTAAAAGAGGGAGTATATTTACGCATTCTGAGGAGACTTAGGTGGCTGCAAGTTCATGCATGTACACAATTTAAGGCCCATTGGTTGCCCAATAAGGCCAATCACAGCAGTACTCCCACCAATCAAAGACATAGATTAAAAATGTATGCCTCAAATAGATTGTTGAACTCAGGGAATAAGATCTGGCTAGTTTGGCCAAAGCCAATGCCAGAAACTTTTCTTCTTCCTAACCGCTAAGTTATGGAACACTTTTCCAGATTCCATAAGCAGAATGAGGCCCTTTTTTTAGCCTACAGAAAAGCGATAATGACTTTCTTTCTGGTTTCTTTTCCATGCCTGCTGGGCTGCATATGGATGCTCTCCAGAGTTTGTTGTGCTTTGCAAGGGAATATGATTGTGACTCCCTTTTGCTATTCCTTCAGTCTTTCTTGGAGCAGTGGACATCATTCACTGCAGTACAACATGTGATGTAAAGTCATCCTGGGCAGAGATTTAACCAGTTTCTCAAATTTAATCCACATACGCAGAAACCCCTATGATTTTATCCCATTGATGCATGTTTATCTACCAAGTGAGCCATATTATTGCATGCTCTATTGTGTATTAAGGTATACAGTTAGGTGGGTACTATCATGGTCAAGACCAGTGGCCATCAACTATTGGAAGCAAATGATTGTGAAGGAAAAATACTAAGTTTGAGTTTTTTTCTGTGTTTGAGAAGATCTTCAACTTTGTAAATGGCATTTGAAAGAGTTTTCCAGATCCTGTCTGCACTATGAGGGATTCGTTTTCAGTGCAGCACAATTACCAAGTACTGGGCAGGAGAACAGAGATTTTAAGATGAAATCTATCTGATTAATCCTTCTTAAATAATGATGCTGATGACCAATGACCAGCACCAACAAGCATTTGCAAAGCCAAAAGATTTGATGTTTGTGTGGCGTTTGGATTGTGTATGCACACGCCGTAAAATGCTATCCATATTATACTAAATTGCAGACACAAGCATTTGAAAATGGATGCCACAGTAAAGAAAGCAACCTCTTTTCCATAGCACCAATTTCTCAGATGTCTTTGTCAGCTCTCATTCGCCAGTACTACTGGTCTGTTTGCCCTCTGATTTCAGATGTAAATAGTACATGTTGAGTTTGAGTGGAAGAATAAGGATGCACCCAAACATCCAGGGCTTAAATACTCCTGTGGGCTGATCCAAAATATGATTGACAATGTCTCAAGCCAATGTCTTAAGGATCTGGTGGTAAAGACGCCAGTGGCAGAGAGCAGCTGGCCCAAAGGCCCCTAAAATTCAGAATACAGTATAGTGCCTATGAATTTCACAATTCCATACACGTGAGTCCTAAAAAAAGGAAAGGCATTCATTGATTGGGAGTTACATGGAGCCAAATGAGCAACAAAGAGTTCTGTTCATATTGCGAAAGACCATCACAGGTCCGCCTGTTGACTTCTGTATTCTTGGAAGCCTGTCAATCATTTATATACTCTTGCAGTTATTGTGGTGGCAGCACATTTGATTGTGTCTTGATCATTTTGATTAGTCATGGCAGTAGGTTTTTTAGCCACAGTCTGATAGAAGGACGAGAACTGGTAAAAGCCATGCTTATTTCGTTCCCACTGTCATTTGGGTCCATTATAACTCTTGATCATGTAATGATGACCTCTAAAGGCCTGGCTGTGAATTGATATAGACTGTTGAGCAGAGGGGCTAAAGATGTAAATTTGTCATTCTTTTTCTTAATTGCTGTACCTGCCTTTTACCTTTGTCTTGCAATGGCACATTTCTCCTCACTCAATTCAAAGTGGATTTTAGAACCATAAATAGGCACCTGTGTAAAAATATCTCCAAACACAAAAGGATTCAGAGCGCTATAGCACGCTTGTTAGGTGTGGACATATTGTGTACTGGTACTGGCACACATTCTTTCTCTCCCCTTATAGTCTATTGCACACGTCTACCCTTGCATACATCTCTGGGACTTTGTATGCTCTAGGTACTGCAGAGCTAAACATCAGCCTGAACCTTTCAGCTGACCTGTGTGAACAACTTGTGCATATCTGGTGAATAGTGCACTCCGATGGCACGGAGCAAATGTTATCCGCAGCCAAATATACACGACTGTTCCTCGCACACTGTCATTTACTCAGGCCCTTCAGACTAATCTTCTGCATCTATCCCTGGGATGCCACGAAGGGAAAAGAAATAATAACACCAAAGGTAACACAAAGAGTAACTGAAAGGCTACACTGAGACCAAACGAAGGTCATCACAAAGACCAAACAAATGGCAACACACAGAATAACAAGAGGAGCAACACAAAGAGTAAATGAAGAGCAACACAAAAGTGCCACGAAAGGCATCACAGAGAATAAATGAAGGGCAACACAAAGACTAGAAAACGGCAAAGCAAAGAGCAGCACAAAGCCTAAGCAAAGGGCGAACCAAAGAGTAAACAAATGGCAACACATAGTAATAGGATGTGAAACACAGAGTAACATGAAGGGCAACAAAGAGTATACAAATTGCAACACAGAAGTAAATGAAGGACAACACAAAATGTAAATGTAGGACAACACATAATAACATGAAGGGTAACACTAAAGGAAGAGCAGTACAAAGAGTATACAAAGGGTGGCACATAGCATAACTCAAAGAGTAACAGGGGGAAAGACATGAAGGGAACAGGAAAAATGACGAAGGACGACACTGAGGGCAATATATGGAGGAACGTCATCACTCATAAATTCTTTCTTTACACATTCCATAAAAAGTTTGGAATCTTGCTCGCTTTATTGCAAAATGCAGCTCATGTATCGGTTAATTCACGCATCCTAGCATTCTCCTTGTTTACCTCTCCCTGATTCCCCACTCAACGCCCTACGTTTCATGTGCTCCTTGGCAGGCAGCTGCTGCTTGTCTCTCTCAGCAGACCAGGCCAAGGAGTTGCAGGTTCTCGAGCCCTGCGGAGGGGAAGCGCCCACGTCGCAATTATACGTGACATGTTTTTGGCTCGACACACACAGCCCTCTTCTCCTCATAGCTCTTTGATAATGAACAAGTCTCAAAAGAGCTGCACTAACAGAGAGCAGATCTCCTGTCCATGCTTCCCTGAACGCAAGCAGGTACAGCCGCTGCTTCCAAAAGGCTCTGTGGTTTTATGGGCAGCTGCCAAGTTCCCCAGGCTCTTCCCCGGCAGCAGCGAGGGAGGTTATTGCCCTATTCAGATGAGCTGGCGCCTGTCTTTACAGCCTGGCCCTGCCACCTGCTCCTGGCACAATGCATGATGCCCTTTCCAACATGGCCGCCCCTCTTCCCACTCTCCGGTCCTCGCGCCCCTCAGTCCCTCGTCGCTGGCATAAATGAAAATATTGCATATGAAGAATACTACATGACGACTGCTGGTCACGCCGGCCACCACATCGGCCGGCTCTTACATGATGAGCGCAAGGGCCGACAGCCAAGAAATCACGCCCCTGCTCCATGGCACTTTTTTCTAGATTCTTCTCAAGGTTGAGTGGTCAGACCGTGGCAGCCAGGCGAGGGTGCTAGGAAGGGAGCTGGCCGCCTGCCTGCTGGTGAACTCACGACTTCATTGTGCAAATTGGAACCACGATGACCAGAATGACGGTGCAAGCAGCGGCGGCAATGAGGGCCGCAATTTTGCACACCTTGGCCCGTCGGAACTCTGCCTCTTTGCGCTTCAGCAGCGAGTCATAGCCGGGGGTGTAGATGTCTTCCATCCAGTATTCCAAGTTGTTGGGGTTTAACGATTCTTGACCCTGAAATTGAAAGAGTGGAAGGGTGAGTAGGTTCAGCATCGAGTTTGAGTGAGGAGCTACAGTCAGGGTATGCAATGTTGTTGTGTTACTCTTCGCAGGTTCCTGTTTTCTATTCATTTACCCACTCGCACCATGCTTCTGTTTGCACAGAATATCATTACAGATCACTGAATGGTTTTTCTTCTTCTCTAGGATGGAGGGAAGCGTGTTCTGTGAGATCACGTCTTGCATGGGTTTGAATTTTGCCCCCTCACATCTGTTTCTATTTAACCAACAGGGGCAGAGCCTTGGGAAAGGATGCTTCATGCTTTCATTTCTTTTCCGACTCAGATGCGTTAGTGGAGTCAGTGGAGAGGTGTGGTGCAGCGGCCAGGGCAGCTGACTTCGGGGCACAGGGTTCAGGGTTCGATCCCCGGCTCCGGCGGCAGCTCAGCTCAGCACCATGTGACTCTGGGCAATAGCTCACTTAATTTCCACGACGGCCCCCAGCGCCTTGAGACCTGTAAGCTGCGCTATATAAAAACGGACTTAATTACATGCGTTACAGTGACCTGTAGGAATCTGTTGGTGGTGAAGTGTGACGTGGATAGAGCAGACACATAGTCATGGGCATTACATCAACATTTGGTAGAGGCAGGCAAGACATGAACAGCTGAGACAGAGCCAAGCCAGCCACATGTTTGACTTTAGCATAAGACAAGACACTGCCTTCTTTTCAGCCACAACAGGAGCAAAAGAGATGCAGGGACTTAAAGAACGACAGCATTATGAAGGGTCGACCCCTTTCACACTTGCAAATAAGCTGTCTAGAATCAAATGTTGAATCATTCAGGAAAAAAGGTATAAGGCAGACATATGGACAGTATAGTTCCAGAACCTGATGACCTAAAAATCTTTCTTGCCCTAATTTAGTGCAATTCGACAGAGCAGCCGTATCAGAAAAAGCAGACAGCTCAGACTAGGATGGTAACTCACATGCAGGTCCAGCGCCGCCAGCTTGCACTTCTCTCCAGAGTGCCTCGTGTATTCCTCGATGGTCCAGGAGGGTTGGGGTCGCTTCACCTCCGACATCTCAGTGAGGCGCATGTCCGTGTAGAGCGGGTTACTCTTCATATGTGACTTGAGGGAGGTAGGGTAGGGATGAGGGCTGAAGACTTGTTCTACCAGGAAGGAGTCCTTGGAAGGCTTGGACGGCTTAGATGCTCTGTGGGACTGCCGCATCTCGTACTGTCTGTCCGTCTGCGATATAGGAGAAAACATGCAGTGAGTATCTGATGATCACAAGTGCATTACATCATTGAGCATTCACATTGCATCATTGAATATCCCTGTACATCAAGAGAACACTGCATCACTAGGAAGGCCTACTTTCACCAAGATGATTCCTCCATATGCCGAAAGTACAGTGAATCAGTAGCCAAACCTACTTTTACTAAGAGTACTTTGCATCCCAGATAATACCTGCCTACTCAGAGAGTATGCTGTATAAGTAACAAGCAGATTACGCCACGTAACTGATCATACTTACCTACAGTGAGTTTACAATGCACCTCTGGCTATACCTAGCAATACTGTTTATACACAGCGTCATTGACCATATGTATCTGCACTAAAAGTAGATTGCGTCTTTGATACTTACCTACACTCGGATTACACTGCTTTACTAAGAACACCTACCTACCCAGAGATTATCTCTTAGAAATAATAATGCCTACCTTTACTGAAAGTACAGCATAACAAATCACTGACTATAATTACATACAGTGATATTACACTGCAACACTTAGTGTACCTACATATAGTGAGAGTACTGCCTTATCGTACCTAACCTGAAGGTACATAAAACTTTCAAAATAAATCAATAAATACCACTCCTACACAGAACTTGTATGTTACGTTAGTTCTGCTCATAAAGTAATGATTTATACCTGGAAATCATCGTAGCCCTATAGAATTAAGTGCAATAAAAATTCAATCGATAAACTGCTGACCATAAAGCCAGATGTTTCAGACCCTATATAACCGCAGACGGTTGGTGGTGACGCAGTGCTGAATGCCACACAGCTCTACAGAAGGGGTGCTTGAAACCCAAAAGAACGTCCATCCAGTTTGGCTTGTTGAAAAGGAGGAATTTTCAACAGGAGATTGGATGCACATCTTAGCTTTCTAAAGTTTTCAGAAGGAGAATATGTTTTAGGGGTATCCTTAACATAAATGGGAGGTATGGCCAGTGAGAGAGAGATTTAAATGTAATCACGATGAAAGAGTACTCTGTACTGAGGTGACTAACTGGTCATGACTTGCTGGTACTCTAAAATAAGCACTGGCAAACCAATAGGTCTCGATTTGTTTGCTGCTAACGCGGACCTATCGCCTTTGACAATGCCTTTAGCCGATGAGGTTCAGCATCAGCAAAAAGAAAATATAATTGCTTTTTCCCAATGGTCTAAATCAGCAAAAAAAAAAAACACTGTTGACACCAATCTTGCAGTAGTAAAAAACAAGCATTTGCAATGCAATAGGTCTCGCATTACAAATAGTTTGAGGTATTGGCGTTGCAAATAATAATGTAACGCCAATAGCTCATACTTTCAGTAATGTGAGACCTAGTGCATTGCAAATGCTTGCGTAGTGAGCCAGGAACCAGCATTTCATGTCTCAGTGCAGTACCGCAAGCTGGTCCTAGAGGTCCCTAGTGAGCAAGGCACCAGCACTGCATGTCTAGGTGCAGTACCGCAAGCTGGTCTTAGGGGTCCCTAGTGAGCAAGGCACCAGCACTGCATGTCTAGGTGCAGTACTGCAAACTGCTCCTAGAGGTCCCTAGTGAGCAAGGCACCAGCACTGCTTGTCTAGGTGCAGTACCGCAAGCTGCTCCTAGAGGTCCCTAGTGAGCATCATAAACTTTTGGTCACATATGGTACTGCACCCGGCAGAAGATATGGTAAATCCACCCTACCCATAATGCATTGCATGCAAGACAGTACCACAAGTACATTCAAATAGCTATGTCCATATATACAATTAGTATCTTTGAAATGTGACAAAAGAATTATTATATTAATTCTGGATTAGGTTGTACTCTATGTGGAGCTGATGAAGGGAAATTTATAGAAGGTCTAATATAAATGTGAGATGTGCTAGCGAGTAAAGTAACCACTGCCAACCTAGTTTAGAACCAAGTGAGTGTCCTGTCTGAAGGCCTTTAAGAAAATAGTGCCTTGAGGCTGTAATTAAAACCTAGGGTGTAACAACACATGCAACAGGGGGTGTCCTCATGGGAGGTTACAAGAAGAGACAAGGCGGTACTAAGGAGGGACTACTAAGCATAATGACCAGTGAAAAGCCACCATATACAAAGGACAGGGACAGGAGCCAATTAAAAAGATGGGCGGAAAGTAGGCGGAGCTTTATGCCCATATACTGAATATAGCATGTCTCAAAGAGACAGCGCAAGAGCTGCCTAGGCGAGACCTAAAAAATAGGTTACATGTGCGCAAAGCATCTTCTAAACAAGCTTTTGCAATGCAAAAGGTCTTGCATTTACGCGAGTTTGAGCTATTGGCATTGTAAATGACAATGACTTTTATGTATGTGTTGTTTTTAAAACAGATAAATAAAAGGCATTGTCATTTACAATGCCAATAGCTTAAACTCTTGCAAATGCGAGACCTATTGCAAATGCGTTCGTGCTATAACAATTTTAAAAAAGCGTTTGGAGAGAGCGTGTCCAGCAGGCAGGAGAAAGCTATTTGAGAAAGTAGTGCTTAGAGGCTGTAATTAAGGCCTACTGAGTAACAACACACGTAACAGGGGGTGTCGCCATGGGAGGTTACAAAATGAGACAAGGCTGTACTAAGCCTATTGACCAATGAACAGCCACAGGGGGGGGTGAATTTGAGAGGAAGAAGCAGATTAAGAAGGGAGCAGAAAAAAAACACATGCTCTCGCATGGCATGCTGAAATGAAAAGAAAACACTAGTTCCTTGAATGTAAGCAGTGGCAGGATACAAGCCATCCAATCAAAAGGATGGTAAAGATGCTATGCTGCAGGGGAGGGACAAACACAAGGAGAGGAAGGAAAGTCATCGAATAGGAAGCAAGCAAATGAAAGTGAAAGGAAAGCCAGCCAATGGTAAACAGTGGGCTTGCCCAAAACCACAGTAAGTTTTTGGTATGGTCCAAAATAATTATTTTGACAACAGTGTAGGTGAGACCTACAAAGCTGTAGTTGGGGCTTATACCCGATGCATCCCCTGCAACTAAAATTGGAATAATTTCATGGAACACAGCAGTTTTTTCAAGACACTCGAGTAACAGAATGTATGAGTATTCTTTTTCAGCATAAAGCTGGCCTGTGCATGCCAAGTTGTGAAACCTGAAGGCTTGTTACTTTAGCCATTTAATAAAAAAGTCTTCCAGCTTTGGTAAGTGCGAAGCTGTTGAAATTTAAATAAAAAGCTTATCATAGAAGCCCTTTATTTTAGCAGGAATGCTCCCAGGCCTGTGCAGAGATGGGAGCTGCAGCCACATATCCTCTTTTATTAGATACGCTTTGTTCCTTCCCCTTTCATCTTTGCGGCAAGTCTCAAGGCTGGACATCCAGGAGCTTGGAAAGGAAATGAAGTGGCTAAGTGGCGGTCGTTGTGTGGTCAGGTTGGAATGCTTACCTGCAATCCGGGTCTTCCGCTGCCTGACTTAAGGGCAGCTGAAGCCAGGATGTCACTACACACTAAAATATGTGATAGGCAGGTGTCTTTGAGTAGATATCACCCTCAGGAGGAAAAAGCCAAAGGCATAGAAAAAACGTTCTTGCTGAAGACACTGAGGATAGAAGAAAACCAGGATTCTTATGGAGACTTCTAGCCGCAGATACCTCACCATTTGAATATATCCCAGGCGTCAGACTGGATCCGGAAACTTTTCCTTAGTATCTCTGAGCACTGAAAGGTGACACTGTACGACTCCACATGGATGCTGTTTCCACTCCATGAGGTGACATGCGAGGCCTAAATAAGCGCTACCCTGCCCACTGATATCAGTTCCCTTCTTTTTGTGCCTCTAGATGTGGATCCGGAGCTTCTCTCATATCTCAGAGTCAGCTTATTTGCAATTTTCCCCCAAATTTCTCAACAGTGTGCAAGATGTCATCCCCTAAGACAAAAGGTTTTAAACCCTGTAAGAACGGTTGCAAACAGATGTCTTTGACAGATCCCCACCAGGTTTGCCTGTAGTGTCTGGGGTCGAGCCGCGACTCCAAGACCTTCGGGGACTGCGTGTCGATGAACTAGAAGGCCATCAGGGAGGGTGAGGTGAAACTTTATCTTCATGCACAAGATGACGCAGTGCCAGGACCGCTCCATGTCCAAAGCTTGATCTCGGGGGCGTGGCCAAGATGGCAGCACAGTGAGATGCGTTTCTCTGTCCCTCCACCCGCCCGCCACCGAAACAATGTATTGTCAGGGGCCTGGGGGGCTTTGGGAGGGGCAACACTGAGAGTATAGCGGCCTAACTCTCCCCACTCCCCCCATGCTTAGAGGTGAGAGCCACTCTGCCAGTTGCGGAGGATGCAGAGGCAGTGCGAGGTGTGCCAACACAGGAGCAGATCAGGCCCAGCGGCACCTAAGATGGCCACCACCAATGAGCCCCGAGTGGAGCTGGGAGGAGCCTGGTAGCCCAGCAGATTATTGGGCATTTTCACAACTGCCAGAGCAGGCCATGAGTGACTGGAATGGCAGCAAATCCAAGTGGAGGTGAGCGGGGGCCCGGAGTACACCTGCACACAGAGGACTGAAACAGCGTGGCCAATGAGAGCGCCCGCCACTTTGGTTGATCGAAAGGACTGGAAGAGTTAGGTCCAGACCAAGGGGAAGACTCATCCCCTGAGACTGCCCCTGTCAGATAGCGGACATGTGCTTTGCCTCTCTACCACACACATTACAAGCAGGCGGTAGTGCTCGGGAGACACAGTGCCTAGGCCAGCCAGCAGTGTGGGGTAACTTAGTGAATGCCCCTCACGGGCGGTGGGAGGCCAGACATGGTTGTACTGTGAATGGGGCCGAGGCCGGCATGCTTGGTGAAGATGGACTGGGGGAACAGACTTGTGCTCACATCAAGCATAGCGGACGGGGATGAGTAGACTCCTCCACCCGCACCAGTTCCTCTGCACTCTGCCCGAAATGGCAGCCACTAGGGGCAAGAAGGAACGGAATTTGAAGGGCATGCTCACTTGACCCCTGAACATGCGACAGCATGATGGGCAACCCTCCCAGCAGAGTGCCCTCCAGGAGGACGGGGGTGAAGCAGCAGCTCCCTTGATTAAAGCATTCATGGAGTTGTTATTTGACTCTCCCCGAGTAGATCTCCACTAGATGAAGCGAAACGTCTAGCAAGATGGGGAGGCGATTGGCGACAGGGTCTCGACACTGGAAGGCAATGAGACCGCGAGGGGAGAGAAGCTGGACACCTGCAGCAGGAAGTCTTACACCTCCAGGAACAGCAAATAATGATTCAGGCCCACTCGAAGACCTAGAGAATCGCTTGTACAGGAATAGCATATGTATCCATATGAATCCAGAGTGTGTCAATGGGTGCGGAGGGGGCAGACACAATGGCCTACGTGCAAACCCACCTTCATCCAGATCCTGGGCCTGAGGCACGAGACTCCAGTACAGCTAGATAGAGCACATGGGTAGACTGCCCTGGTTCGATGGGTGTCGCCCAGCCAGACATTCTCACATGCGTGCATGATTTTCAACTCAAAGAAACCATACTTCGGAAGGCCTTTGATGCTCACCTAGTATGGTTCCGGGGCCGCACGCTCGCTCTATACCAGGACCTCTCCACACTCATGCTACAAGGACGCAGAGACTTTAAACCAATTACAGACCATCTTCACGATATGGGAGTCTCCTACAGCTGGGATCACCCATTCCAATTAATCTTCTACCAGAATGACACATTACATCAAATTAAATTGTTGGCCAATACCCGTCGCCTCCTTGACCTACAAGAAGATGCTCCTGGAAGCTCCCAACGAAGGCTCCGCAAGACTAGGAAGAGAAATCTGACTCAGTGGCAGACAGCAACGACTTCTTTTAAAGGCCTGCGATCGGATCTGGATACTATTGCACAGGAACATCAGGCAGTACTGGATCAACTCTCTGGACAGGCCACCCACCTGGAGACAGACAAAATCTGGGACCCTTGCTGGTATTGTATACTGGGGCCTCTCATTGCATTGTGACCTCCTCTCCTGGAGCTGGGCAAGGTGGCGGGCGGATGCCCGGAGCAGCCCTTGATTACGGAGTTATGATATCTGACCCACCCCTGTTCCGGACAACGCTACCTACATGGAATACAGTGTGTACTGCACATTATATTGTTTTTCTTGTTTATGTCACTGTTTGGGGTTGGGTGGTGGGACGTACTCTCACCGCTAAAGCACAATACTTTAATACCCGCAATTCACTACTCACATGCCACATGGTTTGGCCTCGCCCATCCAAAGAGGCTGCTGAGGCCCAGGAAGGGGGGGACACTCCAGGAAAGCACTGTTGCTCATACACCTCATTATTTAGATTAAAGTCATCAGCCTCAATTTGAGAGGCCTTAATAACACGGCCAAAAGGCCCATAATCCTGTCCTTTCTAGAACAGACTGGAGAAGACTTTTGCCTTCTTCAGGAGATGCATCTTTTTGCTCAGGACTGGAACAGGCTGAAACCCTGATATTTCCCACGGCAATACCTGTCCACCGGCCCTGTCAAAAGGGAGGGGATGGCGAGCCTCTACTCACAAATCTTTTGCGGTAGTGTGGTGAGGAAACAAGCAGAAATCAGGGGAAGGCTATATGCATACCATATCGTGATAGAATGGCTACCGATCACTGTCTCATCCTTATACACTCCAAACGAGAACAAGTAGCAGTTCATAAGATGGACAACCCTGGAGACCCTTGAAACCTCAGATCCTGATGTTAGGGGGAGACCTCAATCTTGTCATGAATAATGACCTAGAGAGGTCAGGACAGTGCTATGGGCAAACTGGGGCCAACTCCCAAAGCGGCATGGGGTGGTTGAGGGAAGGAAGGCTAGGGGCCCACCTGCACACCAGAGACTACACATACTATTCTGCAGCCTACAAAATGTACGCCTGCATCAATTACATACTAGGCACTCTGTCCATACAAACCCTAGTCCCAGACATAACCAAAGAACCTATCTCGCAATCCAACCACTCCCCATTCTTCATCACTCTACACATCAGAGCTGCCCACAAAGTAGCGAGGCTGTGGTAATTGCACTACAGGCTATTCCATAGAAAGGACATGGTCCAGGCCATTGACCGCACCATTGCAGACTTCATGTAAAACAATTACACCAGGGGGGTAACGGTTGCTACCATTTGGGAAGCGCTCAAGGTTGTGACAATGGGGAGTTAATTGTCATTTTTGTGGCGGACAACAAGATACCTAAAGAAAAGTGAGCGGAATTGACAGACTGAGCAAAGGATCTGGAAGCCATACACAAGCACATGGGGGCACCTCGTATATGGTGCCAGCTGGATGCCGCATGCGCCCACCTGTGAACCTTAAATGTGGACAGAGCTGAATATGCTATACTATGCCTACATCACAAAATTTACATGGGCGGGAGACAAATGCGGTAGGCTTTTGGCACACAAACAGCGTGCAAAACAGCAACACAACAGGGTAACCACTCTCTTGTGTCCGGATGGCACCAAGGTCACCAAGGATGGTCACATAATCGCTTGATTCATGGCCTTCTACAGAACTCTGCACGTATCACAAAACCTCCCAGTCACCAATTCCCACACGTATCTTCAAGTGGCCAAGATGACTAATCTGACCTGGCAACAGCCCAAACAACTTGACGAACCCATCAGACTCCAAGAAGCCATATCTGCGATTGCCCAGGTGAAACTACAAAAGGCTCCTGGCCCTGACCGTTTCCCTCCCTAGTATTGTAAGACCTTTTGAGAACCGATAGTCCTGATACTCTCTAGGCTTTTCAATTCCTTTGTTGACACAATGCTTGAGATAACAGTAATCCCGAAACCAGAAAAAGATAAATGCCACTGCAGCTCATATAGGCCTGTCTCCTTAATAAATGTTGACGCAAAACTTTTCACTAGCATAATGGTGGCTCGGCTGAACCTGCTCATGCCCCTTCTGATAGATCTAGACCAAGCAGGGTACATCCCCCATCAACAATGCGGGGATAACACCAATAGGATCTTACACCTGGTAGACAAGGTGAAGAGATCAGGACGGGAGGCTATGCTCTTGGCTATCAACGCTGAAAAGGTGTTTGACAGAGTACACTGGCCATTCTTACTCACTACACTCAAGCATTTTGGTTTGGCAACAAGTTATGCAGATGGATTCAGAGTAGCTACAGTGTTCCCATGGCCGAAGTCAGAGTCAATGGGATATCCTCAGATCCCTTTCCAATATGTAGAGGCACATGACAAGGATGCCCCCTGTCCCCACTGCGCTTTGCACTGTACATGGAGCGCATGGCACGGATGACCCTGCGACCAGGGGAATCTGCTTTCGGTGGGACACACATACTATTAGCCTATACGTAGGTGATGTCTTGATGGCACTGGACGACCCTGTGCATTCCCTACCCGAATTCCTAGATGAGCTCTGTTGCTATTGGGTGCTTCAGCCACGCTGCAGCAGATTGGAGAGTTTTGCTCAGTCATGCTCTGGCTCTATGGATCCTTACTGACTCCCTCTGGCGTGCCTCTCCCTCTGGAAAACCACCACTGAGTCAGACTTTAAATCAACTTGCAGAAGTCTCGAGCTCTCAATCTTACCGTTGCCTCACCCCCACCAAAGACTGCTGGAAGCACAGTACATGCAAACATGGGCTACCTCTACTATCGCATACTAAGGGATACAGATTGCTCTCTCCATATCTGATACAATAGAAGTTAACTATCGCACACTTATGCTCTAGACTAAGACCCACCTGGCCCAGTGGTGACATTACCACCTCTCCTGGCTGGGCCAGAAAATGACCATCCTCCCTCAAGCACTCTTCATCTTTAAGGCTCTCCCACTAACAGCCGCCTGGGCATGTTAATATCCCTCCAGGCTGAGATCAACCATTTTGTCTGGAACCAGAAGAGACCTTGCATGCACCGCACTCAGACACACAGGCCAACTTCAAAGGGTGGTTTGGGAGTCCCCAACCTCACTCAATACTATCAGGTCGCGCAGTTACGCTACATGGTGGAATGGAACTGCCCCGAATCAGAGAAACATTGGTGCGTCATGAATATGGCGGTTGCAGGCATGTTCTATGGCTCCACCAGAAGCAGAGGCCCTTGGGTTTATACTCCCTGGTCACACAAGCCTCCTTCCTGGTAGGGGACAGGATTGTGGGTCGCAGGGGATTGGCCTCCCTCCCATCTCTGATGACGCCTTTCCTGAGCAATCCTGACTTCAAACCAGGGCTACACCCAACAGCCTACACGCACTGGCATCAAGTAGGGCTCACAAGCACTGGCCAACTATACAACACTAAAGGGATAATCTCCTTTGACAAGGCTATGGCAGACTATGGGCTCCCGGAAACAGAACACCTCTGTTATCTTTAGGTCTGACACTGGGTTACGCATTCATCTGTGAGACCAGGCATACAGTGATCGCTCACCCCCATTGAGAAGTGTCTCCTTCTAAAAGAGGGAGACAAGCGCATTATGACAGAACCGGTGGGTGGACAAAATATCGAAAACACAAATATCGTCGGACACAATATCGTGTCAAAAATATCGAGGACAAGAATATCGTGAAGGTCATTTTCTATGGGTAAGTAAAGTTTTACTATATATAACTCCACATATATGTACTTTGACGATATATATATCTTCAAGGTACGTAGATCTGGAGTTAAGAATAGTAAATTGATACCCATCTATTTGCACTTACCTACTCGATATTCTTGTCCTCGATATTTTGGACACGATATTCTGTCCACACGATATTTTGTTTTCGATATTCTGTCAGTGAACCGACAGAACCATATGCTCTCCTTATGGAGCCCACGTCTGGAGAGAAGACCCGAGGACAGAACCCAGGACAGAGACCATGGGAAAAGAAAATCAGGTGACCCTTGACACCAAAGGACAGGGAGGATATATAGTACAGAGAGTGACACACAGCATGTAATGCAGACAGTGTGGAAACAACCACTTAGATACTTAAGTATTAGTACCTCACCCCGTCTACAAATCACAGATGGAATCCAGCACATAGTGACAGTCACTTGCTGGCAGGGGTGCAGGCTACAGGCACCCTAATGCACTTATTGTGGACATGGCTGAAATTTTCAATGTACTGGGAGGTAATCCTAAACGACATTGACATATACCTGGGCACCCAACTCCCATGCTTCCCTGCATATGTCATACTTGGGTTACCCAAGGGCTGCCAGATTGCATTGGCTTTAGGGGCCGCACAACAGACGATACTTGGGGTACAGAGAGGATTCCCACACACACCACCTGGCTGCACAGGATGAAGTCAATACTAGGTATGGAGAGGATCATGCTCCAATTCACAAAACCAGAAGTCATACACAGACATTTGGGCTCCATTTATTGACCTCCTCTCCACAGAATTAAAAAAACTGACCTGCCTCAGATATCTTAAAGTACTATGTTTACTACCCACGGAGGAGGCGCAGGCACGTACAGGACCCACATAGGCTGCACGGAGACAAGGGGGACCCCCTTTTCCCGAGAAGGCCATCTAGCGTCCCGATTTGACATAAATTAAATGTATACATATAATTCCCGCAGTGAGTACAAGTAAGGGGTGGTTGGAGGGGGAGTTGGAGTTCTTTTTTTGATGTTATGTTTTCTATGATGACCGTGGCAATACATTATTGCCCGATGCTCCTTCAGTTTGGGACTTGACCTGAGCTGTTATATTCAAGTGCTTGTATAAGCTTATTCCTTTCCTGTATAAAACCAATAAAACAGAATTGAACAACAAAGGTAGATCTTGGTCCCGAAGTCGATGGAGCTGGTCTCTAGGCCGGTCTTTGACGTGCTTCAAAAGCCTTATGTAGCACATGGGCGGTGCCAACAGTCCTTTTTCCGTTCCCGAAGTCAGCCGATTTCGGAGCCGATTCCACAGCTGGTTCCGGCACAACTCAAGTTTCCGGGGCCTTTAGCCACGCTGCACCAGATCGGAGATTTTTGCTCATCCGTGCTCTGGCTCTATGGATTCTTACTGACTTCCTCTGGCGGGCCTTCGGGCCTCATGGAGCTGAGAGGCATTCCAGCTGGATAACCACCAACGGGTCAATCCTTGGTGCCACCTGTATCCTCTGAGCTGCTTCCGCCCCCGGCTCTAGTACCGACTCCGTCCCCGTGCCTATACCCACTCCGGGTACATCAACGCAGATGCTGAATGCCCCTGAAGAGTTGACCCCCATTTGTCCTGTTTGACGCCGATCCGACTGACGTTACAACCGAATCCAACCGAGATTTCTGCACTCGCATTAGCACAAGGCAGGCAACATTCTTTACACTTTCTTTTTAGAATGGACTCTGATAACGATTATGACCAGGGTGATGAGTTCGCTCAGCCCTATGCCAATGACAATAGGTATGAGGACTTGCAAGACACTAGTGGGCTGAATACTTTCTCAGAATCAGCCTTTTTCTCTCCTCCTGGCTCCTACCATAGAGGAATCTGCATATTACACCATGTTCATTTGTAGGGGGGGCCATAGTCCTTGACCGACGCCACCTCGGAGGTGAAAACAAACATCCTGACGGAAGTCCTACAGCCTTGCAAGACTGTTTCTGAGCCACTCCCTTTAATGAGGCCTTGATGGGTACCCAATTTGGAGCTTGGGCTAAGCCTTGTACCGGGCCTCCTGTTTACTGCCAAACTGCTAGGTGCCATCGCTCTCCTTTCCAGCCTTTTTGTTGCAGCACCTCTCTCCTGAGAGTCTCATGGTGCAAGTTTCCACTAGCTGGACAAACCTGAACAATATTCCCTGTTGGGGAATCAAAGAGAGTGGAGACTTTCGGGAGCTGCTTATTCTCCTCAGCTAGTTTGGCCATTAACGCCTCCTGTTTGCTGGGCCTCTATACTCATGCTCTTTGGGACTCTGTGACGCAAGTCCTTCCAGGTGTTCCTGAAGACCTTTGCCCTGTTCTGTGTCAAGCCATTCAGGATGGTCATGATGCAGCCAAGTTCACAATGCGTTGTGGCTTGGACACCACCGTTGCTGTCGGATGGGTATTGGTACTGGTGTTGCCATTTATCACTATACGTGGCTACAACCAATTGGATTCTCGGGCAGCGTCCAGTCCTCCTTGATGGACATTCTGCTTGATGGGACTCACTCTGCCCTTGAATGTTACTAGGAGAGTAGGGCAATATCTCGCTCTCTGGTCCTTTCTACCCAGCCTTGCCAACCAGAATTTCAGCGTTCCTTTTGTTATTTTGGCCAAGGCATTCCTTACCACGAGTCTGTCCCCCTTCAGCAGGGAACCCCGCAGTTTCGTGGGAGTGGCCTTGGTGCCAACTGCCCCCATGGCCCCAAAGTCAGTGTGCCACTCAGTCCAACGCAACGCCCCCCCCCCCCACAGCCCCACCTGCCAAACCTCTTTAGTGTAGCCTTACAGGGTCACTGCCATCCAGTGGGAGGCAGAATCCACCGATTCTACCCGGGGTTAGCAAGCGATCACATTGGACAGGTGGTTGCTCCTGGGTTTGCAAAAGTTACACCTTACCCTTCTTTTTTCCCCACCGCATCTCCCACTGTCACCCCAGCAACAGACGGAGGACCATCTCTCCATTTTGCGGCAGGAAGGGCAAGCCCTTTTGGCCAAAGGGGCTGTCGAGCAGGTTCCTGCGTAGGAAGTAGAGACACATTCTCACAAAACAAACAATATTATTACTCGTATGTTGAAACCTATTAAATATCAGAAAAGGAGAGAGCAAAGGAAAACAACACCAGAGCCATGGAATATGCAAATATCATGTATATTAATGTTTAGTAATATATACACAAAATAAAAAATGTAACGGTTGCTCCATCTTGTAAAAGATGCTAGAAAAAGTCCTCAGGCAAAGTGACAAGTGATTGATATTTACAAATAAAAAAATGGAATATTAGCAGTGCACGCAGGCAGCTACATACAGCCTGTCTGCAGTAATGATCCGTGACCTATTCAATGACCATATGGTAGAAGTTTATGTTTTAATCAATTAATTCCCTCTTCGAGGATAGTGGTTCAGTCCAGGCATAGATTATGAGGTTATCAGCGTTTCGACCCAGAAAATACATGCAGTTATTCAAAACCTTTGCTATGTCTGCATCAATTGTATGACGGAATCATGCAATCCGTGGTACCGCATGCCGTTACAACGCAAATGCTATTACCTCGCATAAGATTTAACACGCATGCCTGTACAACGCATATGTCTTTACCACGCATGCCTTTACAATGAATTTCATTGTAAAAGCATGAATGGTAAAAGCATATGCATGGTAAAGGTTTTACAAGTAAATGTAAGTATTTTACAGGTAAGTATAAACCCTTTCTCTCTATCTATATAAAGGGTTTATATTAGCCTGTAAAATACTTACATTTTCGTGGTAAAGGCATGCATGGTAAAGGCATATGCTTGCTAAAAAATGTACAGGTAAGTAAAAAAAACTCTATATATATGTGTGTGTGTATATATATATATATACATATATATATATACATAAATATTTTTTTAATATATATATATTCCAAGTGGGAGAACGGTACCCAATCGGGTTTTGTATGGAACTTGGACATAGCGACGATGGGCTGCACTACAAAGACCATGAGGCCCTGTTTTGCTAATGCCCACATGGGCGGGTCTGCATATTCAATAAAAGCTGTTTCCACTTAAATCCGTTTTCTCCTGTCTAATTGGAATGAGCCAGTGATCAAGAGGAGTACATCCTCGAAACGCGTTTGGCAGTCACGCTGTGAGGACCGGAGGCCTGGCTGAGAATCCCGCTGCCGGTGGCTGTGTGCGCTACCTCTTCATGTGTGATATCCTCACTTGGGGCAACTTGTAATTTTGATATATATATATATATATATAGTAAATAGACATATATATATATCTCCTTAAAACCCCATAACCCCTCACCCCATACCCACCCTAAACACTAAAATTACCCTTGCCACCCAAAAACCCATACCCACCCTAAACCCTATAAATTATCTTGCCACCCAAAAACCCATACCCACCCTAAACCCTTAAATTGCCCATGTCACCCAAAAACCCATACCCACCCTAAACCCTAAAAATTCCCTTGTCACCCAAAAAAACCCATACCCACCCTAAATCCTAAAAATTCCCTTGACACCCAAAAACCCATACCCACCCTAAAAATTTCCTTGACACCCAAAAACCCATACCCACCCTAAACCTTAAAAATTCCCTTGACCTCCGCCCAATAAGGACGGAGGTCTTCGGCCTATTTTAGTTCTGCACCCTCTCAATGTCATCCTCCGCAAAGGAGAAACTCATAATGCTCACCCTGGCACATCTTTGTCTGTTCTCAACTCTGGAGACTGGATGGTGGCATTGGATCTGCATGACGCCTAGTTCCATATTTCTGTACTTCTGGCCCATCGGAGCTCCCTGTGGTGGCAGCACTCCTTCAGCGGTCAGGGGTGCCCTTCTACCTCAATGACTGGCTGTTGAAGGTGACTTCGCCCCAGGCAGTTGTCACCCACCTCCAGACTACAGTGAACCTCCTGTCATCTTTGGGGTTCACTATCAGTGTGTCAAAGTTCCACCTGCCTCCCTCTCAGACGCTTCCCTTCATCGGAGCCATTTTGGACACGGTTCCGTTTTGTGCCTTTCCCTGGGAAAGAGAGCCCAGGACATTCAGTCTATGATCCTGATCCCTTGGCCTTGGTCCTGGATTTGAGGGAAGTCAGCTCTGAGGCTGCAGGGACTGATAACCTCCCGCATCCTGCTGGTCGAGCACACCAGATGGCATGTGTGGACTCTGCAGTGGGATCTAAAGTCCTAGCAGGCCCAATATCAAGGGGACCTCTCCGACCATGTTCAGATTTTGGAGGAGACTGCTAAAGATCTGAAGTGGTGGCTACTGGACCGCGATTAGATAAGAGGCAAACCTCTCTTCCTTCCCCACCCAGAGCTCACAGTAGTGACTGATGCGTTGCTTATAGACTGGGGCGGCCACCTGGGAGAGGTGGAGATCAGAGGCCTCTGGTCTCGGGTGGATTCCCAGCTCTATATCAGTTTTCTGGAGCTGAGGGCCATCCACTTGACGCTAAAAGCCTTCCTGCCATCCGTGAAGGGGATGCTGGTACAGATGCTCACAGGCAACACCACGGTCATGTGATACTGCAACATACAGGTTGGGGTGAGGTTACTGACTCTGCGCCAGGAGACCTTGCACCTTTGGAAGTGGCTGGACCACCATGGTATCTTCCTGGTGGCGAACCATCTAGCAGGCTCGTTGAACGCCAAGGTGGACAAACTCAGCTGTGGGGCCTAGTGGATCATGAGTGGCAGTTAAACTTGGAGGTGGTGCAAGGTCTGTTCCGCGAATGCGTAGAACGTTGGCTTGGGCATAATATCCTTGAAACAATCTGGTCCTTGTGGTCCTCGGACTAAAGGGCCTGGATCGTTTCAAGTGCACTATGTTCGAGCAAGACCGTAATCCGCAGGGACCTAATCATTTCCCAGGCATTACGCCTGAGCAAGATCGTAATCAAGAATAATACCAGGATAAGGAGGGTCAATAAAAGGGACAGTAAAATATTTTTCTGCAAGGATTTCAATGTTGAAAGCATTTCTTCTTTCTTTCTATATGGGTACTATATGCTACTATATAGCCGTCGCCAGTAGGTCGTTATAGTTAGGACCTAGTTTCCATAGGAAAAGCATTTTTTGACTTGCCTATAACTTTGGCATCATTTGACCAATCTTCATGAAATTTTCCCAAAACAGTGTCAAAGTAGGGTCTGTGTGTCAATGAAGTTGCAGCCGCCATTTTATCATTCGGGAACTGTTCCCGGGGCTGAAAATTTGTGTGAAAGCTAACATATAGGGTCAGGGTGAAGATACTCTGACCCCATGTTTGAGAAATGGATGCGTTAGTGACACAAGTTATGTGTCCAAAATTTTTTTTTTTTATTGTGCACGATATTCGTGATGATGCCGCAATCGCCAGCATGGCCCCCCACGTACCGTCGCGGGGATGTCACGAATATCGCAAAGTCATTGTGAACATTAGTGAGAATATATTTAAAAAATATATATATGTGTACACACTCGCCAGTCACTGTCACACACTCATGTACGCACTCACAAACTCACTCAGACACTTATACACCGATTCACATACCCACTCACACACTTATACATCCAGTCACATACCCACTCAGATACTCATGCACTCACTCACATTCCCATTCAGGTACTTATGCAGCCACTTCCAGACTTACTCAGAGAGTGACACACCCATGTACAGACCCACTCAGAGACTCATAGACTCATGCATGCAGTCTCATACCTACTTAGAGACTCTTACACCCACTCACAGACCCACCTGGGCACTCATGCACCCACTCACAGACCCACTCAGAGAATCACGCACCCATGTATAGACCCACTCAGAGACTCATGCACCTACTTAGAGACCCACTCATAGACTCATGTGTACAGTCTCATACTGACTTAGAGACTCTTACACCTACTCACAGACCCACCTGGGCACTCATGCACCCACTCACAGACCCACTCAGATACCCATGCACCCTCTTACAGACTCACTCGGAGAGTCATGCACCAACTTACAGACCCACTCACACATGTATGTTCTCACAGACCCACTAGACACTCATACACCCACTTATGGATCCACTCAGACACTCATACACCCACTCACACACCCATACAGTCACCCCCACACTCAGTCACAGACCTTCTCAGAGACTTATGGACATGGGGCCATATGTATCAAAATGTTGTTTTGCGATTCTCAAATAGTGATTTTTTGCGAATCGCTATTTGAGAATCGCAAAACGCAATGTATGTAGGATTTGCAAAAACTTTTGCGAATCCTACATATTCCTGAATTGCGAATTGTAAATTGCGAATCGCAATTAAGGAATACCTCCCCATTCATTCCTATGGGCCTAGAGGCCCATAGGAATGAATGGGGAGACATTCGCAATTTGCGAGTACCCATCAGGTACTCGCAAATTGCGAATGCAATTTCAAGGATGCAAGGGTGTCAAAAGGACACCCTGTTGCACCCCTGAAATAAGCATGGGTGCAGATGTGGCGCACATACATGCCCTAAGGGCATGTATGTGCGCCACGTGGCACTTTGAAAAATGCAAAAAAGTGCATTTTTCAAAGAAATCGCAAATTACCACAAACCTGAAGTTGGTGGTAATTTGCGATTCCTTAAGCCATATTCACACAATTTGGGTGCTTCCTACATTGCATTTAAGGAATCGCAATTTGCGATTCCTTAAATACATTCGCAAAATAGGGAATCGCAAATTTTGCGATTCCTTATTTTGCGAGTGGGTTTTCCTTTCATACATTGCACACAGCTAAATTGCGATCGCAAACGCTGAAATTCTGCGAATTTCAGCGTTTGCGATCGCAATTTAGCTTGATACATATGGCCCATGGTCAGTCACTCATACACTCAGAAACTCACACCCACTCACAAACTGAATCAGATATACACGCACCCACTCACTCACCCAGTCAAGGCTCATGCATCCACTCACAGACCCACCCAGACACTCGCCCTCCGAGTCTCAGACTCACTCAGACACTCATGCATGCACCCATTCTCTCACCCACTCAGAGACTTATGCTCTCACTCACAGACCCATTGAGACACTCATACACCCACTCACAGATCCACTCAGACACGCATACATCCACTCACGGACCCACTAAGACACACACACCCATATAGTCACTCATACATCCACTCATAGACCCACTCAGAGACTGATGCACCCAGTTAGTTATACACTCAGAGACTCATGTACCCACTCACAGTCGCACTCAGAGACCCACACGCTTACTGACAACCACTCAGACACTCATGCTGCCAGTCATAGACCCACTGAGAGACTCATGCACTCACTCACAGATCTACTCAGACACTCATGCACCCACCCACTCAGACATCCACTTAGACACTCATGTATCCACTCACAGATCCAGTTAGACAGTCATTTACTTACTTACAAATGGACAAAGGCACTCATGCACCTACTCACAGATTGGGTGAGAGATTTACACAACCAATCACAGACCCATTGTGACACTGATGCACCCACTCATTGATCCTCTCAAATACTTATACAGTGAATGAGAGACATCCCAGAACCATGAGGCAAGATGGTGGCCGCTGCGGTGGCTGAGTGAGCTGGCTCTTAACTACCTCCCCGCTAAAACTCTCCCTCCTTGATTTTCGGACGCTTGTAATAATAGAGAACAACTAAAAAAGGAACTTACTTTTCTGCATCTACTCGGATGATCTGGCGTTCTTGGTCCTGGCTACTGGGTGTCCCGCTGCCTTGCAGATTGGTGGCGTGGAAAACCTCCAGCGTTTCCTCTCCGCTTGCTCGCTGCATTTACCCCGCTTTAAAAATGCCACCGAAGACCGGCACGAAAAGCACTAAAGGACGGGGGCTGCCGGTAGGCTCTGGAAGCTCTCAGCAACCTACTTCGGATCAAGATGGGGAAAACCTTGATCAGAGAGGACGACGTTCTGCTTCTGCTTCTGCAGTGATGGCTGGGCTGCCCGGTCCGGGGACCAGCAAAAGAAAAACGGTGCAGCTCGGGGAAAGTAGACGGTCCCTGCTCTGTTTAAAGCACAAACCGATAAGAACAAATCAACTCGGGACCTGGCAGCCAGCCTCAAACGGAGCAGTAAGACTGTTGCTCCACTATCTAAGCTGGCGGCGACTGCTCCAATACCGCAAGATGCTGTCACTCAAGGTATGAAGCCACCGCGGGGTGAGCCTCTCGATCAAGAAATGATTGGGGGACCACCGCTATGTGCAGTGGAATTTTCAACTACGTATGCAGCTATTCTCCCTGGTGGCAGTGGGGAGTTTGGAAGTATAACAAGCCTATCCCCCATAGTTGATCCTCTGGTGGCTGTGGACGGTACGGGGGCTCGACCACAAGAGGGGTGCATTATGGGAGCTGAAGTCCTTTCTGGTGAAGACCAGGTTAAAGTGACAATTGAACCGCCTTACACAGCTAGGGACGCTAATCATGTGGAAGAGAAGCCATCAATTTCTAAGAAGGAGGATGTCGTAGATAAATTCTATTCATTATCAGACTATTCTAACTCCTCAGGCGATGATCATCCCGGTAATGATTGGGCTGCAGATGGAAGTGATAGTAGCAGCCTACACTGGGAAGAGGAGAGTGATAAAACGCTGTTAAAACATGGCACGGAGTGCAGACTGCAAGACCCAGTCACTCTCTCGGATCAGGCTAAGGGTGCGGCGGGATCTATGACATGGGACTACTCCTTCTCACCCAATCTGGAGGGGAAGGAGGTTTTGGAAGAGATCCTATCGGCAGGCACGATTAGTGGCAGTGATAAAGACCCAGAAGGGATTACGCTCTCCACAATATATCAAACCATTATGGCTCTTCGGGAGGAAACCAGAGCAGAGAGCTCCCGTACTCAAGGAGCCTATCAGAAGCTTCAGAACTGTTCCGACTTTGCGACGAGAATGGGGGAAGCTGAGACCCGAATTTCTCAGCTAGAAGATGAATTGACTACGCAGAAAAATCTAACAGAATCTATGAAATCTTTGAAGGATGACACAGTATGGAAATTGATTGATATGGAAAATCGATCGAGGAGAAACAACCTTCGCATTATTGGCGTTCCTGAGGGCAAAGAGGGCGCAGATGTCCGGCAGTTCGTGATCGAACTTTTCGAGGAAGCGTTCCCAGAACTCCAACACTGGGACTGGAAAATACAGCTCCAGAGGGCCCATCGATTTCCTTTTAATTTACGCAAGAAGACTGGAGGACAGGCTGATAGTCGACCACGCGCTATTCTTATCTGTCTTAATAACTTTTTGGCTAGGGAAGCCCTTTATGATCTGTCCAGACCCGATAGGAAAAGGATGGGCAAGGGCTGCGATTTCTTCGTGAGGCCTGACTTCTGTCAGGCGACAGTTGAAAAAAGATGGCTCCTGCGGCAATTAATGCCGGCATTTCAGGCAAAGGGAGTACAGGTCTTTTTACTTAACCCTGCTAAATTGAAGGTGATCTCCCAAGGGCAAATGCATTTCTTTCAATCTGAGATCCAAGCGAAGGAATTTTTGACCTCATTATAGGCTTGCAAGGGGTAGCTGAAACAGATAAATTCTGTATTTTATCTGCTAAGGGAGAATAAGCTGGATACTATAAGCTATGAGCTATGAGCTATGTGACTTCAATTTTTTCTCCCTGTCTTATGGATTTTCTATTTTCTTTTTTCTCTTTTTTTCTCTTTTTCTGTTCCTCGCTTGCTTAATATGTCTGTTTTGGCTCTTCTTTAGAATAGATTGTATGTCACATGGAGGGGGGAGGGTTAGTTTGGCGGAGGGGTATGGAGACCCGCTTAACATCACCAGGGACCGGTGGTCCCCATGCCTCGAGAGTTAGGGGGTATGGGAGGGGGGTGGGGGTTCTGGGGGCAGAGGGAGGGGATTCATGGGGGGGCTGGGTTGGTGGGTGGTGGTGGGCAGCACAATTGATGGTTAACTTGTATACTCAGTGGGTACATCTTCATTCAAATAGGAAAATACTGAAAACATTGAATTGCTTCGCTTCTATAGATAATTTGAAACATGTTTACCATGCTATTAGTTTAGGGAAGGAACTCGTACCCTATAATGATAATGGTTAGGGATAAATTACGTATCTGCTCTATAAATATTTGTGGACTTAATGATCGCAAAAAAAGGAATCTATTTGCCAAAATGATTAGGCATATGCAACCAGAGGTCTTATGTGTACAGGAAACACATATAGCCTGGTGTAAACGAAATTGGCTTAGGGATACTGGTCTTGACTTATTGGCTTGTACACGTCAGGGCACTACTACACGGGGGTAGCAATTTTAGCAAAACATGGAGTTATAATCTGTAAACGCAAGAAGGAGGATCAATTGGGGCGATGGGTGATCTTGGAAGCAGATATCAATGGTGCTCTTTTTACAATCTGTTCCCTGTATGGTCCAAATCTAGATGACCCTGAAGTTTTGAACCATATCAGTATTGAACTAGCTGCATGGCCATCTCCGCTGATCCTCTGCGGAGATTTTAATATTCATTTAAAGAGTAGCTTTAATCTTGCTGGCAATACTTTATACTCAGGCCGAAAGAGTAAGACCTTTAAAGCACTGCAGGGGTTAGTCAGGGAATATGGACTAGCGGATGTATGGCATAGACACAGACCAGGGGATTCGGGCTTCACTTTTTTCTCTGCACCACACAACAAACTGGTTCGGCTGGATTACTTCTTTGGTTCATATCAAATAGTTGAAAATGCCAGTATTGAATTGTATCCAAGAATATTGTCAGATCATAATCCGCTAATAATGGAACTACCATTAAGTGGGCTTTCCAGAACTCCACCGATATGGACATTCGACAGGAAACTTTTATTAGACGAAGCCTACTGTAAACACATGGCTAAATGGATTATTGATTTTTTTAATACCAATAAGGGTACCGCTCCTGAAATCACAGTGTGGGATGCGTTCAAAGCTGCTTTACGGGGGGAGACTCTCAGTTTTTTTCTGAATCGTCAAAAGATGGCTAAGGCAAAGATTAAGGGATGAATTGACGATTTAAGGCTTGCGGAGGTTGAGCTTGTAAGGAAAATTAGTGCTGCTCAAAATATCGATGAGTGTCAACATCTTATCGCAGCCATTAAATATAAAATACATCTAAATTTTGCGGAAGAGCTTGCCGCTAAGTACATACAGCACAGGTCTGATATTTACGAATTCGGGGGAATTCTGGGAAATTACTGGCCAAACGTATCCAACAGAGGGCGGCTGCGAATGGAATAAATAGGATCTCAGATTCACTGGATCAGATACAAGACACTCCGTCGGGAATTCTAGGCGTATTTCAAAACTTTTATCACCAGCTATATACCGCAGAAGGGGAAGCTACTACGGAAAGCATTAGGGAATTTTTAAGTGAACAAAATACGGTGAGAGTCACGCCCGTTCAAAATGAGGTTCTCAATGCCCCAATCACCAGGGAGGAGGTCGAGAAAGCAATAGTGTCCCTAGCCACAGGCAAAGCAGTTGGGCCAGATGGGATTCCCCTAGAGTTTTTCAGGACATTTCGGCAATTGCTAAGTCCTATGCTGCTATCTTTATTCCAACTTGCTCAACGGGGTCAGACCCCTAAATCATGGCAGAAGACTACCATTGTAGTGTTCAAGAAAAAGGGCAAACCTGAACTTAATCCTGCATCTTACAGACCGATTACACTCATTACGGCGGATAGTAAGATCTACTCGAAAATAATCGCCTCTAGGCTGGGCACAGTTATAACTCCTTTGGTATCTAACCGACAACACAGGTTTATCCCGGGCCGGGACACAACAGACCATGTCAAGAGAGCAATAGCCCTCTTTGACTGGGCGCAGGCCACTGGATCACCGCTCGGGATGATCCTGTTAGACGCAGAGAAAGCGTTTGACAGGGTCTCCTGGCAATTCCTTTGGTCTGTCTTATACTGGAAGGGATTTACTATAGAATTTATTCAAGCCGTTCAGGCACTCTATGCAACACCGGAAGCTGCAATTCGTATATCAGGACAAGTTTCGCAAACATTTAGTATCAGCAGAGGGACAAGGCAGGGGTGCCCCTGTTCCCCACTGCTATTTTCATTATACATTGATCCTTTTTTAAATAAGCTGGAAGCGGAAATCAACATTGAGCCGGTTAAGGTTAACAATATCAGTTATAAATCATTGGCATATGCCGACGATATTGCGATCTTCACAAGTAACCTAAGGCTAGCTTTTCCAGTAGTGGAAGATCTGGCGAAACAGTATGGTGCAGTATCCGGCTACAAACTAAACGTAGACAAGACTCAATGCTTACACTCAGACAGCTCCCCTCCGACAGACATTCCAACGGTAACCGAGGCCATTTATTTGGGGGTCAGATTAACAGCAGCAGTGGAACGTATCCCGGAACTCAATATCTTACCGGTGATTCATACAGTTAGTAAGTTTTTGGAGAGACTGGATCATTTACATTTAACACTACACGGCCGCTGCAATGTAATCAAAATGTCTATCTTCCCAAAATTCTTATATTTTTTTCGAACAATTCCATTGGCATTCCCAACACTCTGTATTACAAAAATTGAAAGGGTTTGCTTCAGGTTTTTATGGGGCTATCGGCAGCCCAGAAGGGCTATCAAGTGGATGACTCTTCCCAGATTAAGGGGTGGATTGGGGGTGCCAAATTTTTTACTATATCATTGGGCTGCACTACTGCAGCACATGGGAATATTAGTGACTGGTAACACTGCTAGGTCAGAGGCTGTTAGCCCCACCATATATGAAATGCTTTTAGGAGACGAAGCAAGGCAAAGGTTAGTTAAAACTTTGGAACCAAGTTACTATAAGAAGACAAAATTCAAAATAGTACAATCGGCTTACTCAGTTTGGAGGAAAATTCGACGTAGATTTAGGATACCCAATATTAATGCATATACCCCCTTTTCAGCGAGTGCTCTCCTACCAACTATATTCCAGGATAGAATCGCATTCAGCTGGGGCAATGCAGGAAACACTGTCCTAGGGGATTTATGTCATGAAGGACAATTAGCCTCATTTTTGTTTTTACAAAAGAAGTTCGGCCTCTCTAAGGGGGACTTTTTCAAGTTCTTACAGATTCGGAGTTTTCTAGGCTCTAGCTTGCAAGGGGCAAATGGTAATCTGGGCACTACTGGGCTAATAGAATTGATGCGGAGACAATCACGGATTGGAGTAATTTATCAGGCGCTATTGGCAGAGTCCCCTGACGATCTAATATCTCAAAATGCTAGCTGGGAGAGGAAGCTAGGGGAAAAAGAGACCAATTTGGAGACATCGTTGGAATTAGCTAATAGCGTGCTTATATCTGGTAGTCTGAAAACTCAGCATTTCATGTCTGCTTTCGATTTATATTATACGCCTGCCAAGATCTCTAAGTGGGCTAGCTCCCTGGGAAGCTCATGTAGTAGATGTGGGCTCTGGGGAGCAGATACCCTACACATGTTTTAAACTTGTCCTGGGTTGGCACCTTTTTTGAAGGATATAAACTACTTTTTGAACTTGATTCTTGCTATTCCTATAATATTTACTTCCGAATTGATAATCCTGGGGGTAGAAAGTGACGAGGTCAGAGAACTTCGTGGTAGGGCTGAGACTAATTTCCTTTTCATTGCTATGGCAGTCCTAAGATTATGTATAACATCTCAGTGGATTAGTCCAGATGCTCCGACATTTATTAACTGGAGATCTAGGATACTAGCGCTATATAACATGGAATCCTCTGTTTATAAAATGCGGGGGTTCAGGAGACGAGCATGGGGGCTAAAAATTTGGTCTCCTATTACCAACTGGTTAGAGATGACTATGTAGTCTATAGGAATTCTTTATCATTTGTGTATTGCCTCCGCTCTCCCAGCGAATGTGTCTTTGCTCTTCTTCTTTTTTTCTTCTTTTTTTTCACCGCCAAACAACGAATGGCAACTCTTAATTTTTGTTTTACTAAAGTCTAATATACATTGTTGATATGTTAATAAAGCTGTATTCACTGTGACAACTTATTTTGAAAATAAAATTAAAAAAAAAAAAGAATGAGAGACGTAGTGATACAGTGATGCATGCAGTCATAGATTACAGTGAAAAAATTATGCACTGTGTTATAGAGATATTAAGGAAGTTGTCCATGCTATTATACAGTCATTTAGATAGTAATGTGTTTAGTGTGTTGGTTATTATCCATTTTGCAGTTATAAGTTTTGAATGTGGTGGTGGCTATTGAATGTCTGCGTTTGTTTTGTCATTTCACGACGTATTCGCGGTGACTGCGGCTACCGATATCATCGCGATGCCCGAAATCACAGCTAAAACGGAAAATCAGTTTAAATGGTTGTTTTTCTCCAAACTCCATACACAAATATGACTTTAAACAGTGCAGTAATAAACCTCTAGTGTCTAAAATACTGTAAAATGTGTGCATATATGTGTTTTGCACCTCTACAAAAGGCACAATTGTCGTAGTTACCGGAATCATCGTGACTATAGGTGTAATCGCAAAAACGGGAAGTAGGGTTTAAACACTTTCTTAAAAAACTTACTAGACCAATATGTGTACAAATATGTTTTTAAAGCAGTGATGTGGTTAGTAATGTGTGTATTGTAATAGTTAGAATGAATTTTTCAAGTTAAACTTTTTTAATGTAGTGGTGGTCTTTGAATGTCTGCTTTTGTTTGGCGACTGTGCGTCAGTGATTCTGTGGATGATGTCATCAGTGCTGTCATCAGTGATGTCATTTGAGATGTCATCACTGATGTCACTGACCATGTCATGAGTGATGTAATATGTGAGGTCATAAGCAGTGCATTGCAGGGGCGCAAGTTATAGTTAGCTCAGCTAACTATAACTGCTGAATTTCTCTGGTTTTGTACGAGTGAAATGCCAGCCTAACTATAACGTCCCTGTAACCTTTGGTTTTTTCAAAGACTATATATATATATATATATATATATATATATATATATATATATATATACATTTATATATGGAAACATACACTCTATACATTAAAAACTACCTCGAGAGGAGTTTCTCGATGCATGAGGGTGTGTGTATTAAACGCTTCTTATAGTTAGGACCTATTTTCCATAGGAAATCCGCAACATTCTATTCCCAATAACTTTGGCGCCGGTTGACGAATCGTCACGAAATTTTCAAAACTTATGGCCCGCTCCGGTCCGCTCCTATCCTGAAAGTCTCAGGGTGATTCGTCAAGTGGGGGCCGAGAAAAAAGGGGGGTCCCAAAACGTGTTTTCCCCATGCAATTTTCCATAGGAACCTTTAGTCGCAGCTACAGCCCGAACTGCTGAACGGAATTACACCAAATTTGGCAAAAAGGTAGCCCTTGGTTCAGAGTCATGCCTTTTGGTTAAATGGTGTAAATTCGTTCAGTAGTTCCTGAGAAAATCAAAAGTAAAATCACATATATATCTATGGCCGCGGAGGGTCCGCGCACCCTGAGCGCACCCTCCCGATCACGAGCTGTATGCTAATTGGCTGTCAACACTCCAAACCAGGAAGTGTTGGCAGCCATCTTGTTCCTCTGTAGAATCGAGGCACAAGAAACAAGTGCGCAAAACGCAAAAAGGGGGCAGGGTAGAAACACCCTGACCCCCTAGGCCTGCTTAGGGCCCCAATTTTTTTTTTTAAATCGGCGGGATGCGTGCAGGGTGCGCGGATCCCGCCGTGAAAAAAAAAACGAAGCGCGGGCTCCCGCGCTTCGTTGTTATTTGGCCCCCGGGTGGGCCAAGTCCCGGGGGCATGCGGGGGTTAATAAAAATAATGAGTGGGGGGGCCTCTAAGGCCCCCCCAAGCCCCGGGGACCGCCACCCCCGGGGCTTTCAATTAAAAATGGTGCGGGAGGGCACTCGGCCCTCCCGCAGCCCCGGGGACCGCTACCCCCCGGGGCTTCTTTTTCTGTAATTAAAATTACCTGTGTGGGGGGCTCGAGCCCCCCCACATGCCCCGGGGACCGCCACCTCCCCGGGTGACTAAGAATTTGAATGTGGGGGTCCGTTTCGGACACCCGAGCCCCGGGGACCACCACCTCCCCTGGGCTTTGCACATGTTGGGAGGGGGGCCGCGCGGCCCCCCTCCTGGAGCCTGTGATGGCCCTGGGGACCACCACCCCCCAGGGCCGGCTCCTGCAGTGTCCCGGGGTGCTCACCCCCGGGACACTGTAGTTTGCTATGGCAGGGCGGGAGCCTCGCGGCTCCCGCCCTGCCATAGCAAACTGCTTTGGTTTTTGGAAGAGAGAGCAGGAAACCTGCTCTCTCTTCCAAAAACCAAAGACGATTGCTTTTCCACACGGGGAGCTGCATCTTAGCAGCTCCCCATGTGGAAAAGCATTGCCGGCTCCTGAGGGACGCGGGGAGCCGGCGGGACCATGGGGGGATTGGGGACCCCCCCACGGTCCCCAACGGAGAGGGCCAGCCCCGGGGGATGGGGTCCCCGGGGCTACAAGTGGCCTGGAAGGGGGCCACGCGGCCCCCCTCTCCAAAATTAAAATATAAAAAAAAAAAAAAACAAAGGCCGTCCCCGGGGATGGGGTCCCCGGGGCCATAAGTGGCCTGAGGAGGGGGGCAACGCAGCCCCCCTCCAAAAGATTGTTAAAAAAAAAATAAGGCCAAGCCCCGGGGGATGGGGTCCCCGGGGCCGATTAAGGCCTTGGGAGGGGGGCCACGCGGCCCCCTTCCAAATTTTTTAGATTTGAAAAAAAAAATTAGCGGGCAGGCCCTGGGGGATGGGGTCCCTAGGGCAAATAAATTACAAAAAGAAGGGGGGCCACACAGCCCCCCTTCTTAAAAAAAAAAAAAAAAAAGACCGGCATCGCGCCGGAGACCACGCCCCCTCCTTGCAGATGGGGAACGAATTCCCCTTGAATACTGGGGGTCCCTGGGGGCCAACTAGCCCACCAGGAACCTCCAGTATGCGCCAGGGGGTTGCGTTGCAGAGAGGTGTTCTGAGGCCACGCCCCTTTTTACACCTCTCTGCAACGCAGCTCTGTGGCGCTTAATGGAGGTAGCTGGTGGACTAGTTGCACCCCAGGGACCCTCAGGATTCAAGGGGAGTTAATCCCCCGACTTAAAACGCACCACGGGGCGCGTTTGCACAGTGGTGAAGGGAGGGGGCGGGGCCTGAGGTGACATGTGTGCAAACATGCCCTGTGGCGTGTTTTAAGGGGGTTTTGTTGTATTATACGTCCCCTCCCTCTGCGACCAGCTGCAAAGCTATGGCAATCGCGTGTTACGCTCTTTCATAACCGGGGCTCAGTCACATCTTAGCAGACACATTCCAATCCTGTCCCTGCAGGAAGCTGTGCATTGGTAATGTAGGGACCTGCAGCTTCTCCCGGCAGGAGGTTGCACCCGGCATGGGTCCTGGGTGGCCTGCACCATCCTCATGAGGGGTGCCTTGCACACGGAATATACCAGCCTGCACCCACTCCCTAGGAGGCGAATGAGTATATGAAGCTGCAAGGAGTGTGTTTGGCGCGAGGTGCGGCCTCGCGCCCATGGGGCATGCATACAATTAGTTAAGCGCACAGAGTAACTGCGCGCGGCGCTCTGCTGTAAGGAAGTTGTGCTGATGTGTCCAGAGACCGTTCCCAGGCGCTGTGCTTGCACGGGGGCGGCCTCGGGTAGTGGATACCTTATTGGGCTGTAAATGTGTCGCCCGCCCCACTCCGTCTGCAGCCCCGGTGTGCCTGAATGAATGATTGATTAATTGTGTGTAATGGGGTTCGTGCGGTCTGTGGGGGCTCAGCCGCTCTCCTCCTCCCCGGGAACACACGATCCCCAGTAGTATTCCTAACTCTTGTTACACAGGAGGTGTTTCCAGTGCTAGGCCCCTCGGCTGCGCGCCCCGGCAGTCGCCATCGATAGTACATTTCGAGAGTTGTGCACAGTGTTTAGTATTAGAGGTTACTCTGTCCTTAAGGCGCTTTCCTATGTGACAGGTTAAGTAAAATACATTACCCATTTGCACAGGATCACAGCGTTGCGAACATCAAATTTAAACATCACGTTTGAAACTCCGGTCTGTTGGTTACACAGTGATAGCTAAAACATCGCTTAGGAAAGAAAGGATGATAACGTTAAGGTGTGACATGGTAACGGGTGAAGTGTTCAGGGTGCTTGAGATGTCCTGTTTATTTATTTATTTATGCGTTTTTATATAGCGCGGACTTTACCCGAAGGTGTCAGAGCACTTCACAATAGGAACAGTAACATTACATGAGGAGAAGGTTACACGTGAGCATAATACAAAAGCAAGCGATACATTACATGAGAAAAAAGTGACAATTGTGCAAATAACAAAAACAAGCAAGATACAAAAAGAGGTATACGTTACAAGAGGAAAAAGTGACAGGTGTGCACTAAGATACAAAATACAAATGAGGTATAATACTGCAATAAGTGGCAGTCACTCAGAACACACTGGGAAGGCACTTCAATAGGCATGGAGTACAGAATTTCCTATAGTGGAAGAACTTCCTGTGTTTGAACCGTGTAGCTACAGCGCTTCCTAAGCCTAATTATTATGTTTTTCTTATATCTTTTTGCTTCCTTAGGTCCTGCTATGTAATGCAATTATTTTTCTCTCCTGTTTGTATGTAAGGCGCTCTGATACCCACGGGTCAAGCTAGCGCTATATAAAACTTTTTTTTTAAATAAAATAAGCCATCTTGTTAGCTCCCTCCTGGAGGGGTTTGGTTTCTTCGAAGGAGGGTGTCGGATTCTTAAATGGGGCCTCATTAACGAGGCGCTCTTAGCAACACCATTGGCAACGCTCCCCCCCCCTCCAACCAATACTGCATGCTGATAATAAACACACAACACGTTACTTGTTTGGGTAAAATTGCTGCAGGTTTATTACATACACCGTTATGTAATAAGGTGGGTTATCTTACGGGCGATCCAAGGGCAGGCAACCATCTGGGCCGCCTGCCCGCCTGATGAGCCAAGCAGCACTGGACGAACCCCATCTGTGCTGCCACTTCTGGTGATCCTTCTCCCGGATCACCTGACACATGGTCCCTTCTTACTCACGCCCCTTTCAGGGCGGAGCGTAGCATAGCAAACCCCCAGTTGTTCAGGCCCACAACCGCCCGAAGGACTAACGGGGCGCCGACACGGTTTTCCAGTCACCTCCCATGAGGCTCTTAGGATTTGGCTCTAGCACCCCCTATGGTGCTGCGCAGAGAGAGGTACCCTTCTGTCCCCCTTTGCTTCCAGATCGCCCTGTAACTCCGCCTGCAACGAAAAAGACAACATTACAACATTCTCTGCCTCCCGTCAGCCCGGAACCACGCCGGGTAAGCGGTAGGGTGGGAGACGGCGTGTCCGGCGCGAGAAGAGGAAGAAAAGTGGTGGGGGGGAGGCTTTATACCCTCCCCCTATCCTCGCGCCCCCCGGAAGTGACGCTGCCTCGCGCGTCACCACCGGGCTGGGGGGACTCCTCCCCCGAGTCCCTGCCCACCCAAAAGGGGGGGGGGGGGTGCCCAGATGTTACTAGAGGGCTGCCCTCCTTAGTGGCCCCCTGCGGGGGCCTCGGACAGCCGCATTGCACGAATATTCGGGGGCTCCTATGAGGGGATACGGAAGTGTGGTCACGTGAGGGGCTCCTACGGGTAGAAGGATGGAGGGAGTTGGGGGTGTCATACGAGTGGCTAAGGAAGCGGGGCCTCCCGTAAGGGCCTCGCGAGGGAGAGGAGTGGGGACTAACACGAGGGGGTGTGGGGTGTGGGGTGGGGGCTGGTTTGCACATTCCTACTCAGATGCCGGGATACTGTCTGTTTTCCCAAATAGATTTCAGGGAAAGGAAGGAAGTGACCCAGAGGGAAGGTGGTCGTACACAATGTGTGATCAGTTGGTGGAGTTTTTTTTGGGGGGGGTGGTGGGCAGGAGGGGTGGTGGGCATGGCAGTAAGCACCCTCAAAGTGACAGACCCCTCTCGGAGAGTTCAAAGCGGTGCTCTGTTTTCGTGTGAGCTGGCAGGCGTGTGGGGTGTTATGGCGTCAGATCAGAAGTGCTGGGTTATTTAAAGTTAGGGCCTTGTTTACAGGGCTCGAGGGCAGGTCTGCTCGAGGGGCTTTATGTGGTCACCACCCCCCCTCCCCCCACCCCACCCCTCCGAACAGGCCTGGGCACTCTCTGGCTAATGTAGCCTCAGAGGCCCTGAAATCAGTAACTTAAGCAAATACCCCAAAATAGACAAGTGTCTGAGGCGGAGACCCCCTTTGAGCTTCAAACGACCGAATGCAAATTCTGCCGCCCACTGGGGGGCATGTACCTGATTTTTAAAGATCATGTTAATTGCACCCCCGCCAACCCGTCCACTAGGCCTATGAATTTCTGAGATTTAAGATTTAGAAGTTTAATTGTTACGCATTACTAGCCTGTTTTGTTACTGTTGCAAATGTGTGTTGTATTGTCATTAAACTAGCTCTGCACACTGACGAGGCGCTGTAAGCGCAATTGCGGTTGGCTAGCATGCTACCCCGTGGGTGTGCTTGGATCGATGTGTTTGCGAGGGCTTGAGTTGTGCTTTTTATGTGACTTTGCGCTGCAGGTATGGTGTGCAGTGAAGCGAAAGGAATGATTGATAAGGCGCTAGTGCATGGATGGAGAAGTGCGTGAATGCATAATTTATGTAAAGTACACATACTACCGGCTAGGGTTCTAAGAGCGCCCATGTCTAGGATGAGACATTTGCCCAAGATCACACTTTATTATTATGATCGATGATTATTGTTGCGCACCTTTCACCATGTAAGGGCCTCTTGGCGCTGTTACAGACGTCTCCCTCATTCTGATTGTGTACAATGACAGGATTTTTATTATTTTTTGTTAAGTGCTCTCACCCTCATTAGGCTCAATTCTGCTGGTTTCGTGGCCAATTTAGCCATTAAACCCCTTCCTTATGAATCGGTTTCCAGAAGTGGTTTATGGCAGCGCCTGGAGTAGGGAGTGCCTGGGGGTGCTCTGTAGTGTCCCGACGCGGTAGGCCAGTGGTTGAAGGGTCCAAGGAGTGAGACGTGAGAAGCGTGTGCCGCTACTGAACATAGACATCTAGAAGCGACGTGCCGGGCCGGTACTCGCCCGGTAAATGTACTGCAGCCCTGCTGAGGAGTACTGGTAATGTCAGGTTAAAGGAGTGCAGGCTCTGATACCTGCCTATTTAAAGTACCGGCCTCAGCCAGAATCTGGAGGTTTACTACAAAGCTGCGGTTCCCACCTCTGAGGCTCCTTTTGAGTCAACAAAGGCCACTGAGGCTGTCCAAGAGTGAGAACTGTTCCAAAGCTTGAGGTAGCACCTACTTAAAGCGCATTGAGGGAGGGAGCTTCTCTGGATGGGTTCCATCTCATTAAAGGGAGCTTAGTTCCATGGCGCAGAGCTGTTCGACAACGTTGGTCACATTTTTTAAATACTATTCAGTATGCAAAAAAAAAGAAACCGTGCCATGGCCAACCCTTATCTGGTGACGTGCCAATAATATATAATAGTGTTCACGAAGCACTGAAGACGCTTCTTACTCCAGGTCCAACAGATGGATGAAAGAACTATTACGAACCAGCTTAACTCTGCCAGGTGCAAGACACTGGTCCTAGCTTAACATGACTTTGGTAGTCAGAGCTTAGCTTGACACAGTCTTTGGGTAACTAGACGCAGCTAATCCTAGCTTAACATGTATCTGTCCATCCTACCTTAACATTGCTTGATGAATCATAGCTTAACTTGACACAGCTAACTTGATTAAACTAGTCTTTGGCTAAATTTGCATGACTAGTCTTTGGGTAACTTGACGTGGCTTGTCCTTTAACGTAACTTCGTGTATACTAACTAAACTTGAATCTGAGTGCAAGTTTAGTGTGGCTAGGGCTGGCGTGCCTAGACTTGGCTAGGGCAAGCATTAAAAATGCAATAGGTCTCTCCTTTCATTAAGTTAAAGCCATTTGCTTTGCTATACAATACCATTAGCAAAGCAAATGGCTTTAACTTAATCAAAGGCGAGACCTATTGCATTTTCAATGCTTGTTATTCAGGCAGCAACATTATTTCGACAAGCTACAAATGCCCAACGCGTTTCAGTCTGTCATTAGACCTTGCTCACGGGTATATATATATATATATATATATATATATATATATATATATATATATATATATATATGAAACGTGTTTGGCATGATGTTTCCAGTGCTGCTTTCTGTGTTTGCTACAGCAATAAATTAATTTTTTCCTGACGATGAGTGCGTCTTTGTTCGAGGACGAACTTTGCTTTTCAAATAATACGGCCTGTCCAGCCATGAAGACTGTACAAATGTATAACAGGTCCGTCGTGGCAAGGAGAGAAGTGACTGACGGAACGCCAGGTTTAGAAAATTTCTGTGACAAACTGGATTAAATGACACCGGTAAGCCCACTGGGGTGTTGCACTTTTACTATGGATGCCTGACAAAGCAAACCCACTGTTGGGGTGAATCGTTATTTGTTGGGGGACTGCATTAACCATGATGCATCTTACCTCATATGTGGCCCACTTAGGGCGGAAACGTACTTAAGGAACTAATTTGCCCCATGACATTTTGCTGTTAGTCTTCCATTGGCCAGTGATTAAGGGCAGGGAAGCCCGAAACGCGTTTGGCCTAATGTTTCCGGCGCTGCTTTCTGTGTTTGCTACAGCTATGTGTTTCGACTTACATCGGTCTTGGTCACACACTCTATACATTAAAACTATTTTTGACAAATTAGAGGCGTTGTAGGCCCTACCCTCAAGGAGTGTAAATTTCCCCTACAACATATAACAGACAAGGATAGACCAAGGGCATTGGCAAGCAGACCTAGTGGGTTCGGTCTAACTAAGACTTTACATGTTCCTCTAGTGGTAGTTGGTGTCATCATGGCAACTATCCGTCCCTCGACAAAAACTGTGCATGCCTATCGTTGAGACAAATTTGTGGTTTAGTGCGAGACTCTACAAGTTGACCACCTCCAAACTGTTTAAATCACCAGTTGTTATGCAGTATTTTAAAGGGCTACCACATGTTTCCCCTTCTCCGTTTGTGATGTTCCAATGGGATCTCTATCTTGTCTTTACAAATTTAATGTACACTTCATTTGAGCCCCTCCACAGCTGTCCTTTGCTCCTTCTCACCATTAAAACTGTGTTCCTGATTGCCATCTCATCTGCACGGCATGTGAGCGAGCTTCAGGCTCAGAGTGTTCATCCATCATATGTCACCTTTTTCCCCGATATGCTGGTTCTTCACTCTAGAGCCTCCTTTTTTACCGAAAGTTGTGACACTGTTCCACGTTGGTCAAACCATCACCCTGCCAGCGTTCTATGATCCGCCTCATCCCTCTAAAGAGGAAGAGAGGGACTCCATCGCTTGGACCCCAAAAGAGCGCTCAGTTTCTACACTGATTGTACCAAAGACCACCGGGTGGATGATCAGCTCTTTGAGGTGTTTGCTGGAGCAAAAAAGGCAAGGCTGTGCAGAAGCTTACCATCTCTTGCTGGATCATGCTCTGCATTAAGATCTGCTACACATTGGCAAAAAAACTGCCTCCAGAAGGCTTCCAAGCCCCCTCCACCAGGGCCAAGCTTCTACCACTGTGTCAGCACGCAAAATCAATGTCCTAGACATCTGCCAGGTAGCTAACTCCATACAATCACGAAGCACTATTGTCTGGACATCTAAGTCTGCCGAGATGGCACTTACCCTGCTTGGTTCTGCAGAACCTTCTGGTTTGAGTCCATTCACAGCCCCCATCCCATAGGTACTGCTTTTGTATCTATTCAAAAGGTAAAAAATCAGTGGATAGTCTCTTTCAGAAGAACAGTTGCTTACCTTTGGTAACACTCTTCCTGGTAGAGACTGTAGACAGATTCCTAATCTAGGAATCTGCACAGTAGTCTAGCAATTTGCTTTTGGGGATCCTCACAGGGGCGCGGAAAGCCTCAAAAGCAACGGACATCTGCCCGCGGGATTGGTGGTGTATAGGCCCCACACATCACTTCTGGCGTGGAATGGCATCAGTGCAGAGTAGCACAGTGCCACCTTCTGGGGCGCAGAGGTAATATAGAAAAGTCTGATGCCTGGGGAATATTCAAAGTGTGAGGAATCTGTGGCTAGATAGAGTCTCTACCAGAAAGAGTGTTACTGAAGGTAAGTACCTCGTTCATCATGAACCAAACAGTGGAATTCTTCAGGAGCGAAGGATTAGGATCAACAAGTGGAGGGAGTGAGGAAAGAACTGAAGGAACACAGCTGTGTTGTGACACAACCTCCAACCAGATGGAAGCCTTCATATAACAAAAGAACAGGAAAAAAATGACATCAAATATCGACAAAAACCATAATGAACTGGGAAATCATGAGGAAACAAAGGAAGGTACAGACATGAAGGTGAAGGAAAATAAAACGAAAACCTGAACTGGACTAGCTCCAGATCAGATTTAAAAGGCCACTGCAAACTCTCAAACAGGTCATTGCCATTTTAGAGCTGGAGGGGCGAGAAGTAGCAACCAGGAGACCAGGAGCATGAGAGAAGGCAGCCCTAGGTGAGTGAGACTCACAGCCCGCAGTTACAGGCCTCTTGCAGTGTGTTATGGCACCTGGGAACTGCGAACCACGCAAGGTACCACAGGTTTCAGACTTCAAGAAGGCTGTTATGCTGTTGCCACCACATTGTGTTTTTCTAGTGCCACTCAGCGATAGCAGAAAACACAAATAGCTGGAAACACAAATCCATGCAGCCTTGGGTCCCATCCTTGTTGGGCAAGTCATCGGACTTTAAGCATTGGGTGAATGTAACTGCTCCAACTTGTGATAAATGTGGGGTACTTTATACCGCGTTGTGAAGTACATAATTCATCGCATTAACCCAACTATGTAAGCATGTTTAAAAAAAAAAAACCACTCCTAAAAGAGCTGTAAAAGAGCCTTGAGCAACAGTGTATATACACTGCCCATATTGTACAAGTGTCTTCCACTTTAACATATATATATAATATTGTACTGCATATATGCATATATTGCATATATAAGTATTTCTCTATTTCGCATAAAAGCAAAATACAAATATTTTCACAGAAACATTCGGATGATAATCACGAATATGGTAGGTAGGTCGAAGTTAGTCTACTTACCATGAAGTGAAATACTTTTGTGGCGAAATTATAGTAAGTGATGCGAGAGTAAGGACAATGCTTGCTCACAGCACTCCAGCCCGAGATCAAATGAAAGCGATATTGAGCACAGAGGGAGGTATGATTTGAGATTAGTCATTTGGGTGCAACAGGATAGGGTCGCAGTCAGGGATTAATGAATTGCTAACAACCCAGTGAGAAGCTTAAATTGGACTTCGCTGCTAACAGGCAACCAGTTGGCATGAAAACACAGGAAAAAAGTTAGATGCTGGTGGGTAGGATTTGGCTACTTTTTCTGAGTGTGAAAATGCGTAATTTGGGTGCAGTATTTTGTGGCTTTGAGCAGCAGCAGCCAACATGGATCGGGGGAGGCGGGGCAGGAAGCGGGTGTAAACACAAAAAAACAACAAAAAACGTACCTTCTCGCTGCTTCCTCGCTGCATCTCTCCTCCGTTGTCCCTCGCTTCAGCTGGAACAAGAAGCACACCCCTGCTCCCCATAGCCAATCATAATGCTGCAATGCAGCGTTGTGATTGGTCTGAGCGCCTTGGTTCGGCACTCACACATGCATTGGGAGCATGGGCATGTTCTCCACCCAGGCTGCAATACAGCCTGGGCTGCAATACAGCCTGGGTGGAAAAGATGCAAAGTGTGCAAGAATGTTTGGCTGGCCCGAGACACACTTACAGAGTGTGCCTACCACTCCTACCCCTGCTCTGAGAGCAGAGCAGCCCCGCCCGCCCTGCCCCACAAAGCTGCTGCAGCAGGAACAAATAAAATGATAATTACATCGAGTTATTATCATTTTATTTTTCCTTTATTTCACTGCTAAAAAGCAGTGGGGCGACGCTCCTCCGCCTTAGCGGAGGAGCCGCCACTGGCTTTGAGAATAGGAATGGGTTTACTGGTAAATCCACTAAAGGAGACGGGGAGGAGTTCTGGGTGTGACTTATTTTGGGGGGAGGTAAATGAGGACGGAGGGTGAGCAGCGAGTACTGTTGAGATGGCAGTCCTGCTATTGAGAATCATAGAGTGAAAGTTGATAGCAGAGTCATTAGCTAAGAGGCCAGAGCACACAAGAGGGAGAATAACGACTGAATAGTCCAAGATAGACATTTAGGCAGAGGTTTAGCTATAAATGGTGTAACAGGTGCAGTGGCACTGGGACAAAAGTGTGTAAAGCGCTCACTGGACAACCAGTTAGGGCTGTCTTTTACTACGCAGCAGTGGTGAGGTCCCTGTTTGGCTTTGCTTGCCTTGTCATGCAATCCTGCCTCACCACTGCATGTGGGGTGAGTCAAAGTGTCCAAATGATGTCTTGATATTATATTGATTTGCCCTGATTGAGAGCAATCGTGAGGATGTTGAGGGACATTCTGCAGGATGCTCAGTTTAGCCTGATCTCTGCCACTTCTGAAGCTTCCTTCTCGTATTTATTGTGAAGGAAAGGATGGGTGTAAATCCAAGGTTGGTGAGTGGGGTCGAAGTGTTAAAAGTGTGGACAGGATATTTTGTCTCCCAGGCGGAATGTAGCGCAAAATTGAGTCAGTGAAGAAGTGGGAGTTGGGCAGGTGGGTGAGGCCTGCATGAGTTTGATTAAGGTACTCCGGACTGGAATTCAGGCTCATTTTCTTTCTAGAGATGCAAGAGTGAGGTGAGGAGATGGAGGGGCGGGCTTGAATGGTAAATTTGACTAGACTGTAACCTGAAGATGAAGGACTTGAGGGTAGGGCCGAATAGGCCGGGTGAGTTGGAGTTGAGAATACAATCAAGAGGATTGCCATACGAGTGGGTGGGAGAGGCGAGTGTGCTAGTAACGGAATGATCATAGCACTAATTACGGGAACAGGGTGTTCAGTGTATGATATTTCAAGTTTCAGTTCATGCCTCAGTGGGGAATGGACTGATGTGCTCCATAATGGAATTATCCATGATGGATTACATTGCAGCGAGCGGGCGGTAGATCAGAATTAGGTGAGCAAAGAAATGGGTCTTAACCATGACAATGAGAAATTCAAGGACGGGTGAAAGCAGGTATGGATGTATGGCATGAATGTATGTGACATATTCATTTAGGAGGTGGTTAGCACCGTCTTCCTTTCGTGAGAGGTGGGGTGGGGGAGTCGGAGAATGTGACATATTGCTTAATTTGTACCGATGGCTGGCATGAGAACTTACTTTAGGAGTCGAAAACACTCCCGTACAGCAGTCCTGAATATTAACGAAATTCTGCCTGCAGTCTGTTCTGCTTTCTCCTTCCTGCAGAGTCCTGGTTCGGTCCTTCCCTCCGAGGCCCAGGCACTGCTTTACGCATCCGAATAATCAATTGGTTTTGTTATTTTTAAAAGGGCGCGTGGCGCCCAGCTGCAACCGTGGGGGGTTCTGGTATTGGTTTGTGGAAAGAGTCGCGCGGGATGTGCGCGCGCGCTTGGGGCCCTGGCAGCCATGACTGCCATCTCTTCCAGGCTAGAGGAGCTGCGGCCTCCCGAGGGCTTGTGAGGGTTCAGTGCAGCAGCCGTCACAGCTGTTCCCCCTCACCACCCCCGTGCACATGTGCAAGGACCTCCAGACTATCACCATCCCTTCTTTTGCGTCCTGCTTTTGGCACAGTTAGCTCCGCTCCACGCTGCGCTGAGATACCCTGTGCAAAAAGCAACAACAGTCACATTTCATCAACTTTCAGAGCACATTGAGATGTGGTAAACAAAGATACATACAGGAAATATTGTAGGCTCGAGAGAGCCATAGCAAGCAAGGCATCGGTGTATAAGCACAGGTTTTCAGCGTGCATTCAAACGATAAAGACTCCTGCCAATGATGATGTAAACCTCCAAGCCCACCCTGCCATCCCATGGCACTACCATTTCATGCATCTGAAAACTCACCTTTGTCTCTGGCACTGCCCTGGCTACCCCTCATCTCTGTCTGCTCTTTGTGAAATGGTCACTAGGAATTTGCGGTTTTGTCTACAAGCGTATCACTGCTTATTAGCCTTGTCAGACCATGAAACATGTTGCTATGTGATCCAATTTCTTCAAGCGGCAGTCCAGTCTAGGAGATCGATGCTTTTAGACTAATTTATTTGCTGCATCAGCAGTTTGATGTATTATGCACGATTTTATGTATTTTATCGGCTATCTTTTTTGTGACGTTATATATATTAATTGCTATTTTGCATTTGATTCGCATTACTTTTCTGGCTAGTGGAAGTCGAATAATGATGATTCTGATTGATTGGTCACTCGTTCATATCTCTTGTTTAATAAAAGCAATTTCTAAAATGTTCAGTGTAAGAAATTGGGAGTATCAGCTGAGGGGGTGAGCCCCAAGTCAAATGGGGGAACCACAAAATGAACCTGTTCTTAACCCTCTGGTAACTTGACACTAAACAGTCAGACTTAACTTAGAGGCAATGTGGAAAGTATTATGCAGTACTAAAACAGTAATAAAGTCGAAATAAAAATCCCAAAACATATTAGAGTAAAATGTAATAAACAAAATGAAACAAAATTACAAAAATAAAAATAAGAGGAGCCAGAGTTATGAATTTTTAAAGGTTTTAGTAAAAATAGCACCAGGAAGCTCAAAGTGCCAGTAATGGTCAACGGTCATCATAAAACAGGACCTAGACAAAATTTGACGCTGACTTCGAGGGAGCGCAGGCCAGATACAGCAACCATGGTTGGTGCCAGCCTGCCTAGAGGCGCAACGGAGAGGCAGGACTAGGTGTGATCTGCATCTACTGTAAACTTGATTTAGATGAGAGGCAATATATTAGCATAAACAATTCAAGCAGAATCAGTAACAGAAACCACATCAAAGACAGACATTTGTATAATAACGTTTTCTGGTCTTTTTATTCTCTGATGTGCTTCATAAGATACAACCAGCCAACGCGTTTCGCCCACACTTGGGCTTCTTCAGGGCAGATAAAAACACAACGAGGAAAGAGGTGTATCCTCAAACGTTGGATCGAAAAAGGTTGGATCAAGTCCTAAAGCATATCGATGAAGATCATGGTAGAGAAATAGTCCAAAAGTATACGTAAAATTAATGTACATCAGACGGTATTAGCCGTATATGTATGCGGAGCCGTGTCCGGGAAATGTTCGATAGGCAGCAAAAAGTTGGAAAAGATCTGCATCTACCAGTGATAAGGTAAGCACCATTTGAAGTCAGAAAGGGGCTGGATACAGCCCCAGGCTACCCTTTCAAGCTGATGCAGGACTGGGTACAGCCACCCCAGGCCATCATGAGTGGGAGAGGAGCAGCCCTCCCCACACCCAAGGCCCTTTGTCCACTGTCTGGGAGCACATATCTCACCGCAGGTGAGCCATTCACAGTCATGGGACACTGGCAGAAAAGCCCTTTTGGTTTAGACAGAGAAATGGTAACTTTTTAAAAGTACCATATAAAGTCCGATTTGACCATTATGTTGCATTTTACATTAATATTAAAATAAGTCCTTGAATTATGGTTCTAGCTGCTTCAAAACTAAACTGAAGTTATGCATTATATGTTGTTGTAATGTAGCCCAGTGTTTTCCTATGGGAGCGCTAGCCTTGTTAAACTGATAAATGACTTAAGGGATTTTTCACTGTCAGGGCATGTAAAACATTAAATATACAGACCTTACTTTTTGACTACCATGGACCCTGACCTGTGGGCATTTAGGACCTACCTTAGAGCTACATACAAATATTAAAAAGGACAGTTTAGGCACGGCAAAAAGTCCCTCTTACCAGGCCGGAATGGCAGTTTAAAATTGCACACACAAGCGGTAAGGGCAGGCCTGGAGACATGCTTTGCATGGTTACTGTAGTAGGGAGACACAATGAGTACTGCAGCCCACTTGTAGCATTTAATTCACAGGTCCTAGGTACATATAGTACCATATAATAAGTACTTATAAGTAAATTAAATGTGCGTAATAGGTGTATGCAATTTTACCAGGTTTCGGTAGGAGAGCACAAGCATTTTACTATTGGTTAGCAGGAGTTAAGGGTACAGAGCCCTATGGCCAACAAAAACAGGTTCAGTCACAGAAGGCAAAACATTTCATGAATACCAACCAAAAGATGGTCATGTCCTATAATCTGCAGCATGGCAATTACTGGTATAAAATTATCATACACTTATCAAAAAATGTTCAGAATGTCACTGTGCTAAGTATGTCACATCTTGTGTAACTGAGATAAAGAAAAGGGGACACTGTATTCAATGGAACTAGGGTATAAAGGCCATAAATATAACAGATGTTCCAAAGTCAATCATTTAGGGGAAATTACTTAGACAGATAGACAGGGAAATGCAGTTCAGTGAATCCTGCTAATACAATGAAGAGAATGAAAATACATCAATTATTTTAATGATGAGACAAATCACATCCATTCGGTGACAATTCCAGTCAATGAGAAGGTGCTACATGTGACGGTGCAGTGAAAGTATGCAGGATATATACAGTTGCATAACACAAGATAATCTTGACCAACAGGACAATATTTTAGAATAGAGGAACCGTAGACTTAAACAAATCACAGCATATTCCTCAAAAAGTTCCTTCATTAATGAAAAGTGGTTAAGATATAATAGTCGGGGCGTGGCGAACCATAATGGCCGACGTAAATCCGATCGGCTCCGCGCCAGGTCCTAACAAACTGGTAGCTTAGGGGGCACCAAGTGCCACAAATCCATCTCGACGGCTCGTCCTAAGCACCCGGGAGCTGTGGAGGTGAAAAAAGAGTGAGAACAGTCCCCCTGGTGTGATTTGAGGAGGCAGAGATTTCCCTCACCGGCACCCGCGGCGTAACAAGATGGCGGCCGTCTCTCTGCTCGGCAATGAGGATTTTCGCCGGAGCTGTGGATCCCGCTAAAGAGCCCGCGACCAGTAGGCGGACTGGGGGTGCTGGAGGTCCCGTTCATCTAGCCCCCGGGGGTTGACTACATAAGTGGACTGACGGTGTCCGGCGCGACCGGCTTCCACGCGGGAAGAAGCGCCCTCCCACCGGCGACTTTGGCTGACGGAGCGGGGTCCCCCGGAGGGCCGGAGATGCATTGAGACCCACCCGGCGGCAATCAGCAGCAGCGGTGAGGAGTGGAGGGGTTCCCCTTGCACCAAAGCGGCCCGCCAAAGTATTGTGAGAAACACGGTGCCTGACCCTAAGATGGCGGCGGCCAGGCACCGGTCTAGAGCCTCGTGAGAGGGCCCAGGCTGGAGGTCTCTTGCCCTTAATGAATATCCATAATACAGCGGTCAGCCAACGCCCCGAGGGGGGGCCCTACTGCAAGCGTCAACCCACCCCAAGCTAGATCTGCCTGCTTGACCCCAGATGTGAGAGTCTCTTTGGCAGCATAGTGGAGAAGGGCTGAGACGCCAATCAAAGGAGCCCCCCTATGCTCCAGAGGGGCGCTGCACCTGATGTTGTTCCAAACGGCTCACTGAGCACCCCATGACGGTCCCAGCTGAAAGTGGGGGTCCCTCGACCACGTGAGCACCCCGGTCCTGCGTTAACCGTCTGGACCCGAGAAGTGGCGGGTCACTCACTACACACCCGCCCCTCCATCGTGACGAGCCCTGGTCTCCACAACTTCTTGCCTTCACGCCGCTGAGCCCCTCTTACCTGTGTCGGAAGTTCTCCTGGTCAGCTCGGCTGAGCAAAGTTGGAGGGTCACTGCAGCATCCAATCCCCCATGTCCTTTCCTAAGGCGAGAAAAGCCAGCGCAAGAAGTGTGTGAAGTTCCCTATGCCACCCGAAAGGCACAGCCCTCAAAGGTCTCCAGCTTCTTCTCCCCCGCCACCAAGGGGGCAGTTAGCGACGAACCAATGCGGTCGGACGACGGTATGGCGCTCACAAGAGAGGACCTGATGGCCTCGCTCCGGGAATTCAAGCAGGAACTCAGGGATGACATCAAGGCCGACATAGGGGCCTCCTTCGACGCATTCAAGGCAGAAATGGGGGGCCGGCTGGTGGTTCTGCAATCTGACTATGACTCAATTGGGGCCCGCGCTCTCGACCTGGAGACAATACATCAGGCACTGGAAGACCGCTTGAGACCCTTGGAGACCCACTCCGAAGACCTTCGCGCACAGTTGAAAGCCAATGTACTCTGCTGTGAGGACCTTGAAAACCGCTCCCGCCGGGAGAACATACGAGTGAGAGGCCTGGAGGAAGGGTGCGAGGGCCCGGATTTGGAGGCCTTTATGATGGGGCTCTTCTCAACAGTACTCAGAGATTCTGAACCGGAGGTCAGCCTAGAGAGAGTGCACAGAGTGGGGCCTCGAAGCCCAGGAGATGCCAGAAAGCCCTGAGATGTGTTGGCGAAATTCAGTTCCTTCAAAACTAAGAAGTTGGTCCTCCAGAAAGCACGAGCCCTGGATAGGGTATCCTTTCAGAACACGGAGTGCTCGCTCTACCAAGATGTGGCCCAAGCCACACTCGCCCGGCGCCAACAATTCCGACCCGTCGCTGCAGCCTTAAGAGAAGGTGAGGTACCGTTGGGCATACCCCTTTGGGCTTGCTTTCACACTGGACAATAAGAACTATCATTGGACGGAGCTAGAGGAGACAGCATCTATCCTGGGCATTGCGGTGCCAGCCACAACACACGCAGCGGAGGAGAGGAGAGTGGAGGCGACGACGGGCCTGAAGAAGCAAGGGGGAGGCCTTGGCTCCAGCAGCGAAGGCCAAGCAAAAATACTGTGGGTTGACGAGCTCCTGGTTCTCTGGCGACTAGAGAGCCCTGTTTCACCTGAGTCGATCTGGAAGTCCAGTGGTTCACACGCCCCGATGGGGTCACTAAGATAACCCCAGTCTGGCCTCAGTCCCTCTGTCACTTACACCGATGTGGTGAGAAAGGTTCGAACTTACTATGCCGGCCACAACACTTAAAGAGTTTGCTAGCTACTGGCTTTTTTTCGATGCATACGGATCTGCTATTGGGCCTCGGCGGCGGAATTTGGTCCGCCCCAGACAATGCTCGGAATGAGGTTCTCCTCTGTGTTCGAGGACCCCGGAGAGCAAGTTTTTGGACTAAGTTTGATACGGTTCACTTTTTTTTTTCCTTTTTCCTTTCTGGTTTTCTGGTGTTGCGGTTTATCTTGCTTTTTTTATTACTAGGTTGCTGAGGCAGGGTGGATGGATGGGGGGGGGAATTGTTGGGCAATGCGCAGGGGAGGGTGGGGGGGCCTAGCTGCCCTGATTTTGCTGACGAATGATGGGGATTAACTGTTTGTCATGGAACGTAAAGGGGCTTAACTCCTCTAACAAGAGGCAGCGAATCTGGAAATTCTTAAATGATCACCACATTAAAATTGCCGCCTTCCAGGAGACGCACCTCCTCCGTAAAGAGGAACACCGACTGAAACACAGGGCATACCCGCAGGTCTTTCGCTTTTCGGCTCGCACCAAACATAATGGGGTGGCGCTGCTCTTCCACACTTCAACCCCCTTCCTTCACCACAACACTAAAACGGTCAAAGAGGGGAGGTTTGTGATGGTGAGGGGGGAAATACGGGGCAGACCGTGCACGATTGCCGCGATCTACGCACCAAACACAGGGCAACATGATTTCCTCAGCTCTTTTTTATCTGCTCTGGGGGGGGGTTCGCAAGAGGCGACATTTTACTGCTTGAGGACTTCAATTTGGTTTGGGACCCGTCCCTGGACACCACACACTCCCTTAGGGCAGCAGGAGGGGTTTTCAGCAAACCACTTCAAACAACTTTACGGGGGGTTGGCCTGGTAGAGGTATGGAGGAACGCCCATTCCACGACCCGAGACTATTCCTTCTTCTCCCACTCGCATAGGACATACTCCAGGATAGATTATGCTTTCATAAGTCAGTCCCTTCTCCGTACGGTGATGGGAACCCAGTTTCACCCGATCGGCCTCTCGGACCACGCGCCACTAGAGCTGACCTTAGACTGGCCTGCCACACGCTCCAAATTTGCCAGGTGGTACTTTCCCAACTACTTGTGCAGAGATAGACTCCTCCGAGACGAGCTAAGAAAAGCAATCACAGATTTCTTCGAACCTCAACGACCCGGCGCAAACCTCGCTAGCCAACAATTGGGATGCCTTCAAGGCGGTCATTAGAGGTAAATGCATTGAGTTAGAGGCCACGCTTAAGACGCAACGCAAGGGAGAACTCCTCCTTCTCGAGAGTGACCTCCGCACTGCCGAGAATGCACATAAATCTTCCCCCTCGGTACAAACCCTTCGTAAGGTCACTCAGGTTAAAGGGAAACTCCAAGCGATCTACACTAATGGGGCCGAAAAAACTCTTTTACGCCTCCAAGCCCGTAATTATGAGGGTGGGAACAAGGTGGGCTCGTTATTGGCACGCCAGCTACGAGCCCGACAGGAGAAGAACTACATCAAATGCATAGAGGATGGGAGGGGGTCCTCCACCAGAGCGAGTCGGGGAAGGCTAAAGCTTTTGGGGACTTTTATCACTCCTTGTACATGGCGGACCAACTAGACACGCGTGCCCAAGACCAATACTTGGAGGGCCTAGCCCTGCCCCAGGTGCCCGCCTCCACCAATGAGGAGTTGGGTAGCCCCTTCACCGCTGAGGAGGTTCAAAAGGCGATCGATTCGCTTAAGCTCCAAAAAGCACCTGGCCCTGACGGCCTTAACGCCCACTTCTATCGTACATTCGCTCCGGAACTTGTCCCTCGCCTGGTAACGCTTTCCAATGATATCGCTGCCATGCGTCAGGTGACCCCCTCGATGGGCGAGGCCCTGATCTCTGTCATTCCCAAACAAGGGAAAGACCCCTCTCACTGCGCCTCTTACAGGCCAATAGCGCTCCTAAACCTGGACGCCAAGCTCTACTCAAAGATTTTGGCCACCCGCCTGGAAAACATCATGCCGTTCCTGGTGCAGGCCGATCAAGTAGGCTTTATCAAGGGGAGACAAACCCATGATAACCTACGAAGAGTAGTCCACATTATCGAGAAAGCTCAAAGGAAGGCAATACCCACGGTCCTTCTCGCGCTGGATACGGAGAAGGCCTTTGACCGGGTGGACTAGGCCTTTTTGACCCGTACTTTGCGTCGGTTCGGCTTCGCTGAGACTTTTATTGGTATGGTCAGAGCGAATTATCATGCGCCGCGCTCTAAGGTCCTGGTCAACGGGGTCGCTTCGGAACCTTTCAATCTCTCACGGGGCACCCGTCAGGGTTGCCTCCTATCCCCCCTCCTGTTTGCGCTCAGCATCGAACCCTTTGCGGAGCGCATTCGATCCAACCCGGATATAGGGGAAGTCCCATTTGGCACGCATGAACACAAGATATCCCTCTTTGCGGATGATGTGCTTCTACCAGTCACGAGACCGCAATCCTCTCTCCTGGCGATACAGGCTGAACTCACCTCCTATGAACAGGCCTCGGGCTTCAAGGTGAACCTCTCGAAATCCTTCCTCCTTAACCTTACAGTGCCTAGGGATACCAAGCAGGCTATTGAGGGTACGACCCCCTTCCGAAGTGCCCACAAAGACATTACCTACCTGGGCATAAAACTCAACCCAAGCTGGAGCACCTCTATGGGGATAACTACCCCCCTCTGTTGCGCCAACTTAGAGCGGATTTTGCCAGTTGGCGGACGGCCTACCTCTCTTGGATAGGGCGGATAAACGCTATAAAAATGAACGTTCTCCCGCGTTTACTGTATCTCTTCCAGGGCCTTCCAATCCCCGTGGCCCGGGCGCTTTTCTCCGAATTAAAAGCAATGATCACCAAGTTCATTTGGCAGGGGCAGAGGGCAAGGCTCTCCAACGGAATGTTGACGCGACCGAGGGAGGAGGGAGGGTTGGCCCTACCTGACTTCTTGGGATACTATAGGGCGGCCCAACTGAGGCTGATCACAGAGTGGTCCCTTCGAGAGTCGGAAAAACTCTGGCTCCATATGGATAGACAAATAACAGGGAGAACGATCTGGGACCTCTTGTGGAAACACAAACAGCATCGTCCACGCAATGCCTACATCAGCACACCCACGGCGACCACCCTGGAGGTCTGGGATGTCTTGAACAGATCCACTCCCCACTCCCCTCACCACGTTTCCTTCTTCTTACACGCCCATACACTTCAACCCCGAATTTCCTCCGGCATTATGGGAAGGTTCCTTCGAGGCTTGGCGGGAGGGGGGCAGCCTTATGCTTTCTCACTTGTTTGAGGGGGGGAAACTGCTCTCCTTCCCGGAATGTTCCCGGGCCTTTCAGCTTCAACCCGCTGAGGAATTCCACTACTTGCAGCTTAAACATTGGGTCCTTCAACCGCAGATATGGCAGGCCGCCATCAGGGATTTACTCCCCATTGAGAAATTTGCCCAGTCCAGGGCTTCTTCAAAGGGAACCATCTCCTTCCTCTACTCCCTCATACAGGCGCGGGGTTCCCCACACACCCAGAGACACCAAAGGTTCTGGGATGCACTCTTGGACACCCCACTACAGAAGAAACAATGGTCCTCACTATACAGGGATATTCCCAAGTTTAACCGCTCTATGTTTCTAAGGGAGGCCCACTACAAAATTATGTACGAATGGTACCTGCACCCCCAGAGGCTTCACACCATCTTCCCTAACGCTTCGGACAGGTGCTGGAGGGGATGCGGGCAGCTGGGTGACTTTAGGCACATCTGGTGGGATTGCCCCCACATCAAGCCCTTCTGGAAGGAGGTTCTGGCACAAATTGAGAAAAAATAAGAGAAACCCCTTAATGCCAAAGGAATATGGTTATATACAGTAGTATAAGAAGGGAAATCCTTTGGACTAGATAAATATTCACTAGTAGAGCCGAAGATGAAGACCCTACCACAATCGTGCAACACGCATACAAATACTATCGCAACTCATATACTGTTGGGAAGGCTACTCATACATCTGAAAGACAAACTAGGCGATGTACCACAGTTGTAGAAAAATATCAAAATCTTTTATTAAAAATGTTTTTCAATAGACACAAAGGATCGCAAAAACACAGATCATAAAATTATATAACACAAAATATCTATATGGAATTCATACACAAAAATCTCAATAAACAATTTTAAAAAAACATGTGAGAGTACATAGAACTAGACAAGAATGATATGTCATTAAAAAACAACCCTCCGTGGTTACACAAATTCTAGGGCTGGAGCCCGGTATATCTCACTTCATTAAGTACTCAAAAGGCCCAGACCATGACACAGATTGGGTTGTGTTTAAAGATGCGTCAAACAGATCTTGGGTTACCCGATTCCAGACACACTAGAACACACACTCCTGGGGATCCGGAATCCCAATCTGAAGCGTCAGACGCAAGGGGACCGCTCAGTAATGTGGCTCTGCCTTGGGGCGGCCAAGATGGCCGTTGCGGCAGCTTGGAAGAAAACAGAGGCCCCTTCCCTCACACAATGGCACGCCAGATTGTGGCGGGCATTGGCGATGGAGAGAATGGCAGACATTGTAGAGGACGCCCGTAAGGGGTTTGATTATGTGTGGGCCCCCCTGGTAGAATACTTATCTGAGGGGTTGCCCCTGTTTGCATGTGGTCCGAGGCTACGAGCTCTTCATCTCTTTCATATCTAGAGCTGCCACTGGCTCTCTCGAGCTGCGGAAAGGACTTCGGGGACGGAGGGGCCCCCTTCTCCCTAGACAGTGACCCTTAACAGCAACTATGTGTGATTTTTCTTTATTGACCGTGATACCTTAGTTTAAGTTCTCATGTTCTTATGTTCTACAGGGGGGTGCAGGGGGAGGCGAAGGTTGACCGATAAGGTTATTCAAAATATGCCGATTCCTAGTTCACAAACTGTATAAGAGCTGTTAGCACACTGTACTGTTCGGCTGACATTATGCATTGGGGTCTCCTTCCCCTATATGTTGTTTTGCATTTCTGTGTATTCCTATATCTTTGAAACCAATAAAAAGATATTTGACAAAGATATAATAGTCGACATTTCAACCCCAAGAGCTAATTTAACAGGGCCCTCTGAAGGACAGATGTAGCAACTTGATCAAGGGTAAAGCATATGATGCCATCAATGTCATGCAAGTATTGCCATGGGTGAACACAATAAAAGCCCTTCCCAAAACATAGGAGGAATCTACAAGAAGCGTAAAGAATACTGCCATTGCGCTTTTTCCTTGGGGCCGAGTCACAGCTCCTTAATCTGTAAACGTACTGATTGAAAATGACCATGTAGTAATGAGTTGAATGGCCCTAGACTAGGCCCAACAGTAGAGATGGAATTATCTGCTTCACCTGTCTTTACAACCACAGAGTATGTTATATTTCTTTGCAGACCAGATTTGCTGTTAAAAGCAAGGTGCTGCAAAACTACAATTGTTGAACTTGGCAGCCAGGCTTCTCAATTCCTCCAAGATGGACATTTATACCTTCCACCGGAGTGCATGCATACTCTTAAAGAAGCAAAGACACTAACCATCTTACGCATTTAAATAGAAGACGCTGTGCATCAAGTTTGCCAAGAAGTCAGTTGATTCACTAAAGTGCCCAAAAGAGACCGTACTAGGCCGTGTTTTATATTTCATAAAGTTCAACTTTTAGGTCTCTTTGCAGCTATTACTGCATATAGAAAAAGTTCTTCCCATACTTCTTTCTTCACTGTCCCAGTAGTAAGGATTTTACAGAAGCATGTACAAAGGTTTTCTCTCCAAATAGGTTGGGTTCTCCCAGGGATCTTAACAATGAGCTATTTAAATGAATGCCTTCCGTCTCAAAGCCCCTGCATATAGCTGCAGTTCACCGTTTGTGCTGAGTTGCTACTACTACTTCAGCACGTAACTAGTGTGATGCAGCCCATGTATTTCATTAACCCATATATCACATTTCACAAAAACAAGGCAATGATAAAAATTACCCTCCCTTCCTCCTCAAAGTTATTTCCAATTTTTGTGCCAATCAGATTATGCTGTTCTCTAAAAGCTCTTTCCAGATATTTCCTTGCCAGATGAAAGATCACTCCACACCCATGGAGAAAAGAGAGTTCTTAGATAGTGCCCAGTCAAAACTAAAGATTTAAGGCAGTCTACTCAACTGTGCTCCTTTACATAATACGATGGTGATATCTAAACAGTCTTCAGCCAAGTTGAACCGTATCCTGCATTGTATCAACAAATAAACAATGGGGCCTATTAGCAATAACCGGCGATAATTATCGCTAAGCGCAGTTAGCGCTAGGATAATTATCGCCGGCTATCGCAGGTTTCTATCGCGGAGATAGCGTGCTATCAGCAACGCTTATCTCCAAAGCGATAGAAACCCTGGAGAACAGTGTGAATATCGCTTGAAAACAAGCAATATTCACACTGTGACCAGTGTTAGCTTGGCGATAGGGCGAGGGGGATTTAGCCATTTAATCCACCTCCCATTGGATTACATGGCTAAGTCAGGTCTGGACCAGGCGTTAAGAAACCAGCGCTAAACGTGTTTAGCGCTGGTTCGTTAATCACCTCCCCTGCCTCGCTAATAGGCGATAGCGAGCTTAGCGACTGTTTCCAGTCGCTTTTAGGTTGGGAACGCATACTTTGCATGCCATTAGCGATAAATATCGCTGGCATGCAAAGCGGCACCCAACCCGGTCGCTATCGCCTAGAAGCTGTCGCTAACAGCAGTTAGCGACAGCTTGCTAATAGGGCGTTAGAATTATCGCCGCTTTAGCAGGAAAAAGTCCCGCTAAAGCGGCGATAGTGCCCTTGATAATATGCCCCTATCTCTTCCAGGCGGACTGAGGCCCTAATTACAACTGATGCAGGATTTTTGCATTGGTGTGTACACACCTGGAAGTACCAATTCTACAGGTAGTAATACTTTCAGGATGGGTAAAAAACGAGCCTTAAAAAGTTAGCCCCTATTCACGCATGTTTTCCCACATTTCTGGGCCTCTTTTGTTTTTAGTAGGTCAAACTTCTAAGAGAAAACAGAGTTAACTGTGATTTTTCCGTGGATCTTGAAGTTCCCGATTTGGCCGCTAACTCTTGCTAACAACCTAAAGTGGACTTTCAGACCTCTTGTAACAGGGGCATTAGAGTTCATTCTACAAGGTGAAGATCAGACACAGCCAGGCCTGCTTACAAACATCCCTACAGTGGGAAGGTTCAGAGCAGATACCTGGCAATCAGTTCACACATTTACAAAGCACTAGTGCCTAGGTTCTGACTCTAGGATGGATGCCAGATGGGTAAAGCGTGCCTGTACAACCTATTTGATCAGGAACCTGTATCCTTTATTATCCTTTATCTTTTCTCTGCCTTCAGAATATTGCTCTTCCTGCTTTTGTCTCTTGCTATCATATTCAGTGATCGTGAATATCAATGAAGATCCCATGGCAGAGAAGGGAATGTTGCTTGTTTATTACTCTAGTTCTCCACCGTGGGAACCTTTCTGAACACATGGACGTCTCACCCTTCTACCTGGGAAGTGAGGAGAGTGACCCTCGGTGAACAGCCACAGTCAATTCTAAAGCCTCATTTGAATTCAATAATGAACTGAAATGAAAGGTGTGTGCAAATGAGCCAGACATCTTCAGGGGAAGGAAGTTTATGGTTACAAACAAAAATGCTGCCATTCCTAAGTGCTATAAATAAATGGTGCTATCTCACTATAGCTCAATTTAATGGCATTCAATTTAGCGTTTTCAGAATGATGGAAGACTTTTCAGGCCTCACTGTGATTCAGACTTGTGACATTCAGAGCATTGCATTTCGCAGCACTGAGCACTTACCTAGCTGAATCTTCCTGCAAGTTTTTACGTCGCTTCAGCTTCTGTTGGGCCTCTGAGTGCAAGGCCTGGTCGAAAAGCAGACTCTGCGATCAGAGACTCGTGGATAAGGGCAAAGGATGAGCCCTGTTGGATCTGTGGGAAGGGGTGCTGTGCATAGAGCCTTGTTAAATGACAGGTCTAAAGGTCTAACAACCAGAACACCTCAGCAACAATTTTGGATCTTACGCCACGGGTTGCACCCAGAGAGGACTGATGACTTTTGAAGATCATGTCCAGCAGTCTCTAAGGAAGAGAACCGTCATTAGATCTCGCCGAGGACAGCCTGAGGCTGTGCCCAATGAGTTCTTGGTGTATGGGTCTTTGGTGCAGAGCTTAGACCGAGGCTTGGCCATGCACCTAGAATTCACTGAATTTGTCTGAGGTTTATCAGTGGGCCCTAGGAGTAGGGGTAATGCCTCCAGGTGTCAGAGCTCATTATACTTGGTTGAAGCCTAGGCCCACTGTGCTACAGGGGCTGTATCCAGATAATGCGTCCAGAGGACTCTGAGGGTGTCCAAAGGAGGCTCTGGCCACAGTATCCCCTACGGTGTAGAACTAAGACAGACCAAATACTACATTATGTGCCCAGAGCCTACTAAGACCAGCCCCAGAGCAGCCTCTGCCCTCAGCAGCCTATTTTCCCTTTAGTGAAGGGTCTCGCCTTTGGCCATCCCATCCACCCAGAGATGCTGTGTACAGTGAAAACTTTCATCCAGAAAACTGTAAACCAAGTGTCTGGCTTTGGAGATGTTATAGATAATTTCAGTGGTGATGTGATACATAATGCTGTCAGTGATGCCATTAATATCTGTGCATGTGTGAGGTCATGAGTAGTTCATTTCGGGGGTATTATGGTTGCCATGCTCACCACAACTGCCACATTTAAGATGCCTTTAACTTTTGGTTTATAACTATAACTTCCATTCAATAGTCGTTCTTTAAGGGGCTTTGTTTTTGTTAACAATTTTTATGTTCTCATTTTTGTAAGGAACCATATGTGTCCTTTAACAACTTTTTCATTGCAATTTTTAAAAAATTCGTTATGATTTAGTTTAGTCCTTCGGGCAAAATAACAACACTGCATACAGCCTTTAGTGTGCCCTGAGAGCAGGCGATGGTCTTCAGCCATGCCCTGTCAATTATTATGTGTGAAATGCGCAGTGCGTTCTGGGCACCGAGGGTGGCCTTTGATTAGTAGAACCTGCCACACATGACATTTGATTGTGCATTGCTGGCTCTGCGTGTAGGCCATGGCATACACTCCACTGTTTATGGCCATCAGGCACGTGAAGCGGACTCTTTACACAGTGCATGAATTGTGGCAAACCGCCTGTCCCATGAGATCTCCTTTATGGCCTTTGGCCATGTGCACACTACAGAGCCTATCACCATGGCCTACACCATATCCTATGGCCGCATAGCACATTGCCTGGTTTAGGCAGAGTGTAGTTAGTGACCTTAAGCCACATCCCACACCTATTTGCATATCCCAGCACCAAGTGCACATGAGCTTCGGCATTCGCCGTGGAAGATGGGTAGAAGCCACACCATTTTTTAAAAAGCGTGAATCAGTGTAGAAAAGTAATATTTACAGTTCCCCCAAAGACACCTTTATTTTTAAATAAAAGTGCAGTAAATCACGCATTACCAAATGTTGATGTGTACACAAAGCTCCAGACTTCACAATGACTTCCTTTAATAACCTCGGTTAAAGCAGCCTTCTATTGATCAGGGGCGTGGTTACCATTGGTGCAGCTGGTGCAGTGCACCGGGCCCAGAGGTGGGAAGGGTCCCAGTCTGCCCTGTACCAGCTGATGTTATTTCAGACGCTGTCTTGATTCTTTTTTTTAGACTCAGTGCATGCCAGAGGCTTGGCCGTGCTTACTTTTGAGTGATGGGGGTAATACAGAGGAAGAAGAGGATAAGGGAACAATAAAAAAGATAGAGGAAAGGAATGAAAGAAAATGAGCGGGTGAAAGAACGTGAAGGAGGGCAGGAAAAGGTGACAGAATGGGAGAAGGAAATATGGTTGAGAGAGAAATAGAAAGGAGGTAAGGATAAGCAAAGTGGATAAGGAAAAGGAAGAGATAGGAACAAGAAATACGGAGAGATGGGAGGAAGGAGATGAGGATCCATGGGAGACAGAAGAGGGGAAAAGAGAGTGACTGAGAAAGGAGATAGAAAGGAGAGCATTCGATGGATGATGGAGATGAGAGGAAAGCGGGTTGGAGATAGGGAGGTGAATCGGAAAGACGAGTAGAATGAAGAATTTAGAGACCCATATATTACATTAGTGTAGCAGATGCAGTGACACCGTGGTCCAGGAAGGAGCGACTCCTTCGTGAGAGCGGAGGAGCGTCACCCCCTGAGAAAAAAAGCCCCGGAGGAGCTAAAAAATAAAATGATAATAAACTTTATTTATTACCATTTTATTAGAAGCAACCCGTCCTGAACCGAGTGTCGGGGCGGGCCAGTGCTGCTGAGTGGCAGCAAGGAGCTGTGCACTTGTGTTTAAAGTGCATATGTCTCTTTGGCAAGCCATCTTGTGATGGCCAGCCAGACATGCGCATTTTAAACTTCTCTAACCTAGCTACCTTAGATAGCTAGTTTGGAGCAAGCGTAGGCCTCCAGTGCTCTTAGGAGCGCTTCGAGAGGCGGCTCCCTCCAACCCTGATGCGTCTCTCATGCTGAGAGACATGCCAGGATTGGAGAGTGCAGTTTCCTGGTACTGAGCTTCCAGGAGCGACACCCTAAATATATGCCAGCCGCCACTGGGTCCAGGGGTGTGATGCCCCTTATTTATAGCAGTATTTTAAGTTCGGCTCAAGTGCCTGGTTTCATTGCTTGCACTAGGGCCCATGACCCCAGGGCTACACCACTGTATCGGACTCGAATAATAGCCTATGTTACAGAAGTAAATAGAAAAATAGTGCAGTAACACTGGCTGGTACTGGAGGTCACTGTCAGCATCAAGCTTGCTTCCTGTTACAGCCTTTATTGCAGATGGGTTGTCTGGTGTAACTCCCATTAAGTTAATGTCCTGACCACCTCATACATGACAAACCAAACTGATACTGGTTTAAGATGTTAGATACTGCATTTTGAGCAGCACAATGGCCAACAGATTTAGTTGACTCATCCTATTCCTTTTAGAGAAGTTGTTTCTTGAACCTGTTGAAAAAGTAAAGCCACATCTCACCTACCCTATAAAAGCCAGCAGTATCCTTAAATGCAGGACTATCAGTTGCTGCTGGAGGTACTGACAACACAGTATTGATACGTTTTTTATGATGAGATATGTTAGTGAGGTTAAGGAAGTTGTTGGAAATATTTTGCTTACTAAACTATGTTCTCCTGGCATTGGCCAAATGAGGTCCCCATCTTGGATTGAAACGCAGCCATGTTTTCATCTCTCATTCCGACGCCGCACACAGCAAGTGTGCACTGATGCTTTGTGATGACACTGTTCCAGGTGAGCCTCGAAGGAAGCTGTCTTGCAACTTTAACAATTCAAGGTTCTTCCTTTCTGTATTACTGAAGGTCTATTCATTTTGTGAGTCTATTGTTGTTTGTGTGTAAGTAGGTTTGTACTGTCACATCCAATGACATTAGGTCAAATGGGTGCTCATTGAATATTCATTTAGAGGATGGTGTCTGGATGGGATAGATGGTGCTGCATTACATTCTGTAGTCTGATTTGTTCAACCTCTATAACAGTTTCATCACCTTATGCTGACAATGCGATTTTCACTGTGCATTTTGCTATAAAAGATGCCCATTCTGGAACCCAGCCACAGGTTAAGCCATTTTCACTGTGCATTTTCCTATAAAAGATGCCCATTCTGGAACCCAGCCACAGGTTACTTGCCCAACTAAAGCGAGTACACCTATTCCAGTCTGTTTTAGGGTTAGGACTTGGACTATTTTGTCAGGTTTATGCTGCTGTATTTGATCGATCCTTACTCTAATTCCCTATATTGACTGAGTACCTTCATTTTTGCTTTCTGTAATAAACCTTAATTTTTTCAATTTTGCTATCTCAAGAAGGCTTATTCAATTGAAATGCAGCTTGATTTAATTGGCCGGATTCTGATTTCTGTTAGGGGCACATTACCCCATCTATTTTTGAGGATACCACCACCCCCGATCTTCCGAAAGCACTTTATCTGATACCAAATAGTCAAAGATAGCGAAGACAGTGGCATCAGGGTACAAATACCTCTCATTTTCTGTCATATGTTTCTCAGTTGTCATTTGGGCCAAATCTTCACAGCCATGTCTTCTGCTCTGTGTCATGTTATGATATGTGATTTTCTCTGATGTAATCATCATGGGACTGGCCAAGTGATACAATTTCTATGATGTCACCATTATGCTACATAGCGGGTTTGCTATCTGAACCCCCCCAACCCCCCACACACACACACAATTGTTTTGTGTGCTGGTATGCGCTCCGGACCTTTTGCTTTTTTAAAAAATGATTAATGTATTTGCTGTTGTGGCTACGCTGGACTTACCAGCCAGCAATCAGTGAGGCAGCGTGAGGACAGCTGTCAGCTTCTTGCTTCCATAACTGCAAGGTTTTCAATATACATATGTATGATATTTTCGCTGCATTCTGCCTAAGTGTAACAATTACATGCCTGACATTTTGAGTGACAATTTATTGCAAGCAGTTGAAAAACAAAACTGGTGCAATGCAGAAATAGCCAGTGTTGTTTTATTCTTTGAATTTGGGCTCCCTAAATTCTGCATTTATTACTGTGAATAGTAAAATGAAAATCACCAAAATAGAGGGGAAAACAGGATAAATGTAACTTCTCTAATCTAAAATGAACTCACTTAAAATCCTCGAGTTCGTATCAGGCGCCAGCATGCTCTCCTTTTTGTGGCGTGGGACTGTCCTATATAGAAATATAATGGGCCATATATAGTTTCATAGGGAGGAAGCCCTGCTGTGAGTCTGCATGGCTTCCACCGTGCCATACTCACAGTCTGCCCACCCCTTTAGAGATGGAAAAAGTGCAGAGTTTTCACCAGCGCAGTCTCAGCTGGTTCCACTAAAGTAAACCCATGAACTGGTGACTTATTTGCCTAGTTAGGGCAACTTAACCTCTGCTATGTTACCTATTGCCGCGTGAGGCGTGGTGGTCCCATGCAGGGATTTCAGTTGCTGGACACCGCGTTCAAGGAAAGAATTGTTTGTTTGTCAGGGCTGCTGATTGTTTGCTTTACATAAACAAACTACCACTTTGGAGGTTTGTGTATAACAAACAGAAATACTAATAATGGTGACAATAGTAAGGCGCCCCCTCTGCATTTTGCTGTGCCAAAGTTGGAGCCGCCAGTGCAGCAGCTTTAGCGTAGGCTGAGAGGGGAGTGGAGCCGACCGCCTGGCTTTTCCCACCATTCAAACTCCCCGCAATCACCCGGGGGTAGGAATCTGAATCTGTGTGGATGTGCTCCCACACCCTTTGTAAGACCACTGGCCTGGATCGGAGGTTAGCGGGCAATAAAGTGGGATACAGCCTTTCTCCCACACACCCCTCACAGGTACCCCAGTCTTGTCCAAGAGCATGGCGTTAAATCTCTGCCTTTGCCTCCCCACCTGTATCACTCCACACTTCCCACCAACAACAGCCTCTCAACAAGTGTTTACAGTCCTATGTCTTTGTGGTGGGTGGCTGAGTGAAATGATGCTTAATACTGTCTGTGGCAACTGATGCTTTTTTTCTAATAACTCAATTTTTTAATTACATTTTCGTATAGTAAATGTGTTTCCCAAAATTCGTTGGAGCATTGTTACATGTGACCCAATGAGCATCTCCTTCATAGAGTTACATGTATTGAAGATTGCAATAGATTTACACAACTAATGTTTTTTAAGTGCATGGGGCCTTTAATGCATATTACTGTGTGGGGATATTAATGCTTGTTCCTGATTTGGGTTATTGATGTGCCTAGAGAACCCACCTCACTCCCTAGGTCAAGGGCGTTGATGGAGCCATCTCTTTCTTTTATACACTATCACTGGTTGCCTTTTCATTAACAGGCGGGAAGCCATTGGCCTCACGAAAAATGGGACACCATCTACTTTGGCCAGAGTTTGAGTCCTTATATTCTTAACTCCCATAAGCCTGCTGTTTTTTGTCACTCGTAAGTCTTCTGCCTCACGAGTGATTGCTCATTTCTCCCACCCTATGTTAGAAGTTTAGAAGGACATATGCATCTTCGTTTTATTTAGGTTCATTCATACCGAAAGTGCTCTTTTTTGAAACATTTTTGCCATTTTCACACTTCTGTGGTTGCCCTGGTCAGGTCCATGTTTTTTTCCACAGGGATTGTCATCACATCCTACAACGCATCTTCAGTGACAATCACAATCTACAATGCATCCTCAATGACTGCTGGGAAAGAAATGTTCTTGCAGTCAATCAGATTAATGGAATCCTCATTGGGCTCTTCTGGGATCCGTGACTCTTGCTTTGCAGAAAGGGCCCCTAATCAAGTCAAGATGTTTTCCAAACTGTTTATTGTGAAATAAGCCTTGGATCCCGACTTGTCTGATGCCAATACCGACCTCACCGGCACCATCTAGATGACATTCCTCGACAAGAATGAGCAAGTATTGCCCATGCTGCGCATTAAGAAAAGAAGTATCAAATCTCATGGTTTTTTTTGTAGCACATTCTAACTGTCCATTTGGTCTTCTTATGCTTGTCTTAGGTGTCATTGTTGTTTAAGCGTGGCATTAAGTATCTTTGACCCATCTAGTGTCCTCCTTCATTCTTCAATTGCTAATCAAGTTTCAGAAAATAAACAAAACGTAAGAACTCACAGAACACCTCAAACTATGCCTAGATGTTTGTCCTTTTAATAATCATATCATTGCAGCCTCAAATGTATACATTTCACTGAGGCGTAGCAATCCATTCCTTCATAGCCGCTGTCATGACAAAAAGCATTGATAAACCTTCAAAATCCAATTTCTACATAGATTTCGTGAAAATGTACTATGACTCTTGTTGTGGATTTATAGAATCAATTGTCCCAGTGGCCAGTATCCCTCCAAGGTTAAACTACTGATTTTCTGGTGGACGAACAAGGAACGACTCTTGAAAAGAGTGAATTTACTTTGTTTTATAGATAGAAACCATTTTTTTCTTGAAGTAGAATGCTTTGGCAGTTGGTAAAAATTGTTTTATGATTTCTATGTTTAGGTTTTGAGACATAAATACTCAAGTACATTGTTTTCATTTAATTTCATAACCACTAAGCTAGAGGTACCATGAATTATTTTGAAATGAGTGGTAAAGCTCCAGGATTTATACATCCTGCCTCCAGCAGCTCTTTCATGGGTACCAAATGATTTGATAATAAATATGTGTGATGTGTTGCCAAATCCCTCTTTCTCATCTTAGAGGCTCAAAGGGTCACCACTTTTTCAGCAGACTCTTTAGGCGATCTGAGTGAGTATACATCGTAGCCTTTAACTCTAAAACCTACTGTTTTTCCCATTTGAATGATGAAGTCTCTCAAAAGAGAACCAACTGTTGGGCCCACAGCTTTCAAAGGCTTCTCCCTATGTGTATAGTTGTTCACTATCATAGAAATTATGCCAGTCTTGGTTAAATTTGATTGTGATTTGTGATAGAGTCTTGACCCCTCCCCTGCCCTTCTGGGTAATCCAGTCTCCGTTTGACTCAGATTTTGCTATCAGTTGCAAATTGATGTGCAAGGCAGATGAATCCAGATGCAAGTTTGTAATTCGTGAGTTTATGGGTGCATTGGTATCTTTAGAGATTTGTGGCTTGAAGCCCGGTCTGAAGACAGCCTTTACCACCACCTGTGTATGAATGTACAAAAGTATAATCATCTGGGGAGGATAGAACTGTTCTGACCCCTTTTTTCATTGAGGCAGTGGTTCCCAAACTTTTTCGACCCGCGGCTCCCTTGACCCATTGGCCATTGCCCGTTGCTCCCCACTGTTATTTTTTTTGGAGGGTGGGGGGGATGTAAGCCTGGCCTCGGGAGTACTTGCATTTTTCTCCCTGAAAATAATTGGGATGAAGCTGATGAAGGTATTATAATCATATACGCAGGGTGTTTCGTTTTACTAAGGCGGCGCCTCTAATATAATATTCCTAGTTACACTTCTTTGCCCATGCCTTTTTTAGATTACCCTCTCTAACTTTTTTATCCCACTTACAGTGCTAGATAGCACCCCTATTCATGTATGCCCAATTGCCAAAGTGTTTCTGCGCTTGAAGGATATTTGTATGCACTTCCATTTCTACCCATGTCATACGTGCCAACACGCCTGTCTCAGCAGGGTGACTCACGATTTTGTAAACCACATACAGCTTTATTTTTGCTCTCTCCTCCCTAAAATTGCCTCCAAATCAATGCAAGTAAAATAAATTCATCTGATTTTTTTTTTTTTTAAAGTCCCTCTTTCTTGCTTCCAAATGTTGGCATTATGCCGTATATGGTGTTTTACTTCCCTGTGCTCAAGGAGAGAGCAGGCCTGTCTGGAAATGTGTGTGTACTGAAAGAAATGTGTACTGGAAGTACCTATGATTCAAGTACAAATGTTAATACTTAATAATACTTAGTGTGTTTAATAGACAGGACAACTGTACTTTCTTGATAACTTGCATTGGTGTAAAATGCATTTGGAAAAAAACGAAACTATTGACGGGTCTAACAAAATAAATCAAGCATCTTCCGCCTACTTTGGGAGTGTTGGAACGTGAGGATCCAGTGAAATATGGAGGTCATCTCCCTCAACATGCCATCAATTAAGCACTACGTTTACAGCTTTAGGCATGTCACTTGCAAATCATCGATATCATGCGTTTAAGTCTATTTAGTTTAACTGAAGCCAACAGACCCTTCAACATTAAATGCATTAAAGTGCTTGGTGCGCGGCTCCCCAGGCTAGGTTTGGCGGCTCCCCAAGGAGCCTCGGCGCACAGTTTGGGAACCACTGCATTGAGGTATAGGTTTCTGCTGAATTTGAAGAGGTTGAAAATGTTGACAGATCTTCCATTATATAGTTCTTCTTGGAGATCGCCTATAGGGTGTTTGCCAATGGCCAATTACCCTGAATATTTTAATTTTATCTTTGAGAAATACCTCCAAGTGATCACAGGTTTATGAATGATACATGAAATTGCTCCCGCTGCTGGAGGGAAAGCTAAAATTACGACATTTGGAGTTTTGAACCCTTAGGTCTTTGTTCATTTGTTGTGTGCCCCTTTTCAGAAGCTTTCTGCTCCTGAGTTACAAACTGCATAGAAGAATGTAGAGAAGAGGCCTTTATGTCCTGCTCCAGGATTGCTTTTTTGAAGACTCCTAAGCCTTCGTCTGAAATATTAATTGTAATCTTACTCTTTCTAAAGCATGGTTCATATATTATCATGACACTATCATAATAAGTGCATTTACAAATAATAGAGTAATTTCCTATATACATCTTAATTGATTATGAATTCTTACACAATTGCCATGGGTTTTATACAACTCTCGCTGCCACAGGTGTGGCCCCAGGGTACTTGCAACCTCCTCTTGGAAATCACACAGATGCATGCATGTGTGGACACGAGGGTGATGGTTTGTGAGACCTACATGTGGCACATGTCATCAAATCATCTGCAGTGCGTTCCACTTGCATTCCAGGCAGTGTGTGGGAGAAGGTGTAGAGAGCCTCCGCAAGTTCCTGGCAAATTGTTGCTATAGTGGCAAGGAGGACATTGAGGGCCTCAAAATGAGGCCCCTTGCGCCGTCGGAACATCACTTTTGTGACGTTCCGTGGCGCAGGAGACTGCCCCATATTTACGAGGCAGTGGCGTAACGAAACTGGAGGGGGCTCCCCTGCAAGGTACGTGGAGGGGCCCCCTCCAGGCTCAATCAGGAGCTCTCCGGTCGGAGTATTGTGCTGAGGGGTTCCCCTGGAGCTTGGGGCCCCCCCGCACCGTGGGGGCTGCGGGGGCCTGTGTTACACCCCTGTTACGAGGCAGCACTAAGCCACTTTTTTTGGCTTAATGCTGCCTCGTAAATATTGTCCTTTTTACCGCAGTTTTCTGTGTTAAAGGGGCGTGCAATGGGTGTTGCTGGGGGCGTTCCCAGCAACACCCATTGTTCACCCTGTTCAAAATGTGGCGTGAAATCCCAGTTAGTTTTAAGAATATTTAATCAGCAGGCTTAAGTCACTGAGCACGGATTTTGGGACATAGTGTGTGCTGTTGTGGGTGGACCTCCTGGGAGCAGTCATCTTCTGCATCTCTGTTTCACCGCCTCGATGCGTCCCCCCTTTCTCAGTGCAAAGGTGTTGTGTTAGGATTAATAAGGCAAAGAGTGACAGAGAATGTGAGAGGGAAAGTAGGAGAGTAAGTGTGAGAGGGAGATGAGAAAAAGTGAGAGAGGAAGAGAGAACACTCAAGAGGTAGGCATTAATCCATTGTGCAAGAACCATATACAATATATAACTAAAATAATACAAGTGATCAACATGAGCATAAGCTGAAAAATGAACCTTCTGATGCAATATCCGTGGCGGAGATAGACATGGGGAGCTGGACAGCATATAGACAACTGAGAGGCTTGATGGGACTTGAGGAGTTCCATGCTCCTTGTACACTCAGTATGATTCTGGACAACTGCCTTAGTTGATCTGAGTTATATTTAGCAAGTCATTCAAAGAAGAGCCCTAATTTAAGGCTTTAAACTGTCATGTCTTTGTAGCCTTAGATATTTCTTTTCTGTCTGATGCATTAACTTGGGAGATAGCTATACTGTCTGTAACCTGAGCTTCTAGGTCTGATGTCACCTGAGGGATAACTTGCTCTCTTCAGGCTTCTATATCTAAAGCTCGAACCTGCAAGATCTGTGTTACCTGAGATATAACCCTGTGTTACTTCAGATATACGGCAGGTCTGCTGTCTGGGGCATGAGCCTGTGAGATTCGTGGAACCTGGGATATGTAGCTCATCTAAGTATTTGGGCAACTGTGGGGATTGCCCCGTCCTTTAAAGCCAATGTCCGGAGGACATGTCCTGTTAGGGCACGGAGTGTGATGTATGATCTGTTGGCTGAGCTCCGGGCCAGGCCAGGGCTTTCAGCACGCTGAGAGACCGATCGGCACCCTAAAGAATGGGGAATGGTGGGCTATTATCTACTGCTTCTTTGGGGACCTGTTGGTACCTAGAGGGTTTTGCACCAGCTGTGCCAGGCTCCAGAGAAGAAATTGCTATGGAACTGTGTTGCAATCACTAATTTAGGTTTGCAGTGTGACACCTTCTAAGCTGATAACACAGACGTCACTTCAAGAGCTTTCTGAGGCAGACCATTAACTGGGATCATCCATGTAGTAAGCCTGGCACTGATCGCTCTGGTGCTGGGGGTGTGCTGTGGCGGGCGGCCTGCCAGAACTGAGCTGAGGTTTGTGGATCTATATTGTCTCCTAGTACACCCAAGCCGTGGCAGTTAGAGGTTATAGGCATGGGCCTAGGCATGGCCAAAATCTTTATTACATGACTACAATCTCACATACATTCTGATTATTGATTTTCACATACTTGCATCATTTTGTTTTCTCTTACTTATGCTTTTTCATGTAATTTTCACACATACTAGATTAGTTCGAGCAGAAAAAATCTTGTGGGGATTGTGAAAATGGGCTTTTGCAGCAGTAGCATCTGCTGGACAAGCAATCTTAAATAAGTGGTAGCAAAATACATTGGGGAAAACTTTGTACATTAGGGCATCAAATGCTTAAAATTTTCATATAAGTTTCTCCTGTGTGTAGTATAAATAATGCGAATAATTATTAAAAAAATAACTTGTATCTCAGTTGGAGAAAAATTGCTATTTAATCCAGCTTGATCCCTTGAGAAACAGGGGTCACAAAGGAGAAGTATACCTGCACACCTGCATGCGAAACATGGGCTTTGGTGACATTTTGCAGAGCACGCTGATACTTGCTGAAAGAGTTGAAGGTGCAGCCATGACAACAGCAGCAGAGCAGAAAAAATGAATACCCGAAGACTGCATCTGCGGCCAAATGCAGCCTGTGGATGTCTGGATGATACTGCTAACCAAAGAGTACCCCTTCTGGAGTTTGTAACATCTCCATAAGGAAGTAAGGGGGATCTTAAATGCACCACACTTGTGTACCACTCCTACTCGGTGGGAAAGGGAAAAAAACATTTTCTTTATACAACCCTCATACACTCTAATAGTGGCATGCTTCATCATTGGGTTCACCCTGACTCCTAACGGTCAGGGTGGGCTCAACCATATTCCAGGGAGCACTTATGAAGACGGTTGATTAGGAGGCGCAACTTTAAAGATACAATTCCTCACCCACTCCCAAAGACAATGGAGAGAGAACTAGACAGGGGACTCTTGCATGAGGACAATGGGAAGATATTTTTCTTAGGGTACATAGAACGTCCACAATCTCCCACAATAGGATTCGATCTGAAACTGACGTTGTGATAGTACTGTACTCCAGTGAAAACGCAAGCCTGGGACAAGTGGAAATCCAATGCCGGAGAGGGTGCTGGATACAGGGCACCTTTTTATACATCTTTTTTTGGCGATGTCCATAACTATGGTAGTTCTAGGAGATAGTGCTAAAAATGATAGACAAGATTTACTGTGTCGCTCTACCCATGTCGCTCCCCACAGTTGTCCTGCTGAGGGCTCCTGTAGCCGATGCATTCCAATTACACTTAAAGAGGGGGAAACAAATAGTTCTAACTCCACTTTCAACCCAAAAAACGATAGCTGCTCTGTATGGCAAGAACACTTTAGACAAATGGTGTAACAAAGACCCCACAGCCCCTGCAGTACAGGGGGCCCGAGCTTCAGTGGGCCCCCTCATCAAAATACCCTGGCATAAGAGCTTCTGAGTGAGTACCGAGGGGGGTCCCTCCATGTACTTTGCAAGGGGGCCCCCTTAAGTTTCATTACGCCAGTGCATTAACCTAACCCCCTTGAGCTTTTCCAGCCCCTGACTTTTCACTAACCCTAGCTCAGTCTCTTCCATCAAAGAGAACTAATGAACCTTTAACCCTAGCTTCTTATCGTGGCTCTTTATGAGCCCTATTTAGTTCCATCACAAGAAGATAGCACAGATGGGATGTCTCTTGTGGTAAGGTTTGAGTCAAGGGAAGGAAGAGGGGATGTTGAATGACTTTATATTGGTTGCAAAAAGAGGGAATAAGGGAGAGACGTTTTGACTTCTCCCCACAAGCCCAGTTTGGTATGTTGGAGAGCTAATTGAGTACCTAAAACTTTCCTTATAAACAGTTAAACTATAAAATGAATACTTATTCTATCTGAAGCCCTTATGGATTAACTTGGCTCTCTGAGTCTCAAGGCTATATATTCTGTGTCTCCTGGGCATACCTCTGCTGTCCTGTAGTTAATGCTAATCTGGTAGGTGGAAACATTTTTAGGTCTGGTGTTAAAATTATATTTATAACATTCTTAATGGGACTTTCCGCTACCTCAGTTTATCCATTGGTCAGTTGTTGTTTCATTCACATTTCACTTCCGCCCACTACAGTGCATGACATGGGGCAATGGGTCAGCCTACTTAAGCTCGCTCCTGGTTATCTGCACACAAAATAGTTCCCTTCAGTGCCAGTGTTTTTATTTTTACTTATACTTACTTTAGTGTTGTCTTTGTGGTAGACCCTGATGCAGTAGCGGCTCCTGGAGGGAGTGCTGCGGGGCGGGGGAGGGGCAGGGTGGGGGGTAGTAAATCACGGAATATGGCCGAACGGAGGTAAGTACATAAATAAATAAAACAAATTACATTGCGCACGCTGCAACGCCAAATGGCGATGCAGCGTGCGCAATGTTATTCGTTTTGTTTATTTATTTATGTACTTACCTCCGTTCGGCCATATTCCGTGATTTACTACCCCCCACCCTGCCCCTCCCCCGCCCCGCCCCACTGCCCCGCAGCCCTCCCTCCAGGAGCCGCTACTGCCCTGATGTGATAGCATGGCCCTTCTGATGCACATTCCATCTTTATCAGATCCCATCTCCTGCCTATGCTGCTGTAAATTGCTTTTGGAGTGTTTTGCTTTTATGACTGCTGCTATTTCACACCATACCAGATCAGATTGTGTCCATGTAAAACCATTCTGTATGAAGGTATCCTCATTTTAAGATTTCTCTTTCTATCCTGCCTTTATTTCCTTATCTCTTTCTTTCTTTCTTCCCTTCTCTCATTGTTTTTTTCTTGTTCTCTTTTCTTCTTTTTTCTCATTCTTTCATACTTGTCTTCTTTCTTTCTTTTGTCTTCATTCTTTCCTTCTTTCATTCCTTGTCTTTCCTTCTCTAGTCTTTTCATTCTCTTTCTTTCTTTCTTACACTTTCTTTCTCTTTCTTTATTTCTTTCTCCTTCTTCCATTCTTGCCTTCTTTCATTCCTTCTCCCTATCTTACTTTCCTGCTTTAATCCCTTCTTTCTTTTCATTCCTTCTCTCTTTCTCTGTCCTTCTTTCTTTCCCTCCCCTTCCCTCTTTCCTTCTCTTTTATTCTTTGTTTGTTTCTTTCTTTCTCTTTGCCTTTCTTTCCTTCTTTTTGCTTTCTCTTTCTTTCTCCTTTCATTTTTGCTTTCTTTCATTCCTTCCTTCCTTCTCTCTTTCTTTCTTCCTTTCCCCATTCCTTCTTGTCCTTTCCTTATTTCCTTCCCTCTTTCCTTCCTTGTTTCCTTCTCTCTTTCTCTCCTTCTCTTTCTTTCCTTCTCTCCTTCCTTCTCTTTCTTTCTTTCCTTCTCTCTTTCTTTCTTTCTTTTTTAGGACTGAGTTAGCCAAGACCTTTTGATTTTACTAAATTTATGTCTATCACATAGTTACTTATAGGGTTTTCAACCAGACTTCATCCATTAGTCTGTGATTGATGCCATTCACATTTTTCTTCCACCCACTCCAGCATGCCTTATGGGGCAATGTACCAGCTCACTTCAGCCACAGGCTGACTTACTACTAGTTATTACATGCTGCCCTTTCACAAGGAACACATCCAAACACAAAGTAGTTCCCTTCAGTTCCAGGAGTGCTTTGGTAATGTGAGGTTTTTGACACCTCAAAAACCTTTTTGCCTGCAGCAAATTTTTTTTTTCTTTAGATTGATGGGGGCCCGGCATATTCCCAAACAATACAGTTTTGCAAAAACCATGACAAAACAAAACAAGAATTGCCAGAAGGCGGAAGGCAACACCAGATTTATTTTCTTTGCGAATGCTTGTTATAGGAGTAGCTGAGTGTATGCTTCGTCTTTCGCAGAGCTTTCAAACTTGCATTAGTTTTAGAAGAAAACTATGAGTTTTAGCCGACAACAATACACAAGGGTAAATACAGGCAAGCCACTTTTGGAAGAGCCAATATCCCTCTCAACTGCAGTCCCCTTGGAGGTTCACTGTCACCCCTGTTTCTGTTAGGGATTGTGGTAGGACTCTGACCCCGCAGCGGATACGGGGTACCCAGAAAAAAAGTATCTCTCTGGTTTTGGCAGACTGGTTACGGACAGCTGCCAATTATTAGTGACCGTCCCTTAAGCGCTCCCCTCTAGATGGAGAGGTAAGCCTAGACATTCTGTATCACCAAACTCCAACAAGTGATTTTTCTGACAGGGACTACCATCTCCCCATTAATTTGTAGTCTCACCAAATTACTGGTTCCTAAGTATCAGAAGCCCCTTTTAAAAGTCCTGGGCTTGCCCCTTCTCTGATCCTCTTTTTATAAGAGGCATAGTCTCAACTCGGGTCCACATCACTAAATCCTTTAATTCCAGCAATATGCAGAAATGGTACATATATTTATTTAACTTAATTTAATAGGCTATAAAACACTAGACGTTTGCCAATTTAAAACAAAATTACCTTTGGCTTGACTACTCAGTAACTGTTCCATGTATTCTAGGTCTAGAGAGATTGCAGCCGGGCTACTAGCGTGGGGAAAAGCACAGCCCAAAGAATAAGAAACAATAATGAAATTGAATCAGCGCAATTGGGGCAAAAGCAGAGATGAAATAAGCTGCAAAACCCCAAATGTATGGTTACAGTGTTTCGTCACGTCCAGCAAAAATAACAAAACGATAATAATATTATGCAGTTCTGTCTAAATATTTGAAACAACATTTAAAAAAAAGAATGAAAGGGCAAGCAGAAGGAAGTTTTTTTTCGAAAGGTGGGATGGAGGCGAAAGGAAGAATAAAGAATTTAAAACAGGTGAAAAATACAAACAGAAACGATTTCTTGCTAGTTGCATGTTAGGGAGTGGAGGAGAACAAGGCTGGGCCAGTGCCTTATCTGCAACTGTCCTAGTCCTCGCTTGTGTCCTACCACTGGGTGACACCCAAAGCTGGAAAAAGCATTCATAAAGCCTATTGGTCTCACCTATGGGACATATTTACTTTGCCAAATTGTGTGCGATTGTGTGCAGCATGAAAAAAGAGTAGAAAAGAAAAATAAAGCCTCAGATGCAGCAGTGCCATTTTGTAGGCGCACACAACAGGCATGCGCACATCTACAAAATAAGGTAGGCACGTTGGGGCATATTTACAACAAAATGTCGGAGCGCGGAGTTGCCCCAAATTTGGCAGCACTGACATTTCTAAAACGCAGGGATGCTCCGGATTTACAACAATACAGCGTACCCCTATTTTTTCCCTAGCGCTGGTGCTACAATTAGCTGCCTAGCGCCAATGCAGGCACCCTTGCAGCATAGTGCAAGGGTGCCAGCGTTGCAGGGAAAGTTTGTTTATGTGTAGAAAGGTGTCCCTTCCTGCTCATAAACAATCAATAATGGCGATTTGTTACTTCTATGTGTACTGCATTCTGCAGCACACATGGAAGTAGCAAATAGTCATTAGTTAATGATTGTTTATGTGCAAGAAGGGACACCCTCTTGTACCTAAACAATCATTAATGGTGTTTTGCTCTTTCTATGTGTGATGCAGAATGCAGCACACATAGAAAAAAAAAACGAGGAGAAATAAAGTATTTCTCCTCGTTGAGCCATTCTAATGCCTGCTATTGCATGGCGTTAGTTTTTGGCGCTGCCTCAGATTTACAGATCTTTGTAAATCTGGGGTAGCGCCAAAAAGCAATGGGTTTTGCGGTGGAACGCCCACAGCAACACCCATTGCACGCCCCTTTCACTCAAAGTGATGCATGTAAAGAGGCTGTATTTACAAGGAGGCGTTAAACCACAAAAAGTGGTTAGTGCCGCTTTGTAAATATGAAGATGGGCAAAGTGCCAGTCGCTATAAGTAACATTCTGATAGCGCTATCCCCATTGTGAATATCCCCATTTGTTTTTCTTTTTTTTTTACTGAAGCAGGTAGTATCAGAATGCTTTTAAAGAGGGTGTGAGAAGTAACAAAGGCGGAAGCCGCACAGATGGTGCTGGTGTGAAAAGTAACACAGAGGGCGAGGGTGGGGAAGCAACACAGTCAGGAGTAACATAGAAGGTGGGAGGGGAGCAACATGGAGCATGGGGGAAAGAAGATAAGCACAGGTGAGAGAGAGGAACTTGGAGCTGGTGGGCGAAGCACACAGGTGAGAAGATGCGGGTGAGAGGACAAGCAAATGAGGGTGAGTACAACAAGGAGGGTTTGTGGAGAAGCACATGGGTGAGTGAGCAACATTGAGCGCAGCAAAGGGGGTGAAAGAAGCACACAAGGGAGACAGCTGGAAAACACTTGCACTGACATGTAATGCATATCCAGAAAGAAAAAAGTAGTGAATGAAAAGTAAGCAATCAAAGGATAAAAGTAATGTGGACATGCTTTATGGGCGAGACAAAGACACAGACTTTACACAGGATCAGCTCTCAACCCAAGAATGATATCAAGGAGTTCTATGCTGTACAAAGAATAAAGGGCCACATGTACGACGGTTTTTAGCAGTCGCAAGCAGCGAATCGGGCCATTTGCGACCACTAAAACGGCCTGTAGCATGTATCAGCTCTATTTTGCGAGTTGGCAAATTGCGACTTGTTTCATGAATATTAATGAGGCAGGTCCCTTGTGAATCATTTGGGAATTGCAAACAGCATCTGAGACACTGTTGTACATTTCATTTTGGGAATCGCTAATTGAGAGTTGCAAAAAATCGCAATTTGCAAGTCGCAAAATTAAAGAGTCATGCATGTGGCCCAGAGTTTCTACTATGTTATTTCCTCACTAAGCCATGTTGAGGACCTTAAAATTACCCATACCCCTCTCTTTATTCCGACTTATCACGGTGATACCCCCAGGTCTATCTCACTTAATTTCCATTTAATCCTCCCATTTTCTTAATTTCACCTCCTCCTAAATGTATTTGCCTAGCATCTGCATTTTTTCTTCCAAATGTCATCAAGGATCCCTTATCTTGATATGTTTGTGAACAGGTACCATAATATCCACAAAAGCTCTACCCTCTCTGCCTCTTGAGTTTGTGGCGACCCTGCCTTTTGAACCTACGTCACAATAAATGTTGCAGTAGTTACCTCCAAGGTAATCACAACTTTAGAACTGGTAATATAACACTGGCACACCCTCATGGTGTATATCAGGGCAAATTGTTCTGCCACATGTAAAGTGAAGGCAGTTTGTAACTTCTGGCCCCCTCTAAACAGAGCCCTCAACTTGTAGAAGATGGAGTCACAGGTAGAAGAGCGCATGAAGACCAAAAGTACCATTGATTCTTCGGCAGTAAAATCATCAATGTGAAAGCACACAGTGTATGAGTCAGTACTGCATGTCTGAATGAATGACTGCTGCTTTGCTTTCTCATTCACACCGCCTAGTTCCTCATACACCCACCACTGTCTTGCCAGAAGTCAGCGGATTTACTTTCAAGAAATAAAAATAAAATAAATCACTCCCCTTATTTGAGTATGAGAGGAAAAGAGATTCCCTAGTGACCTTCATGTTGCCTGTACTCCTCTCAGCAGTGACTGGCATTCCCTCTGGCTTGTTAATGGTGTGCACTAGATTTGAGTGTGCGGATAAACTTCATTATTACGGTCACGTTTTAATAACATTTTAACTCTTTTTACTGACACTTATTTGACACGGATTAATGTCACAAAGATGTTGAATTGCAGCACTTTCTTATGTGGGTGATCAATTCTCCTCTATCTCCAAACCTGTTTTCACTGCGTCTGGATGTTTGCAACTGGCAAGTTTGCTTATTTTTACAAGCTCAGAGGGTAATCACAGGCCTCACCTAGGCCTCACCTCTTTGATGAGCAAGCTAGGGGACACAGGGGGGCTTCCGAGGCCAATGACCTGCTTCGCCCACCCGTGCGGCCTCGTAAAATGCCTGAATTTGCTTCTATATAATTAAAAGTGTCTCGACCTCTTGCCAGGGAAACGTGGAGGCAATCTGTTCACCTCATCTCATGTGCCATTGCACACACTGATGAGAAACTCTTCGCCTTTTCTGATCCCCATCTTACCCTATTTGTATTCTTGTGCACGATGCAGTGTCATTCAGTTCCCCCTCATCTTCCCACCTTATTATGCACGTACACATATGCCCACATTTTAAACCTGTAAAGTGGGAGATTCTGAAAAAAAACGAGCGGGGGGGTTGTATTTTCACACACTGACTTTTATTGAGGCAGAAGCTATTTTAGACGGGAGACAGCTCCAATAAAGCCATTTTTGGCTTAATGAATCGTGAGTCTCCCATTGAATCGCTTCTGTTGGCTGGTAAGGACGTAGCCATGTTTTGTTCTGTTGCAGTGTGTTTGAGAGCATCATTGTGGTGTGAGGGGGCAGAGGATGGGTGATAGATTACAGCGAGAGAGGCTGAGGAGCTACAGAATAGGTGGATGAGGGGGGGTAGAGGGGGGTGTGCTATGTTCCTGCGCTTGATTCCTTTTGGGGAGGGGCGGTGATTGCTTGTGTGAGGGGCAGGTTAATTTACAAGCACGGGTTGACACCAGTGTGTGAGGGATGGGCAAGTGAAAACACACCCACACCACCAGTACTGCCACCATCTCACAGCAGCCAAAGGTTTCACTGCGAGGAAAACAAGGGGGAGGCTTGTGTTACTGCTCTCCATATATTTAAGGGAAGGGGGTGAAAACAGCGATTTTACACGGGAATGGAACATCTAGAAATGAAACAAGCATTTGCAATGCAATAGGTCTCGCCTTCACGCGAGTTTGAGCTATTGGCATTGTAAATGACAATGCCTTTTATTTATGTTTTGGGTTTTAAAACATAAATAAAAGGCATTGTCATTTACAATACTAATAGCTTAAACTCTCGCAAATGCGAGACCTATTGCATTCCAATAACGGGCCTTCTCGACCGCTTGTCAGATTGTAAATATCAGAGGAAGAGAACGGCCTGCGATGTCTTCAAAGTAGTTATAAATAGTGCAGTGAAGAAGATGTGTAAGTGTTGTAAATTACACAGACACAAAGTGTGAAGTGAGAGTTACATATAATCCGAGCTATAAACACTAACAAAGCGCTCCAACACCTTTCGCTCTGTGATTACACTGTCACGGCAGTGTGGCATTGCGTAATGTCATTGCTATCTTTGGCCTAATAAAAAACATTCCAGCTGTACTAGGGCCCTGGCTTCACCTCCTGGTGCAGGGCGGGCTGTGCTTTATGGCAGGCATGGAGGGAGGGAGGGATGGTCTCGGCTGCAGCTCCGGCCTCGTACAGTGCCCCTGCTATTACTAGTGAGCGAGAGGCGCTGAGGTGGTGGTATTGGTATTGGTGGAGGTGGTATTGGTGGTGGTGGTGGTGGTGGTATTGGTATTGGTGGTGGCGGTATTGGTGGTGGTACTGGTATTGGTGGTGGTGGTATTGGTGGTGGTACTGGTATTGGTGCTGGTGGTATTGGTGTTGGTATTGGTGGTATTGGTGGTGGTGGTGGTATTGGTGGTGGTATTGAGGTGGGGTATTGGTGGTGGTGGTGGTATTGGTGGTATTGGGGGTGGTGGTGGTGGTATTGGTGGTGGTGGTATTGATGGTGGTGGTGGTGGTAGTATTGGTGGTGGTGGTTGTGGTGGTGGTATTGGTTATGGTGGTATTGGTGGTGGTAGTATTGGTGGTATTGGTGGTGGTATTGGTGGTAGTGGTATTGGTGGTGGTGGTAGTATTGGTGTTGGTGGTATTGGTGGTGGTGGCATTAGTGGTAGTGGTATTAGTGGTGATGGTGGTATTGGTGGTGGTATTGGTGGTATTGGTTGTGGTGGTATTGGTGGTGGTGGTGGCATTGGTGGTGGTGATATTGGTGGTGGTGGTATTGGTGGTGATGATGGTATTGGTCATGGTGGTGGTATTAGTGGTGGAATTGGTGGTGATGGTGGTATTGGTAGTGGTATTGGTGGTGGTGGTGGTGTTGGTGGTGGTGGTATTGGTGGAGGTGGTGGTATTGGTGGTGGTGGTATTGGTGGTGGTAGTAGTGGTGGTGGTAATAGTGGTGGTGGTGGTATTGGTGGTGGTGGTATTGGCGGTGGTATTGGTATTGGTGGTATTGGTATTGGTGGTATTGGATTGGTATTGGTGGTGGTGGTATTGGTGGTGATATTGGTGGTGGTGGTATTGGTGGTGTTGGTGGTGTTGGTGGTGGTGGTATTGATGGCGGTGGTGGTATTGGTGGTGGGATTGGTGAAGGTGGTATTGGTGTTGGTGGTATTGGTGGTGGTATTGATGGTGGTGGTATTGGTGGAGGTATTGGTGGTCGTGGTATTGATGGTGGTGGTGGTATTGGTGGTGGTATTGGTGGTGGTGGTATTGGTGGTGGTGGTATTGATGGTGGTGGTGGTGGTATTGGTGGTGTTGGTGGTATTGGTGGTGGTGGTTGTGGTATTGGCGGTGGTGGTGGTATTGATGGTGGTGGTGGTATTGGTGGTGGTATTGGTGCTATTGGTGGTGGTGGTATTGGTGGAGGTGGTGGTATTGATGGTGGTGGTATTGGTGGCGGTAGTGGTGTTAATAAAACAGGCTTTTAAAAACAACCCGTCAGGGGGCTTTAGTACAGAGGACATGTAACACAGATGTGCTGTTGTCAGCTTCAGCCCATTAGCACAGGATTATGTGCTACCTGGAATTCACATGACTTAATTCGCTAATCATTTCTAAATCCATTTTACTTGGGGGGGGGGGTTGAAACAGACACAAAATAATGCCGGGTTAAAGTGATTGAAAGCAGGCGCCCGTGTTACGAGGGCGGCCGTGCTGCTTAAAAAAACAGAAGCGGTTTCAGCTGAAGCAACGCATGTCCCGCCTACAGTAAGAGAAACTCAATAAAGTAAATAGTGCTTACAGACTAAATAACAGGTCCCGTGTAACAACCGGAAAAAAAAAGGGCCAGTCGCCATGGGAGATGACAAATGAAGAGAAGGCGGTACTAAGGAGGGACTAACAAGCCAATTAACGAATCCAAAGGCAGCATTTACGAAAGACAATGACACAAGCCAATGAAAAATATGGGAGGAGAGTGGGTGCGGCTTCTCTCCCATACTCTACTACAGCAGTCTCGCAGAGCGAGCAGTGCATGCGCGCTGCTGCTAGGCTCGACCTAAAAATGAACCAAGCTGAGAGGAGGAAATCAAAGACAGGGGCCAGGGAAATGGGACTCAAAACATCTACCTTATGTTGTGTGGGGTCAGTGATGAAGACAGAACAGAGTCTAGGAAAGGACAGGAATTCACTAATATCCGATGGGCAGCAGGGCCTGCAAGCGGAAGCTTGGGATATCATGAAGGTGTGTGTGAAAGCGAAAAGAAAAGCGTGAACTAGAGAGTAGGTTGGGGTAGGATTAAACACTGCTCATGGAGTATGAGGCTGCACTGAGATGCTTTTTTTCCCAAACATATTTTTTATTGTGATTGTAATTTTTCAATATTCATCAGGAACATTAGCATTCAATGTTACATATTGTGTCCCAACTTTATTACAGGTCAATAGCATAGATACCTTCATGTTTGTTACTGTAGACTTTCTCATACCATTCTCGTTTTGAATGTTGGTATTGCTAGGGCAAGTTGTGATATTTGTACACAAAGTAGAGTCGTGCCGACTTATGGTTCACTCTTAATTTTCTTTGTGTATTACTGAATGAGAGTCTTCTGTGATCCGTATATAAACGTATAAAAGGAGCCATCCCATATATGTCTCGTAGTCTATGTAAAATTATACAACTTATACAACTTATTACTTAACTAAGTGTGCATTGGGGTCCTTGTTGTGTGCATGTATCTGTAATGTAGAGTAGATGTACGGGGTGTTTGGGATGTGGGGTCTGCAGGGGGGAGGTCTCTGCACTGAGATGCTTTCACACAAAGTGTTCACATGCCTGGGTGGCTCAGATGCAGTCTTTAAGTACTTATCGCTCAGGATTCTGAGTTGTTCTTGTAAGCAGCAAGTTTAAAGTAAATTTAAAGTAATGAGTCTTATAATTATTATCAATTATTAAATTTGTGTTAATTAAATATCCTGTTGTCAGTTGAACATATGTGCCCCAGCAGCAGCGAGAGCCAGGATTGCTTCATTTATTGTGATCCTGTGCTGCCATCAGTGGGGAAGTTCGCAGGTATTCAGTTTCTACAGAAAATCCAGCATTCCTGCCTGGGGGCTTTCTGCTTGCAGTAATCAGCTGAAACCGATAACCGGACACCTCACATAGGTGGCACTTTCACTGCGTTCTACCTTTTTGGCCACCAACAATTATCAAGAGCGAAACGAGAAATCCCAGAATGCAACTTTGCTGTTGGCTAAAGAAGCAATTACTGCCTGGAGTTATCACCCATAAGACGGACTCGGCAGCTTTATGGGGAAGAAAACCACCTACATTGTGTGGATCTACTGCTGCTCCACAGGCAGACAACATCACTTCATTTCAACCTCCTGCAGCCATGAAAAATGGTGGTACAGAGATCATTCTGTGAAGAAAAATAAATTTACAAGCACTGATTTTCAGGTCATATGATTGGCAAAAGGATTCAGTACACAACTGGTGGCTCTCAGCATTTTGAACCGGTGTAGCACCAAGGCTAGGATTGCACAGAGCCTAGTGCATGTGCATTCAAAAACTTTTTCAAAGTGGTGTGACCTGTGTGCCTGCTTGAGCATACTAAACTCAGGCTGTGTATGGGATTCTCCACACTACAATGACCTACAAGATAAAGGCTACTATATGAGTTTGCATCCTACATGGGATTGCCTCTTCGAGCCTCATCAGCTGGGTCTCTAATTCAGAATTGCCATACTGTGGAACACAGCTTTGTTTTCACCAGCGTTATTGTAAAAAATGATCATCAAACACTCAAACTGGTGATGGAGACCAATAAAATCACAGCCATCCTTCATTGTGTGTGTCTGTGGAAAACACAGAGTGAAAAAGGGAAAGTGCTTGTGAGAAACAGGAGCTAAGAAAGATAATGATCTAAGCAGGGTAAGGCTCATTGTAAGGGAGGTTAAGTTTGAGACAAGGGCAAGTAAGTGCAGTTTGCAAGAAAAAGGAAGATTTGAAAGAGGAAAGGGAATTTGTGCGTGTGTTTGTGAGAGGAGCGTTTCATTGAGACATGAGGGCGTGAGTGACAATGGGATGGTAAGAGGAGGGTGTTGGACAAAAAAGAGGGTCTTCAAGAGAAGAGTATAAGGCAAAGGTGAAATTAGAAGAGATGAGAAAGGAAGATGTGAGAAAGCGGTGCATGAAATGCAATATTGAGATGACTGACAGGAAGAGTAGACTGTGGTGAGTTTAATGGAAGTGGGAAGGACAGAGAGAGCAGGGTATCTGATGATGGACAAAAACAGGTGTGAATGAAAAGTGTGAGAGAGAAGGGTATGTGAGATAAAGCAATGAGGTGGAGAGTTGAGAAGACAAAGTGTGAGGCTCATGCAGTTAGTAATAGGAAGGGGATGAATGAAAAAAGCGAGTGTAAGAGAGCAACTGTAAGAAAAGAAGACTGAGTGGGTCACAAGAGAGGAGGGTCATTTTTTGGGAAAGAGAAAACTAAATGGACACCTCAGCTGCCACCACCAGGGCATGTCATATTTCCAGCACTAGCAGCAAATGTGCCATAATTGCTAGAGTGGGTGGTACAGAAAAATGTACCTTGAACTAGGGATGGCAAAAATCCTTGTAATGGCCCTTGGTGGTGCAGGAAGAGACAGAAGTTGTAGAGACAAGTAAGAAAGAGAAGGGGGTATGGGAGAGACAGAGGGGTGAAAAAGTGGGGAAAGATGCGATGAGTGTGGCAGAGGTATGTATAATTGATTAAATTGAAATGGAAGAGGACAAGAAAGAGAGACAGGTTTGCTTGAAGAGTCTGAAAGTGTTCAGGGTACTAAAAAATGGTAAAAAGACAAATGAAGAGAAACAAGCAAAAATGAGAAGACTGGAAGATGGAAATGTAAGCCAAAGAGGTTCACATAAGAGGGAAGGAAAGAGAGAAAAAGTAGGAAAGGAGAGAATGGATAGTGGTAGAAGCTGGATAGAAAGGGAGGGAGAAAGTAATATCTAATAGAGAAAGGGAGACAGAAGGAGCAATGGTGGGACAAAAGAGCAGTAAAGATGTGTGTATTAGGTTTTTAGATGGACATGATAGGCACATGTCGATCCCTCTATCCCCTTTCACACCATGAGCAGGGAAGGTCTTTGTATTAGGCCTAATCTTTGATAAATGTACATGCGAATGACAGCAGTTGAATTTAAATGAAGTGAAAGCAGGCGGTCTGCAGGATATGAAACCAGTAGTTACAGCAATGACAACAGTTCTCTGAGTGACAGCAGCAGGACTTTCAGGATACTGACATCCATGGAATATCACCTTAGTGAGAAAAGTGCCAGAACTTGCATATTCGCTCACTCATCCATCTGTACATTCCTCTCTGTAAGTTGAGCACCCGCACAGAAATCTGTGGGTTACTTTTATGTCACTCATGGCTTAACTGCGTATGTTCTGTAAGCGATGAAAGGTTGTCCTCGGCTACCCGACTGAACTGGTTCTGCTGTTAATGGAAGATTGCACTTACTGCTTTCTGCAACAGAGGAAAGCTTGCTTTGCTACTGCCATGCTATACTGTCTGTCATGCTGGGAAAGAGAATGAGAAAGAGTGAAAAAGGAAGGGAATGGATAGTGGTAGAAGCTGGATAGAAAGAGAGAGAGAAAGGAATATTTAATAGAGAAAGAAACAGAAGGGGCAAAAGTGGGAGGAGAACAAAAGAGCAGCATAGACGTGTGTTTATTTTGTTTTTGCCATTTGTTCTTTAAATGGGCATGCTATGGGCATGTCGCTCCCTCCATCCCCTATCATGCCACGAGCACTTGTCACTCATGCCTTAACTGCGCATGTCCCGTGAGCTATGAAAGCTTGTCCTCGTCTGTCCTGCTGAATCGGTTCTGAGGGGAATGGAAGATTGAAGTTACTGCTTTCTGCGACAGAGGGAAGCTTGCTTTGCTACTGCCATGCTGTACCTGTTTTGTGAGGAAGCAAAGCTTGCACTGCTCCTACCTGATTTGTATGTGTCCTGTGATGGTGAAATCTTGCCTTGTGGCTACTCCAGTTGTACTTGTTCTCTGATGGACAGAAGCTTAAATGGCTTTTGCTCAAGATGTGCCTATTCTATGAAGAAGGTTTGTTTCCACTGCTGTTGCCCCATCTTATGGAAAAACAAAGGATGTATTGAATGCACTTGCATAACAGTTTTATGCATACACAAAATTTAATGTGAGGTACCAAGACTTGTAGTGCTGAGGAAGGAGCCTGACCCAGTGGGGGGAAAATTCAGTTGCCAGCTGATGGAAAAGTGAAGTAGCATCCATTGCTTGACCCTCCTGTTTTGAATCTTGTAGTAGGGAGACACCAATAAAAACATTTTAGCTCACCCCCACACAATTGTCACATAGGTCTGAGTTTAACAAAGGGAGGGCATAAATGACGACTTGAAGGACATAACCGCTTTCAAGCTTGGGAACTCATAACTAGGAAAGTGCACTTCCAAAGAACAGTAGTACTCTTGGAAGCTTCTCAGTACTAGATGTGGAACCCATTGATGAAGCATGCCACACACTACGTAGGGGAGGGCTCATCACCCTGTGTGAGTAGATGAATATATGGTAGTTCCATAGAAGGTTTGGCTGTTTCTTCCAGGAATGTTGTAATTCTTATATATATGTCTATTCACGAAGACCATACAACAGTCCTTTAACTTCTCCCACTTGCTCTTTAGTGTATTAGTCACCTGTACTGTCCCTGTTTTGTATGTGTGACAGAACCGTGCAAGGTTCCTCCTGCTTCTGCAACCTATCTTTTACTTACTCTGTGTGTTAGGGCGTGTTAGGCAGCTTCTGCCCATGTTGTACCTTTGTTGTGATGTGAATCTCAGTATAAACTTACAGCTACACAAACACAAAACAATTATCATTGCCAATGCTTGTTTTAGTGCATGACGTGATTGAAAGAGTGAACCCTCGCAAAATACGTGAGCAGAGTTTACTTTGGCCTTTATGTGTAAACAAGCAGTATTTTGAAATGAACTACATGACTTTGTAAAAATTTAAAGCATAGCTGACAAGTGGCTTAATGTCATGTATATCACTTTAGACCAATTCTGGCATTGTAGCAACCAGCACTTTGCATGCTAGGGGTTTGAGCCCATACTAGCAGCATTCATAGCAAAACTATAAGCCTCACAATGCAACATGCTGTTGGCTGAAAAGCCAGGAATAGTGGATGGTATTATATGCAGGGCCACTGGAATTATACGGCTGTGGAGGACCAAATAATGTGACAACGTTGACAAAATTGTGCAGTTGGGAAAGGAAAATTATGAGGCATAATACAGCACAATCTGTAGCAACATCATTTCCTTATTTTTCATTTTAGCAACTATTCAAATTGTGCAGGCAAAGTTGTGCCACACTAATATCAGTTTAACACCAGAATATAGCAACAACTGAAAGGCGAATGGTTTCATTTTGCAAAGGATCTGCCACAGCTCAGAATTATGTGTAGTGTTTTTTGTTTAATAGCTTTTGATCTGTTTGAGCTACAAACACATTTTCTCTTTTGGTGAAATCTTCAAATTATACAGCAGATTGTGCAGTGCTTGGCAAATGTGAAAAATCCATGATTATGTGGAAATCGCTGCAGCCTCAGAAATGCATAATTACAGTAGCCATGATTATATGTCATTGTGCCAAATGTCAGACTTCTAGGGCCCTATCATGTTGGCTTTGTGCAGAGCTGAGCACCTGCTATTTTGCACTTGTGGTGTCTAAAGTTCAAACATATAACTCAGAATTTCTCTGAGTTAATGCATGAACTTTAAACAGAACATGTCAGAAAAACTGGCCAGGGTTTGCCTTTCTCTGTTTCCAACTTGGTCTTTTTAAAGTTTGTGCATTAACTTGGAGAAATTCCGAGATACATGGTTGAACTTCGCACACCTCAAGCGTAAAAAACAGGCTTCTTATGGAAACTTCTGACTGCAGAGTCCTCACTTTTTGAGTATTTCCCAGGCATTATTTTCAAGCAATACCCCTGGGCGCTTTGTAGGCAGCGTTGTTCTGCTGCCAAAGTAGCGCACGTACCGGCACATAAATACCACCCATTCTCGCTGATGTCATTTCCTTTCTTTCTGTACCACCAGAAGCCGATCCGGAGCTATCCTTTGTCTCTTCATGAGACCGTTCTCTTCAAATTAACACAAAAAATACCAGTGAACCAGTGTGCAAATGAAATGTCTCCCCCTAAAACTACAGGGTTGAAACTAACCCTGGGCGTAGTTCGCGTAGTAGTGCTACGCGTAGCTACGCGAAGTGCACTTCGCACTACGCGAGCTACGCGTAGCTACGCGAACTGCGTAGTGCACTGTGCAAAATGCTGTTCGCAATGATTGCACAGTGCCGGATGCTTGTCCGCACTGTGCAATCAGTGCAAGCCGCATCTTGCACAGTGCAAGCGGTTGTTTTCTGCCGCTCGAGTAGATTTCTACTCGAGCGGCAGCTTTCTCAACACGGACCGGTAGTTTCTCATCGCGAGCGGTCGCAAGCATACGCGACCACTCGCAATGAGAAACCTGACCTCCCCGCGTTGAGAATCTCGCGAACAAGGAAAAAGTCTCGCCGGGATGTCATTTTGCTTGCTCGCGGTCACCAACTTGACGTTGAGGACCGCGAGCAAGCAAAAAATGACGGCTACGCTACGCTACGTGTGTTTGCACTGTGCTACGTGCAATTTGCGTAGTGCGAAGTAGCGCAAACTTCGCAAACTACTCGAGCGTAGCGTAGTACTTTGCCCAGGGTTAGTTGAAACCTTGTAGAGACTATTGTAAGCAAATGTCTGTGACAGATCCCCTTCAGGTACGCTTATGGTCGGAGCATGACTCCAAGACCTGTAGTCAATGCGCTCAGATGGATCCCAAGGCTATCTGGGACGGTGAAGTTATACGTCATCAAGTAGTGGAAAAGTCCACGACGTGATTGGTCGAAAGGAAGCACCCCTTCCTGTGGCATATCTTTGTTGCAGTCAAAGTCCTCGGGCATGTTGGAAAAAAGCGCAAGAAGTCCAAGCTGGACTCAGCCCCTTTCCTTTACTCTCAAACTCCAGAGAAGACACAATGGCATTGACATGCCTCTTAGTCTTGCTTCTGAACTTGATCTCCTTCAGAGCCCATTCCAAATCTTGCCCCGACGCATCCCACATTTCTGACTCTATCGATGACGCTGCAGCAAATCAAAGAATTTCATGAGGCTAGACTGCATCTTTTTGTTACGCTACTAGCTCCCATTGGTGAGATTCCAGGGCTCAACGAACTGCAAGGTCCTCCACCTGGAACCCCGCTGGTGGATCCACCTTCGGCATCAGCTGGTACCTCTGGAACCGATATGGGCCCGCAACTGCTTTGGTGCTGAATTCGATCCTGGTGCCATGACCTGAGCCAGACCATAGACACCAACGCTGTCTCCGACTTCAAGCTGACCTTGCATAGAACTTAACTGAGACTGTGCCCCTGTTCCACTGGGCTGCAGCCTTCCTACAACCCATCAGACTCTGACCCATTGCCCTTGTCTCAAGGAAGGGCCCAGGCCCTCCACAAGCTATTTGATACGGATTTGAACAATGACAATTATGAAGAGGATGAGCTAGTGCCATAACGCACAGATGACAACTGTTATGAGGAGCTACAAGATGCCAGTGGCCTGGATACTTCTCCAGACATTGGCCTAGTCACCCCTGACCCTGCCACAGAGGACAGCTCCTCCTTTGTGATGGTGATGCGGAGGGCGGTGAAGTTTAGACCTCCAATTGCCTACCATGGAGGTAAAAACCAACGTCCTCACAGAGGTCCTCCAACCTGGGCAGACAAATACAGAGCCTCTTCTGCCTGTCAATAAGTCCTTGACAGATACCCTATTAGGGCATTGGGCGAAATCATGATCCAGTCCCCTGGTCAATAGACAGACAGGTCGATGGCATTGCTCAGCTCTGGGTGACGCAGTCTTTCTGCCACAACACACAACACCAGAAAGCTTGGTGGTTCAGACATCCACTAATAAAGTCAACCCTAATGCTTTCCCTACTACTCCACTGGACTGTGAAACTAAGGACATCAAAATATTTGGCAATCATTTGTTTTCCTTCACTAGCTTTGCCTTGCCCTCGATCAATGCCAGTTGTTTGCTTGGCCGTTACTTCCACGCACTTTGGGATTCTGTTGCCCAGGCTTTACCTGCTGTACCCAAGGACTTACACCTGTCCTCACACAGGCCATTCAGGATGACCATGATGTGGCGAAATTCACTATCTGATGCTGGCTGGATACTACAGACTGCATAGGTCGAGCAATTGGCATTGGTGTGGCACTCTAAGGTCACACCTGGATGAGGTCCACTGCCTTCTCCGGGGATGTTTAATCTTCACTGATAGACATGATCTTAAAAGTCTCTCATCTTTTTGGCGAAAAAGCTAATTCGGCCCTTGAGCAATTTGAAGAGAAGAGAGCCACGGCTTGCTGTCTGCCCCAGTACGAAATCTCCAACATCAGTTTCGTCCCCTTCGTGGATACAGGAGCAGCTTCAAATTCAGACAGTATAACTTATGCAGCCAGTCCAGCAAACCACACAGCGATTTCCTGACCGAGGCTTTGGATGCCAAAGACTAAGTGGACAGCTGGGGCAGCGCACAGCCCAGGCTTCTGCCCCTCCAGCTGCAGCCGCTCTCAAACCCCCTTAGGATGTCCTTCGAGGCACACACCCACCCTATCAGAGGCAGGATCTGACAGTTTCTCCTAGGGTGGCAAACAATAACTTTGGACAAGTGGGTCCTGCAAATCGTCCTGCAAAGCTACGCCCTTCCATTCCTTTCCGCCTCACCACACTTACCACCACTTCCAGAGTGGCTGATGGAGGACCACCAGTCCCTTTTATAGCAGAAAATAAAAGGCCCTGTTGGCCAGAGGGGCCATAGAGAGTGTGCTTGCATTAGAAGCAGGAACTAGTTGTTACTCCTGCTACTTTATGGTGCTGAAAAGGACGGAGGCCTTCGTCCTATTTTAGACCTTCATCATTTCAGTGCCTTTCTGCCGAAGAGCAAATTAAAAATGCTTACCCTGGCCCAAGTCTTGGCTGCCCTCGACCTGGGTTTAGAGCTTCATACAGCACTGAGTCCGCCCTGGTGGAAATCACGGAGGCCATCCGGGAGACCTTAGATGCTGGGGGCAGGGCAGTTTTGGTCTTGTTGGACCTATCTGCCGCTTTTGATACTGTCCCCCACGCACTTCTCCTGGCCCGATTGCAGAGGTTATGTATCATTGGTGCCGCATGGGAGTGGTTAAAATCCTTTCTTGATGGTAGAACCCAACAAGTATGGATTCCCCCTTTTGCGTCAACTACCCAAGCCCTCCAGACAAGGGTCCCGCAGGGATCTATATTGAGCCCTTTGTTGTTCAATATTTATATGACCCCTCTAATCCAGCTAGCTGAGGACCTTGGTGCAAAAGTGGTTGCTTACGCTGACGATACGCAGCTCTTATTCACCTGGAAGAAGCATGAGATCGCTACCACCCATGTCAGAGCCTGCTTGTCTGCTGTGTTCAATTGGTTCACATCTGCACAGCTGAAATGTAACAAGGACAAAACAGAGATCCTTCTTTGGGGAGTTCCCCTCTTTGTTTTGGCACAATTTCTGGCCTGATGATGCCCCTCGGCCTTCTCTTTCGGGCCTCCCAGTAAAAAATCTTGGAATCTGGTTTGACGAAAAACTCAGTTTTGGTAACCAGATTAGCAAACTGACAGGCACTTGCTTTGGTATCCTGAAGCTTCTCAGAAAATATTTGCCCTTGCTGCCTCTTTCTGCCAAAGAAACGATCGTTCGGGCTTTGGTTACCTCCCGTCTCGATTATGCTAATGCATTGTATGTTGGACTCCCTGGCTACCTTATGGATAAGTTGCAGGTAGTGCAGAATGCCGCTGCTCGGCTGTTGTTGGACTTACCTAAACACACCAGTGTCAAGCAGCATCTGCGTAACTTGCATTGGCTGCCGGTAAAAGCTAGGGTCATGTTCAAGGCCCTGGTTACGGCCCATGCCACGCTTTACGAGTATGGCCTGGTTTATCTGAGGAACCGTTTCTCCTTTTATATCCCGGGCAGACTCTTGTGCTCCTCGAACACGTACTTGGCTTCCACCCCCAGAATTCGTTTGAAAAGAAAGGGGGGCAGCTCCTTGGCTTATTTGGCTGCGAAGTCTTGGAACTCTCTTCCACTTTATCTGCGTAGCCTTCAAAATTCCACTCAGTTTAGGAAAAAACTCAAAACATTCCTATTCAATTAAGCTGTTTTTTCTCCTTTGCCATCATTTCTGTACTCTGTTCTGTTTTCTCTTGGGCTCGCGCCGGGACACTCTTCCGAGTAGCTGTGCGCATTATAAATCACTGCTAACATAACATATCCTTAGAGACTGGATGGTAGCATTGGACCTGGAGGATGCTTATTTCCACGTCCCTATCCCGCAGGCCCACAACACTATCTGTGGTTCACAGTGGGGCAAGAGCACTTTAAGTTTGCAGTGTTCTCCTTTGGTCTCACCAGCGCCCCTTGGGTGTTCACAAAAGTGATGACGGTGGTTGCTGCACACCTTTGGAGGTGGGGAAGTCAGGCTTCTTCGACATTGATGCCTGGCTGCTGAAGGCAAGCTCACCCCAGGCTGTCATCACCCAACTCTGGATCTCAGTGAGGATGGTTCTGAGGCTACTATGATTGTTAGGCCCCTGCATTCTGCTGACCAATCATGCCAGATGGCTGTTGCACGCTCTGCAATGGAATATGAATTTCCAGTGGGCACAGCATCATGGGGATCTGTCCGATTATGTCCAGATTTTGGAGGAGACTGCATAAGACCTCCTGTGGCTGAAGATTGGGTCAGCAGCAGCTAACAGTCGTGACGGATGCACTGCTCCGGGATTGGGGAAGCCATCTAGGAGAGGTGTAGATCAGAGTAATTTGGTCTCCAGCGGAGGCCCAGCTCCACATCAACCTGTTGGAGCTGCGGGTCATCGGTTTGGCATTGAAAGTCTTCCTGACATCCATCGAAAGGAGGTTGGTATAGGTGCTCATGGAGAACACCACTGACATGTGGTATTTCAACAAACAGGGCATAGTGGGGCTGTCGACCTTGTGTCAGACGGCTTTACACCAGTGAAGATGGGTTGATCACCAAGGGATTTTCCGGGTAATACACCACTTGGTGGGATCTCTGAAAACCAGGGAAGACAAACTAAGCCGCTGATGCCTAGTGGATCACGAATGGCAGCCACATCCGGACGAAAGGCGTGGCATCTTCCTACAATTAGGAGGATCTTGGCTCGATCTATTCAGCACCACGAGAACACACAATGTCAGCATTTTTGCACATTGGAGTTCCCAAGACATCTCTCTGAGATGCATTCCACCTATAGTGCTCAAGACTCCTGTACACCTTTCCACCACCACGCCTCCTTCCCCGAGTTGCTCAAGATGATCAGGACTGACCAGGCCCAAGTCATCCTAGTAACACTTGATTGGGCAAGAAACATTTGGTACCCAGAACTCCAGGGGATGAGCTCTGTCCTCTGATCATGCTGCCGCTTTGGGAGGATCTTCTGTGGCAGCTGCAGGGCAGGGTCCTTCACCCAGGCCTGCACAGGCTTTATCTCCATGCTTGGAGATTGAGCAGCGACGGTTGACTGCATTCGATCTGCCTCTTGAGGTCTTTAATGTCATTCTGGCTCCCAGGCATCCCTCCTGGAAGTCGGTATATGCTTACCGTTGGGACAAGTTTGTGGTTTGGTGTGGTACTCGGCAGACTGACCCACTTCAAGCCAAACTACCCCAACTGTTGCTTTTTGTGTTTTTCCTAGCCCAGAAAGGACTTGCTTTGGGCACAGGTAAAAATTATTTGTGGGGTCTTTCAGCTTTTCTGCTGTTGCCGGAACAGCCCTCTTTATTTAAATCATCTGTTGTGATGCGTTTTTTAAAATGCTTGCAGCATATATTTCCGTCCACACCTTTCATCATGCCTCAGTGGGACCTGAACTTAGCTCTCAGAAGCAGCACCATTTAGGCAGCTATCCTGTAATCATTATAATTCAGTCAATTTCCCCTGATGCAGTATATGGATTAAAAACAACTGCAGCACTCCTGTAAGCCAAATACCCTGTGTACATGGGATACACTTAAACAGTTCACATGCAAAAAAATAGTGAAGCAACAAACTTCTCTCCAACAGCATCACAAGCAGGGGCCCGCTTGTCTCCAGGAGGGAATGGTTCGCAGAATTGTTCTACACCTACCTTGGGTGGAAAATCAATAAATGGTAAGGCACAACTATATGTGTATGCAGTGTGGGACCATTCTTATTCATGCCCCTCTTTGGTTAGTCCTGTATAACAGGAAAATACATTATCTTCCTGCCTGAAAACATGAAGCTAAGGCCTTGTGGAAGATTATGTATCCTCTTGCTGCACCCACAATATCACCAGGTGCTCATAGGGACACATGGCTGGTAGCCCATAGAGGGGACTTCCTGTGTATTGCCCATTTATTTACCACAGTTGGAACTTTTGGGTTCGGCAACTCCTCTCCTGCCTTAGTGCAACTCATGTGGACAACGCATGGGTGTAGGAACGCAGGGGATGGATTTATCCCACCCAGATGTTTTAGTTGGGAGATGCAGGGGACAGAGAACTGAGGACAAGCCAGATAGAATTGAAAGAAATTGTTTTTTTTGCCTGGTAAAAATAAATCTAGACTTTGCTACTCAGATCTCTCAAAGACAAAACAGAAAGGATGTGATCTCAACTGTATGTCTAAACCCATTGTCAGAGGCGCGCAGGGTGCGAACTGCTGAAAATGCTGGAAAAGAAGTTGTAGATTATTACTATATTCACCAAGCAAAGTCTAAAACAGTTTTGAGTTAGAAGCTGCATTCACAATTGTATGTCACTTTATGCCCTTCTGAAGGTAACTACTAACTAAATAAAAAGGAAGCTTTAAGAAAAGTATAGAAAATGTCATGTTAGGCTGATATTTGGTGCAGAAATAAAAAACATTGCTGTAGAAATTTTGAAAATGCGCCATTTTAGAATTGCTGTGTTTTACAAAACCTTAATATTAATTGGGAAGCCCACAAATAAGATCTCAGCAGTGAAAGATTCATGCAGAAACATCTTAGAAGTATCAAGACCTCTTAAGAGTGACCTTCCTCTAGCAGTGCCTGCTTACTGTTTTAGGGTCCCAAATAGGATTAGCTTTGCTCAGCAGTGTGTTCTCCGTTCTAGAAATTGTATTACTATTTTGAAGCATTTATTTTTTATTTTTCACTGTTGTAGAACAAAACCCTGCCAGTTTTTAAGTTTACATGGGGACTTTCTGATTTCTTGCAGACTTCTGTAACAAGGCACAGGCAAATTTGGTTGCACTGGTACTTTCAGCTGACTTTGTCCTCCCCCTTAAAATGTTAGTGCCTTTTAGAATCCTGAGGACAGACTGCAAGACCCAAAAGGCCTTGGCGAATCTGACCACCAGTGGTTCGACAAGGCTTTGAGCCCAGCTGTCTGCAGCTTTTGAGCCTCAGCCTCAATTGCCGTCCTTCCTGTGGAGAAGGGATCTCACCTGACAAGATTCTTCTGCAAGGAGTATTCTCGGGTCCCTGATATCCACGCCGGTATAGCGGGGCGGAAGCCCCACAAGCAGCATCCCGTAGCGCCATTGCTCCCGGTGGGAAACAGCCATTACAACGCGGTCATAACCACCACTCTGTTGACCTGCTCTCAACAGAACTGACTTACTGGAAAATTCTGTACCTAAGTTCATTCAAGCACATACAAAGACAGCCAATCAGACAGCAGTGACAGCGTCTGTCAATCGTGCAAATGTCCATTAAATGACCCCTCTGCTTGCATTGTTCTTATTTCCTGGAGGAGCTACAAAGTTCGCTTGAAAAGATCTCTAATTAAGTGCACCTCCTGCACTAGTCGCTGAGCTATCAAAATAAACCCACAGTGCCTTAGGGAGGACCTAGATAGCCAGCCAGAGGGGCTGTGGCACCGCATGACTGGCGTACGAGTCAGAAATTCGACAGTGGTTCGTGGACCACTGTGGGTTAGTGCTCCCTAAGACTACTTATGTGTTTTCAATATGCGGCAATCAGGATCCCCGAAAAGGCAATTTACTTTGGGATTCACTTCTGCTTACTGAAAACTGAAAAATAATTAGCCAGGCATTCTTCAGGAGCCTAACGTTTTGGCTTTTTTTTTACCTTAAGACACCTTCTCCGCATTTAGCCTAAAGGTGCACCAAAAATATCCAACTGCATGGAGCTAGTAGTGTCATTATGTAGTGTAACTCTTGAGCACCCTGCAGTTACAGTGCATTTGCACCTGGGATCTTCTTCTTTCCATAAGTGCTCCAAAGTTACCATGCACTTCCTGTTCTTCATACGGAGTGGTACCTGCAGACAGATTGCAGCACACTGCCAAGCAGCACCCTGGGTGACATGACGCGAGCGAAGTAGCACTCCTCACTGACTCCGGGGGCTGCTTAGTGCCACTTGACACAGCACATAATTACCTCACCTTGACTTATCTCCATCTGTGATCCAGTCACTCTCATTCCCTGTGTAATGAGGGCTAGCGCTTCTTCTGCCTCCCGCTTCTCTCTCCCGGTGCACCTCTGTGCAGCTGGCCTCAGCAGACAAGACGCTGATTGGGAATTTTAATCTAGCACAAAAGGATCCAGAAATAGATTGTCTCAAGAACCAGCCTGCCTTGTATCTGGCACAGGATGTTCTGAGTGTAAGAAACCCAAAGAATATCTAGGTCTCTAACGCAGTGTATGCAGCCATCAGCACAAAACGCGCCAATGCACTGGGCAAAGGGATCTTGCGTTCATATTTAACATCACCAGGCAAGAACTCACTCTCAGTGTGCACAAATCCCATGTGCAATCGGTAAAATCAGTTGCCAGGTGTACCAAAATAATGGATACATTCATTCATTTTAGGGCTTTTCTTTAATATTACATGCCTTTGCGGCAAAGGGAGCAAAGAGGTTCTAAAAGAAAAGAGGATAATCAAAAATCTTGGGTTTCTTTGAAAATGGTGGAGGCGTTAGCAGAGAGGATGGGGTGAGCATCCACTGAACCCTCTTGGATAACAGATCTCAACATGGTGTTAGGCGTAGGACCGGTAGAATAGGAAAAGAAGTGCAGAAGTCAGGGGAGTGACCAAGACCTCCTACTAGACATACGTTGAGTGGCAGACATTCTTCTCAGAACTCTGTGTAGGTCTCCCTTAAGTTTCAGCTGCAGCTGGAGAACGTTTCGATAGAGCAGATGTTTGGGTGGGGAGATGGCGAGAAGGGTTAGGAATAATGTTGCTCGGCCACAGGCTGGCTGATAGAGCTGGAGACCCCTGGATATGTAGCCAGGGGTAGGTTTGTGGAGACCCAGAGTCTTCACTCGGTCTCCCTTTTTCACCAGTGAGGAGACTTTAAACAAGCTTAGTATAGTCTTGTCATTTTAAACTGAGAATATGGCCAGGGACATAAAAGGTTCCCTTTGGAGTCTGTAGAGATACTTTTTTATATAAAAGTAATTATCATACTCCAGTCTCTCCATGACTTAAGCAAGCATTAGGCGATTTTGTGACTGAGTTGCATGAGAGGGAGAGCTCTCTGAGTTTGTCACAAGTGGTAGACATGCTTTTGATAGTATGTTGCCAGACCCCGTCAGAGGGGTTGGCAAAGGTAGACTGAGGCTATTGGGCCGCAACCATGGTGAATGAGGTTGTTTGTCACTGGGGTCCTGGATTTCTTGCTACTTTGGCTCTGCAAACTGGGCCAAATATACTTTCCACACTTGACTCTCAGGGTAGGGAAGACTAGCAGTCACAGGCAGGGCCGGACTGGCCGTAGCAGGCACCGGGTGTTTCCCCGGTGGGCCGCCATGGTGGTGGCGGTTTTGGGCCCCTGGTTGGCCGTTTCGGGGGCCTGCAATATCGGCCCCCTGTAACAAAATCGTCCGAAACCGGCCCAAACAAACAGCTTGGCCGCACTGCCCCCCTCCACTTCAGGGGGGCCGGCCGAGCAGTTTGCCAGGGCCGGTTTCGGTTCCCAGTCCGGCCATGGTCACAGGCTTTTAAGGGAGGTACTGTGGGGAGCAAGATCTCAATGGTCAGCCAACCGACAGAGAAAAGTATTGTACAGGTCAGTCCTTAGTCTTTTAAGTACAAGAAAGTACTTTAATCACACAGCATTACTAAATACTACACATTCTAAGGATGGTTCAGTTACAGGGCTTATTACCCCTTACAGGATCTAATGAAATACCCTATGGTGCCCATTTTCTGCCCACTTCTATCTCTAGTGTGACTCAGGGAAAGATTTCAGCACAGACAAGGGCTAGGCAAAGGTGCAGATCACCAGTGATTATCCCAAAGATTAGCTTGTTGTCCAGATCATTTGTCTTTTGGTCCAACAATTCTGTGGCTGCAAAGAATAGCGTTAGCAGGAACAATTTCCCTCTTCTTGTGTTTAGGCACAGTTATTCAGTTTGTGCAGACAAACTACATGTGGACCAGTGTGATCAGAGTTTTCAGACTCTTGTGCTTCAGATCTGGTATGGGAGACCACGGATGCCATCTAGCCTCATTCAGGATCATGGACGCTGAGCAATGCTCTCGTTGGCTTGCCGGCATTCACAGCCTTAGGGCCAGCATTGTTTTCAGTAGTTGGGGCCCTGGAGGCAGATGTAGGCTAGTGCCTGTCTTCAGTAGTAGTGATACTGGGGCTAGTTCAGGGAGGCACTTGTCTTCTTCAGCTGCACTCTTGGTGACCGATGCAGCAGCTCCTCTTGGGTGGGCACCTCAGGTAGCAGGTAGTAGGAACACTGCTTCACACTGTGACAACTTAGTGACTACTTCTTTATACAGCTCATGGTGGGAGCTGCACGGGAGACCATGGGAACCTGCACGTATCAGATTAGGACCAACTTTACTTCCTCTTAGCAGTCAGCTATGCCTGGGTTACCCATATCCCAGGAACATGCTAGACTTCTCCTCCTGGACATTCTGTCTTCCTGGAAGCCAAGCACTGTCCTTCCCTCTTTGAACAGGGAGGGGTCTAAGCACTTAGGCAGAGCCTGAGCTTCCCCAGCAAGTTTCAGACTAAAGGTTATGTCTGCTCTCTGTTGGGGAACCTGCTGTTATGCAGACATCTATTCTGGTCACATAGCATTCCTCTAAGTACTCTGGGGAGCACTCCTTTCCTTCTTCGTGAAGGACATAGCTCTTGAACAAAGTGAGGTGGTTTGGATCACATTTTTATCTATGGATCTCCTGTCTCAGGCATCAGAAGAAGTTTGCGCAGGTTCATTTCAAATGTCTTATCCAGACTTCTTTCCAGACAACTTTTGTGCAAAGTGATGCTTTCCACAGCAGGTAGCATTTGTTCTGGCTGCAAGCAGGAGTATCCAAAACATGGGCACAATGAAGAGTGAGTTCTCTGCACATGGCTGCCACCACCTTCCTGAAGCTGTAATCAGAAACAGACAAAATTGCAGTCCCAGCCTTCACCCATACATTCTACCAAATGGCAGTGCTCAGGAAGAACAAATCCGCAGCCCTTTTCTAACAAGGCTCTCAGGGAGTTTTTAAAGGTAGCCCTGTCACAATACTCTCCCCCCTATTGTCTGCTTCTCTACCCTCCTGCTGCAGGAATTCAGATAATACACTTTTGCTGTGTGGGGAACCATCTAGCTAATGCCATGCTAAACCATAGGCATCTGAAATGGATCCCACTGGCCCCAGTACTCAGATTACCACAGCCCACAGAGTCCTACTACCATACACATACTAAACATGCACTGCACATATACTGAATGTCAACACAAAGTTCTGGGTTTCACATAATAGTGGAATTTTACATGGGAGGGGTTAATAGGATGTGCTCTCGCTAAAACAGGGAAAAAGATCTGATCACACTATAAATTCACAAAACACTGTATGCTTACCTGGGCCGACCAGGACAAGGACAGTAGGTCATTGCATAATATGAAAGCCTGCTTAGAGCACCTCTCCAGGTCGCAGGAGAGGTCTAGGACCTTGCTTTGTCAGGGCCAAGGCCTGTGTGCACGCATGAGGTTAGCATGACACTAGGGCCAATACAAAAGTCCGGATACCATTTTCACATGCAGTCTGGCACATAAGGCAGAGGTACATGCCCATTTACCATGCAGGAGACTTTTCCGTCTCGACACATGTATCTGAGGAGAAATGGATTGTTCATTGTCAAAGAGCACAGTGAGGTGTTCAGGTGCTTGTGCTCAGGATCACAATTCAAATTTCAGCTTGAACCAAGAATAACCGTTCACCACATCATGCCACCTGTACCAGGAAGAGCAGCTGTTAATAGAACAACCAAAGATGCTCACATGTGGCTGGCCCACCAATGCATTCCAAACTCCAATCTCAATACACATTTACTAAGTCACAGAAAAAAGCTCAACAATCAGCAGCCTCATGCCTATGCAAGTCCATCATAACCGCAGGGTTCCCTTCCCTATAGAACTTCTGAACACCTGCAGCACAACAATCTGACAGAGGCCATGGACACATAGATCATGGATGCACTATGGTATGTAAGCTGTGTGAAGCTCCCAGTCCCTAGCATAAAATAGCGTGACCACATTATCTGACTCTAGTAGTGTGCACCCTTTAAAAGTTCAATCCTATATCATTGCATGTGCATACTCAAAATGAAGATGCCTCTTATTCCAGTTTTCAGATGAAAAGTAATTTATAGATTGTATTATTCTCCTTTTAATTTTGAAAAATATCAAATGCACTTTTTCGTGCAGTTAATCTCCATTCCAGGGAAATAATTGTTGTAATTGCTACAAGTTGATGCAGAAATACTGACCAGAATTAAAGATTCAAACCTTCTGGTATTATCACACCAAAATAGGCATACTCATAATGAAATAGTAAAAGACTACCCAATAATAATTTGAAAAACAAAAAGAGCATGCCACACAGAAAGAAAAAAAAACGCATACCATTACCCACAAAAATAAATATTTGCTAAACCAAAGTAGTTCAATATCCCCTCAGCCAGCTTCCTCTAGAACCAGCCAGAACCACAAACCTGTAAGACTGAATATTCAACTTAGCTCACAAACGCCCTTTACAAAACAACTGTGCCCATTCGCCTACACCCCTTACCTCTCATAGCTGCCCCTTACCACCAAGTAAATAGCCACAAGTAGGAAATCTAGTCTACATTCATTGTTAATGCCTCCTAAAATTGTGGTACCGTACCTGGCCAGTCCTGGAGTACTCACATAGAACCAGTCATGAAGAACCCCCCACATCTACTAAATCTTAATGAGAGAACGATTTCAACCCTCCTCCACCTAGCAGACCTGCTGGAAAGAACAGTCTGCATCCAGCTCCAACAGTACCTGTAATCCAGCACACCACTAGACCAAGAACAAGTTAGCTTCAGATCAAGCAGGGTACTGAAAGCATACCAGTCACTGCGTGGGAGGATCTCAAGCAGTGGCGGCTGGCATGTCCCGAAGGTAATAGGGCAGGTGGGACATTAAAAAAAAAATGTATTAAAACAACTTACCTGCGAGCGCGATGCAACGTCCTCCTTCACCTCGATGATCTTCTATCATCGAGGCAGGCAGGCTCCAAACTCCCTTCACTTATCCTAGCGCTGCTCTCACCAGCAGGAGAGCAGTGCTCGGATTGGTGGGAGCGGCCTCACTCGGCGCTCCACAGCGCTCTGGAGGCTTTGGCTTTCTCTAACCCAGCTGTCTTAAGACAGCTGGGTTAGAGAGGTTTAAAGTACGTGTGTGTAACTGGCGAGACGGCCGGCCAAAAAGACATGCTCACTTTAAACTGAAAGTGCCCTGCTCTCTCTGCTGCTGTCATTCAGGAGCAGCCCCGCACCCGTCCTGACAGTCAGTTCGGGACAGGGTGAAGTAAAATAGAATGGTAATGGATTAACTCCATCACCATTTCATTTTCCTCTATGGGGGCATTTCAGTGGAGCGATGCTTCTCCTTTCAAACGGAGGAGCCGCCCCTGATAATGAAACCTACTGGTGGAGCTGGCGTCCTGATTCTCTTACATCTCTCAGCGACTGATTACAGTACTAGGCTAGGTTAGAACTGGATAAAGCACACCACGGCTACACGGGCCATAACGCTCCTCTCAGGAAAGATAGAAGCTTCAAAATGAAAAGAATAGCAGGTGGGGATAAACAGCAGTCTTGTGTGTTTGGTGGAATGTATAGAAGGTTAGAGGGACATTTCCAGTTTTTAAAGGTTAGGAAATAAACATTTTTGCCTCCAGAATGAGCTTTATGAATGGAGGGAACAGCTAAAAGAAAAGCTATAAGACTGCAGTTCTCTCGGTGTCATATACCATTGGAGATGGGTTTGGAACAAAGAGGGTGTGCTGTTGTGTATTGCCGCATGGCAAATGAATAAACATTTGATGATCATTTGCTTGACTAGTGTGAACCGATTTAGTTCCGTGAGATGTTTGGCTATCCATTCTCTTCTAAAAAGCCCCAGTACACGTCGTGCTGTAGAGGATTTGAGAACCTGTAGTTTACCTAGTATATGAAAGAAGAAAGCGTGTGAAATTGCATGCGAAAGAGGGGCTGCTGTCAAATACTGAACCAAGATGTCCCCGAAGAGTGAAATCAGAGCTTGGGAGAGACTTTTTTTTATCACAGTAAACTTTAAGCGAATTAGAGTTTCATCCAATCAGCTGCTGCAGTTACACTCTCTTTTAGTGTAGGTTACATGGATTCCAGCTCATTGCCCTGCTAGACTCTGTGCTATGTAGAGTCAATGAGGTCATCGAGAGAAGGAATATACTAAAAGAGTAGGGTTGAGTGACGATCTCTGAGGGAATCAACAGATATGGATTTCGGAAAAGAACAGAAGGAGGAATGGATGCTGCCTGAAAGAGACCCAAGAGGAAAGACAACCGCCACAGACCAAAGGTGTTTAAGTAGTGTCAGGTAGATGATAGTGTTGAACACCGTTGGCACTTCAAGGAGAACTAAAGAAGATCACCCTACTTTGTTTAAGAACAGCTGCAAGTCTCCTAGGACGGCTAAAAGGATAACTTGTGTGCCATGTAAGGATTGAAAGATGGCTTGTGCACTATCCACAATATTGTTTAGTGATACAAAGTGACAGAACTCTATGTTGACGGAGTGTTCGCTAGTTTTAGGGGCAAATTGCAGGTGAGAGATTGGGTGATAATTAGCCAATAGACAAAGCTCAGCATTGAATCTATTCACTAAAGGGACCACTGGCGCCTACTTCCAGATATAGAGGGTCGGATGCAAACTTCAGCAAGAGAGAGATTACATTAGCCATCATTTTCATAAATTTCATTTCACAAGGGTCATAATGTGACAATTATTTGATGGTGTTGACTTGGGGGAGGGAGGGCATTAACCATGGTGGTTTACTCTGCATGCTCCAAAGAACTCATGTCCCAGTTTTATTCTATTATGCAGGTAGAGGCACCAGTAAGCGTTCCTGTGGCCAGGGAGAAGAGGAGCAGGCTGGGTAGGTGAAGCCGGACCATGGGAGGACCATGGCTAACACCGGAACACACAGGCAGAGAAATACCAAGGGCTAAAGCTTGGGGAAAAGGGGGCAAAAGGGTCTGGCCCTCCCCCCAAGATGGGTAGGCCGGCTTGTGGATCCTCCTTCCCTCTCACCCCTACTCAGTCGCAGCCTGGGAAAATCTACTCGCAGCATTGGTCAGAGGGGTTTGAATTGGCCAATGCCTAGGAGAGGGTGTGATCCCCACGAAACCAAAACTTGAGGCCAGCGGGGAAATGGTCACCTTCTCACCGCGAATGTTGTCCCAATACCGTGAACTAAGTTAAAGAGGACCGGCATTAGTGACCCAACTGGAACAGCCCAAGGACATGGACAGCCCCAGGGACGTGGCTGCCAATGAGGTAGATCGGTCAGGAAGCCATGGACGGCAATAGGAGGATGACGGAGGCGAGCTGTGGTGAGGGACAGGCTCCACGGAGGCAGTGTCAAAAGTCTGCCCATTATTGCAACAGGTATGACGAGGACAGCCACTGTGCAGTTGAGTGCTGACCAAGGGGGACTGGCAGGGGTTGAAACGGGGCCAGAACACTGTACTCTTTGGCAGGGCCCACACACCGAACAGGAAGAAACTTACAGCAAAAGGTGCAGGGCAGCAACGATCAAAGGACCAACAAAGGAACTTGGCATGCAGCGGCTCGCAGGAGTGAACTCAGCTTGCCGAAGCAGAATCTGCAGCCAGAACGGCGGTGCCCAGAGGCAGCAGGCTCCCACCCAATCTACCAGCAACAACTGCAGTGATGAGGACGAGGAGTTCAGCGACACAAGCACCCCAGAGGTGCCTGAAGCCAGCACAGTGGTACCTGAGGGGGGGGGAGAATGCAGCCAACCCAGCACTAAGAAGCATCAGAAAGCAACCGTTGTCCAGGTTTCGGCAGCAGGCACCACAGGTGGACTGGGAGATGATGCAGTACCTCTTCAAGTTATGGGACCTGGTAGATCTGACTAGCAATGCTGGTCGACAGGGCCCTAGCACCCAAAACAAGCAGCAAGTAAGTGTGCGCCTCTCACTCTACCAGCAAGTAACGGGCTTAGAGGATCTTAGCGACAGGCAGGCAATCTTCGGGGTGGAGAAGTTCATACTGTGGGCATTCACCAATGGAAATAGCAAGGCATGGGCTCAGGCGCATTTACCTGCGGTGGCTACTGAAGGGCACCGATAAAAGGGTGGGGGGGATGCAGGCCAGAGATCAATATGATAGACTCCCCATCAACTTTGACATGCTAATAGCGGTATAGCAGTATTTACAAGCCATTTGCAGCGATTCGTTTGAAATGGCCCTCTTCAAAGCAGCCTTTTCAATAGCATTCTTTGGGGCTTACGGGGTCAGCGAGGTAGTAGTTTCATCGAGGACAGATGCAGGCCGCTCTTGTCTGCAATTCTGTGATCAATCCATGGGTGATGACTATACGGTACTGAGGCTTAGGCGATTAAAAACAGATCAGGAGGCCAGAGGTAAGCTGTCCCGCATCGATTGCCTTCCCTCATCAGAATTTTGCCATGTGTGCCGGTCTCAAGACTATTTACGAGTTTGCCTCTGTTGTTGCACCAGGATGGGACTTTCTTAAGCATGTTTCAGTTCACCGGTGTAATGAGGAAAGCCCTGGAAATAGCAGGCTTGCCCCTCAGCGCTTCAGCACCCACTCACGTGGCATACCACAACAGCAGCATCACATTGCATGGGGGTGGATGCATTCAGGAAGCTGTGAAGGTGGAGTTCTAATGCCTTCAGGACATACATCAGGCCAGAAACAAGTTAAGATCCACTACTCTTTCTCTTCCAACAGGGGGTTCCGAGCGCACGTGAACGGTGTATCTACTGGGGCACTCGTACAAGGGCCCAGCAATGGGTGGGGTCACAGAGACAGAACAGAGTGATTTAGCTGTGCAGCACAAAACTGGTCTGGATGGGATGAGAAGGGCACAGCTGTTGTCAGCGGTACATAGGGCCTGGGAGTCGCTCGGGAGTCTGGACACCATTGGGATGCTGGGATGCCTATGGGTAGCTTTGCACTATATAAATGCTAATAGAATAGAACTGTGATTCACCTGGGTGGGAACAACCTTACCAGCAGTAGGCAGATGACAGGTGCTAGAGGACATAAAGACAAACTGAACTGAGTTTGCTAGGTTAGCTTTCCCCGCGGACCTTCTGTGGTCCGAGATTATAGCTCGTTTGGAATGGAGCAGTAGTGCGGAAGTACCAAGGATAACTGGTCACACAGTATGAGTCCTGAATATAGTAAGGATAATTTGCACCATGCATCAGTGACTGCAGTTCCATGAATAATTACAATACATCAGTTCCACCAGCATAATAGGTTTACACTCAACTGGAGGCTTATCTGAAAATGCTCTGTAAGCTGCACTAGAGACTGTATGTAAATAGTGAAAAAACAGGCAGGATAAGAGATACAACATTTATGATGCTGATTCAGATGATTTGATTCATACACGCAACTACAGCTGGAGAGGAATGATCATATTCAACCCAGTGTAGTTCTGGCAATCCAGTTCATTCCTCAAGGTTTTTCAACCATTTGTCATATTCCACGGGGTCATAAGCTGCTCATAGGTTGAAATGTATGAGACCTGATTTTTTTTGTTTCGTCCAAGGAGAGAAAGAGCTCACTTCTGATGTAAGGCCTAACCCTAAATTAATGATCACAGACTATTTGCTTCAATTCCGTATATTCCTGGAGATATCTTGTGGCCTCCTTTTTCCAGGATTTTGATGGGAAAGGTGAGATTGGTGATCAAGCACAATCGGTCAGTTCCCTTGGGCTGTTGGTTTCCTCAGGAAATACATTAGACATTTTGGAATGCTTCCTGCGAGCCAGCAGATCATGAAATTTACATCTGTTTCTAGTGTAGGAAATAATTATTTCAGACATAGGTGTGGACATAGCTCAGGAGGAAAATCAGAAGCTTTCTTTCTATGAGTCATAATCAATAACTACCCCTTCATCATTTAGCAGAATGCAGAAAATGCAGGTTGGAGCCATGGCCGACGATAAAAGGTATGATGGAAGTTCTGAGTTATTGTAGATGGAGTCCTGGACTTTCCTGTTTTGGAGCTGTATCATTGACAGCCATGCTGGCTCAGAGTAAAACCGAGTGCCTGATTTTTATGTCTAACCCAGTGCTTGATTTCAGTCATTGGGGGCCACAGGCACTCATTTTGAGGGGACCAGCATTTTCCTCTTCAGATATTTCCCAAGAGCAAGAGAGGAAAAAACCCACAAAGGCAAAAGAAGGAATAAGAGAAACGGTCACAAAGAGAGAAAGCAGGAACCCACAGGAGTGAGATGAGAGGACAGGGAGGGCCCGATTCACAAAAGTAATCTGAGACAAAATCCTAAACTTACTACTTTTGGTATTCACAGAAGGCATTTAGTAGTAGTAAAGTTAGGATTTCTAACTTTACTACTACTAAACTGAGACAAAATCCTAATTTTACGACTTTTGGTATTCACAAAAGGGATTTAGTAGTAGTAAAGTTAGGAATCCTAACTTTACTACTACTAAATGCCTTCTGTGAATACCAAAAGTAGTAAGTTTAGGATTTTGTCTCAGATTAGTTCTGTGAATCGGCCCCGGAGTGTCTGGTAGTGGACTAAAGAGGCCTGTGATGGATTAAAGTCTACACAGCCTTGGTATACGGTGCGCCGACATTTAATAGTGCTGTCCACGGCTTCTGAGCAGAGCTTGGGCCCGCCACCCATTCTTTTACAAATTAAGCACTGGTCTAAACTCATAGGTATCACTAAGGTACCTCACTAAGGTATATGTAAGTGTTGTGTGACAGCACAACTCAGAAACAGAGATAGAGGAAATAAGTGCTCACTGTTTCTAACTTGTGCTGTCTGTAGTTGACGTATTAACTCAGAGAAATTTCAAGTTAAATGTATGCTTTTAACTACGAAAGTAGAAGAACAGGCCCTCCGCTCTGTGCTGAGCCAGCTCAGCTGTTCATTACACGGCTCTTGATCTGAAGGAGCATCAGAAGGGCCGCTCAAATACTCTTAGGTCTTGAAATTGTGTTTTTGTGCCCAGATTTATCGGTTTCTAGTACAAATTAAAGCTCTCTATTGTGGATCTTGTGGCCTTTTGGCTCGCGTGACAGTATTATGGAACCTGTATCCCTTGGAGTGTGTTTTGTCCTCATCAGTCATGGACTAGCAGCAGATTCTTTCATCTTGGGCAGATATCCATTATACCAACCGGTGGCGAGTTTGCTGCTTGTCTTGATTTTTCTACTTCTGAGAATGGCAAGCTCTTTCAGTAGAGATTATGTGTTTTTTTGTATATCTTTCTGAGCTTTTTAGGTGATAGATGTTTTGAGACTTTGGGGCATATTTCCAAAAACGTGTGATAACCACCGCAAATTTAGCTTAACGCAACTTTGCATATCGCAGTCCATCGCGGGAAATTAACGCCTTGTTAACCAAGTATTCACAACACGGCGGCCCCATGCGATACTCCCCAGATAACGCGCCAACTGACCGCGTTAGAATCAACGCCGCGCCGCAAAAATGCGAAACACCAACGCAAAAAAAGCTGCGATGAGGCCAATCGCGATACGAAAATCAGCGAAACACAGCTACAGGCCTGCAATCCACACGCGTCAGGCGGGAACAATCACCATAAAAGCAGAAAAAAAACAGACAAACAAATGCCAAACAACAGCGAAGCACAATGGACGTTGCCGGAGCAAGTACGGAGGAGAGCCAGAACCCCACAAGCCCCCGGAGGACCATCCTGGGACTTCGGGGTCAGGGAAGGGCAAGGACAAGAAGAAGAGGAAGACCAAGTTCAGTCCGCAGGAAAACAGGATCCTGATAACGGAGGTGACAGAACACCATCAACAACTGTTCCTCACCTCCACTGTGTCATTGGCAACAAAAAATACATTATGGCAGTCCATCGTGGACAAGGTGAATGCAATCGGAGTGCTGAAGAGGACAATGGGCGAGGTCAAGAGGCGCTGGAATGATGTGAAGCGCAAAACCAAGCAGAAACTCGCCAAGAACCTGAAGGCAGCAATGCAGACTGGAGGTGGGAGCCCAGCGCCACAGGAGGAGCTGGACGACATGGAAGAAATGGTGTCCACAGTCATCAGTGGGGAGACGGTGGCAGGAGTTGGGGGCCCGGACACTGCTCAACAGGACCCGACACAACAGCAACAGGGTGAGTAACCACCAGGGACTGGAGGGACGGGGGGAGATGGGCAGAATGGCACACATGCACAATTAATTTGAGCACATCTGCGGACACACCATGCCCCAGACCACCAACTCCCACCAAGAGACCAACGTACCCCAGTATGCAACATGTCAACACTGTACAAGCACAGAAGTCAGAGGCACACCCCATGAAAGTGATAAGGGGCAGCATAATCTGAGCTGCAGGGGCGACTCCCCAAAAATGCAGCACACACATCACATACAGAGCACATCTACATTGACAACGATGTGACACAATCCGCAAAACACCTACAACAGAACACAGGACACCACTGGTGCCGCTTGGGTGCAGACACTGGCCAATCACAATTGGCATTGCAGGGATATGTGCGTTGATAATGTACAAGTACAAACACACATCCGTGATATTGTCGAAATGTCCACTGTCCCCCATCAAATAGGCATCTCCTCCCAAACAGCCACAATGTACCCAGTCATGCTGTCTGTATGTAAACATGTACAATGCGACAACATACATGTGGACACATTGTTAAACTGCATCTCCCCTTCACATTGCAGAGAGAGAATCAACACCTCCTGCAGAGCAGTCCGACCCTCTCTTCTCTGGAGACGAAGAGGACGACCACAGCTTCGACTCTGACGTCCTCCAACTGCTCGTGGAGAGCCTCTGTAGCCCACTTCCAGGAGCTGGGCAGCCGAGCTGCTGTGAGGAGACCCCACCCCCTGCACAGACCACACAGCAGGCAGCACCCACCACCACTGCTGCCTCCCAGGACCCCCACGGAGAACACATGGCTTTCCAACGCCGTGTTTTGGGGTGCCAGGAGAATCTGGCTGAACAGGTGCGGGTGGGCTTCGACCGCATGGCAGACAAACTAGATGCCATACGTGGGTGTCTAAGTCCCATCAGGGACCACTCACGGTCCCTAACAGACACCCACAGTCCGCTCCATGCTCTCCAACGGACCATGGCTGACATCGCTGGAGCCCTGACTCAAAGAATAGTACAACTGTCAAGTCCGAGTGGCTCTAGCGATGTCACACGGGAGTTGGGAAACATGCGGAGGTTAATGGAGACCATGGAGCGGGCGAATGGGGAACGAGCGGCTGCCACGGCTGCACACCAGCGAGAGGTAGCCGGGTTCCTCAATGACCTCAGGACCCTCCTCATGGCATTGCTGCCACAAGGCCTGGTGCGGATGCATGCTGCTGCTACCACTCCATCCACATCTCCGCCCCCTGAAGTGTCAGTGCCACACAGTGCGGCAGACCTTCCACCTCCGGCCACAGATGTGTCACTGCCACACAGTGCTAGAAACAGAACACCACCACCCACACGTGAGGCACATGAAACAGCAGAGAACGAAGATGCGGATGATACTGCCCTCGTGGTAAGGAGGACGCAGCAGCATGCATCTCATCCATAGGTCCGGCTTCAGCTTGGTACTGCCCTCTGCATCATCACCTTCCACTGTCCCCCCCATGCACTCTGCGACACTCACCTTGGACCTCGACATGGACTGCCATATGATGTTTGATCGCCATTGACACAGCAATCAGACTGCAGACTGTACTCGTCCTCTTCCTTTGGACTTGTCACTCCCTGGAGGACCCTGGCTGGACATCCACGGGACAACATCGTCATGTGGGGTTTGCATGGCCCTGTACTGCTCCAGATGCAACACTCCACTGAATGTGCATTAAACATTCATATACACACAGATGTGTCATGTCTATGGACTTTTAAGTGTGGAAGTATGGATGAATGTGGGCTCACTGGACTCCTCTTACGTCCATGTGGCTCATGTCGTAGAACAGGGGTCACAGGGTGACACATTGCCCAATGCGGTCCGGGTGGTGCTGACACAACAACAGGGGCACACGCATGAGTTACTTCCTTGTCCAGCCCAGTACGGAACCACGCCCAGGGCCCCGGGGTCATATATAGACCCTTACGCTGGACTGGCATACGCCAGGCCAGCCCACTCCGCTTACGCTCACAGGGGGGACGGCAACGCTACAGGTCCCCTGTCTTTCCTGTGGTGATCTGCTGCTCACAGGTCTAGTTGTCAGCATACCACAGCCACTCCCTCACGGCTGGTTTACACCCACACCACACCCATCCAGCACTCGCGTCACGGGACATGTGACCCTGCCAATGAAAAGGGACGGGCGCACGTGCTCGACGCCATTTCCACTCTCTATCTGGGTGCATCCGTGTGGTGTTAATGTAGGCATGAGGGCCTCGGGCCCTGCAACATCACATTCCCCAGGACCGGAGGTGACATGATGGCGTCCGCAACACGATACCCAATCATACAGGGTCCATGACTTTGGGACACTGACTTGGTGGCACCAGATACATTGCGGCCGGCACAGGCACACTGCCACGGGACGGTGACTTTGGGTGCACTGAGGTAGGGGCACCTTAAGTGCTGAGCGGGTGTGCAGCCTGCGATGATGCCCCGTCCCGGCCGTCCGGACTGCTCAGGATTTGTGTGCCCTGCTGGATCGCAGTGTAGGCCAGAGCCAGCGGGCAGCGCGGGCCTACCGCCACGTGGCGTCGCATCCCAGATCACAGAGTTAGTGGCACCTCAGGGGCTGAGCGGGTGTGCAGCCTGCGATGATGCCCGGTGCACTGGTATGTCCTCTGCCATGGCAAAATCAAGACCCAGAATCATATGTGAGACCTGGTGGCCTGCAGAGCGGGGCTGCATGATGTGGAGGGTGCCATGTCCGCGGGCCCCGGGCATGTGGCTTGCAGCGGCACGTGGTGGGCCCTCCTTACTACACGCCAAGGACGGAAGGTGAGCAGTGAGGCCTGGGTGCGCAGGGGCGGGCATGCACCGCTGGGCGGCGGGAGGGGCTGGGGTACATCTGTCTGGGTGCGCAGGGGCAGACAGGTAATGATGTCTTGTGCAATTGTGTGTACTTTGCCATTCATGTCTCTGGACTCTGTTTCAGATGACGGATCTGTTTCAGATGTGTGACCTGGTGAACTGCACTACATACAGGCACGTGGTTGGAAACACACCTGTGGCAGCAGGTGGGCAGTGTGGCCTGGGTGCGCATTGTGGGCACTCTCTCTCCCTGTCCATCTCTTCTGTTATCTGTGTCTCACTCCTCCTCTCTGTCCGTCTTTCTCTCGCTCCCCCTCTCTGTCTGTTTTTCTCTCGCTCCCCCTATCTGTTCGTCTTTCTCTCGCTCCCCCTCTCTGTCCATCTTTCTCTCGCTCCCTCTCTTACTCTCTCTCTCTCCTTCGCTCTCTCTCTGTCCTTTGATGTGCGCAAGGCACACCTTCTCATCATGATTTTTGTCTTGCAGGCTGTGACCTACAGATTGTCCCGAGGGGAGCCGCCATGTGTCTTCATTTCTGTTCTGTGTTTCTAAGAATACATTTTCATTTGTTACATCGAAGGTGGATGTGTGATGCTCATTTTTGTGACCACACATGCATGCCACCAAATGTGATTGTGCGACATCTGGCGGATTATTTGGTACATGTTCCATATAGTTGATGTGGCATGTCTTTGGCCAGGGGTGGGGGGGGTCCTGGGTGTGGTGGCAGTGGGGGTTGTGGCACTGTTGGGGCTCCGAGCTGCATGATCAGTGGCTCCATGGCATCTGTTGCCCTTCAGGTGTGGCTCTGGGCTGGGCTCCATTTTGTGGTGCAGCCTGTGGTCCGACTTTGCACCAGGTCAGAGCAGGTGTTAGTTTCCTGCTGCTAACGGGCCTTATCGCCTGTTTTGTGGTCTTATCGCCGATATGGCTGGTCGTTGAGAATGTTGCGGAGTGGTGTTTTCGCTGATTTTTACAGGGGTACGCCTACTCTGCATCTCATTAGCGATAGTTGCGGGGGTCATCTGTGGCGATGTATTTTGCGGCTGCTATCGTGGGTAAAATGGTATTCTGAGCTGTTAACACCAGCTTGTGAATGGTGCGATGGATTTATCGCCACTTTGACTGCGATAAAGTGCCGCTAACTCGGCGATAAGTCCTTGAGAATATGCCCCTTTGTTTATTGAGCAGCATGTTGGTGGAAATTCCTCCTTGCGAACATTTTGTAATACTTGAGCAACGTAGATTGGGATGTCTGACTGCTGCAGAGGACAGGATGGTTGTATGGAGGGATATCCATAACTGATTTTGCCGCTGTCCCATCCTCACCATTTTGTCCCTTCGACCCCGAAGGTCCCCTTTATTTTTCCTAAATCTTTTAATAAAGTGAGTTGGAAGAAGGCTACTTACCACACAGAAAAACAGAGGAAGCTTGTGCCCCACTTTTTCCTCCCTCATGCTCTTCTGTCCCCAGGGCCAGTCAAAAGGGAATGCACTTGTTGTGAGATGCACAGAGCGTTTATGCAGCTCCACACCCTCCAATTCAGTAAAATGCAGTGGTTGCGACAGCAAAAACCCTTTTACATATGTACTAACCCCGTTTTGCAATTCTGAAGTAGTTTTTCGAATCGTAAAATAGGTTAAGAAATCTTTACCGAATCAATCTGGAAGGTGAATGCTAGGTGAATCCTCCTTCAGATTGAAATTCAGTATGTATCAATGGTTTGCAACCATAATTCCGCTCACAAACCATTGATCTGTTACAGATTCCCAAATTGAGAGGGCAACTGATTTGCAAAGGGGAAGGGGCCTTTGGACCTTTTCCACTTTGGGAATCAGTGAGGCAGCTTCGGGAAGAGTAAATAGTGGTCCGGAGGACCACTACCTGCTCTCACTTAAGTTTTCCCAAACAGAACACTTTTGTTAAAAGCAGCCCCGGTTCTTTAAGGAACTTAGGCTGCTTTTAAAAAACGTTTTGCGTTTGGGAATACTCGAATTCAAACTTTAGTCAGTCGTTCCGACCATAAAAGTGCAAGTGCTTACAGTACAGAACTTCAAGTTTGAATACATGACATAAATTCAAATGATGCATTACAATAAATTATTGGTAAGAGATATGTCAGTATGAATAAAACCAATTAAATTTTTTTTTTTAAAAGATAAAAAATTTAACAGCCAACAAAGAAGCCCCGATAAAGTGCATTACAGATCCCACTATAAAATCCCAATAAAAAAGGTCAAACCATATGCTACAAAATCACAAGTATGGTTGCCTGCTGTCCCTTGCAGGCCACCATCCCGTGATTGTAGCTAATCACAGGGGGTAGCAAAGTGTATAATAAATGGGCATGATTTTCTGTGCCCCCCGGCGAATCGTTATTTTGTGAACCAAACTTTTAATACATAGATCAGTTCGCAAAATAAAATTGTGCCTGCAAAACGTCAGGACGCATTTTGCAACTATTTTAGTATATCTGGCCCTAGGTTTCCTCCTAAAGCAGATCTCTGGAGACTGTACCTAGTTATTATCTTATAGCTACCCTATCACAGTACATTCTGGGAGCAAAGCAAGACCTACACCAACATGACTAGCTAGATTTTTTTAAACACCAGAAAATACACTAGGTCTGATTGGCTGTGGGCCACTGCCCAACTACCCAGGATCAAGCACTTAAGCTGGAGCCCTCCTCCAGCAAAGAGCAGATCTCAATCAATGCAGACCAGCATGGACCTTTGCTGCAGTGCTTTCTGAATGAGGAGATGAAGGCTTTCTTTTAAGATAAGACTTAGCCTGATACATTGCAAAGGGTCTAGAGTCTTGACCCTGGCCTACCAATGGCTAATTCTGTTGTCCTTCCCTGGCAAGAAGCACCTAACCAGCCATGAGGATCCACAGGCATGGGCACAGAGCACGAAGAAGCCCTCTCTAACCCTCATCAGGTAATAAAGAAGAGCTGCTCAAACACAGGTCAGCTGATTATATTTACTCTGTATCCTGATACTCTTCCAAATGCTTCGGTTTTAGCCATTAATATGGGGATAGACACTTGCGGATTTAGAGTGTAAAGTAAGAGATCATCTGCATACAACGCTAACTTAATCTCAAAATTTCCGTGTCTAAAAGGAATAATAGCAGGGTCTTGTCTGATCCAAGCCGCTAATGGTTCAATATATATATCGAACAAAAGCGGGGACAGGGGACATCCCTGCCTAGTCCCCCGTGATATATTGACCCAATCAGTTAGCTCCCCATTGACCAGAACCTTTGCTCTTGGAGATCTATACAAAAGTTGAACCGTTTTTATTATATTAAGGGGAAAACCAAATACCTTTAAAGCTTCCCACAGATATGACCAGTGAACCTGGTCAAAAGCCTTTGCGGCATCTACTGCCACCAGCGTTACTGGAAGATTATACGTTTCTGCTAAGTCTATCACTCCCAATATTTGAAAAGTTAACTCGTTGAGCTGCCTTTCGGGAATAAAACCCTTTTGATCTTTATGTATTATACCCTTAATAACCTTTGCAATTCTGGCGGCCAGAATTCCACGAACACCTTATAGTCCGTATTTAACAATGATATGGCCCTATAAGAGTCAACCACGAGGGGATCCTTGTTAGGTTTCAATAACAATGTTACTGTTGCCTCAGCCCAACTTTCAGGGGGTTCTTCTCCCTCTCTTAGTATTAGATTAAAAGTTCCCTGAACACTGGTACCACCTCATCTAAGAGGTTTAAATAAATCTCAGTTGGAAGGCCATCCGGCCCTGCAGCTTTCCCTCTGGCCATTTTCCTAAACTGTTGTCGAATCTCCTCTTCTGTTATATTCGCTGATAATATTGCCTTCTGGTCTTCACTCAAAATTGGGAGTTCGATTTCCTTAAGGAAACCTTCGATATTATCCCTCCCAGGGGAAATATCCTCCTTATATAAATTACTCATATGTCTGGAGACCTCCAGCCCAATTTTAACATTAGTATCCAATGTGTCCCCTGTCATATGATCAATCAGGCATACTATTTGATTGCGCACTCTATCACTCTTGGCTTTCCATGCCAACAAGGCCCCACTCTTTTCGCCATAAGCAAAATGCTGCAGTTTGCTAACCCTCCATTTATCCATCAATGTTTTATCCAGAGCTTCTTGATATTCTAATTGCAACAATTCTAGTTGTTTTCTAAGAGAGGCCACCTTGCTGAAACTCTCAAGGGAAGCTTTCTGTACCTCTTGCTCTTTATTCTTAATGATTTCCAGCCGCCTTTCTTCTTGGTACCTCGCGCTTCGTTTTTACTCGCCATAATACCCGTACCTATGGATCTCAAAAAGGCCTTAAAGGAGTCCCATACAATTTGAAGTTTAGCTGACCCCATGTTAACTTCAAAAAAAATCGCAACCTCCTCTTTCATTTTATTAATTACCCCCTCATCCAACAAAATTGTCCTGTCCAAAGTCCACCTAACTATACCTCTCTTATTAGGCATTTTTAGTGATAAAAAAACAACCGAATGATCCGAAAGTATAACAGGTACATGCTTGATCATTTCAACCCCAGATACCAAATCATGGTTCAATAAAAAATAGTCAATTCGGGAATGATGACCGTACTTTTTACTAAAAAAGGTAAAATCTCTATTATCCCCCATCTTATGTCTCCAAATATCAATCAAATTAAGCTCTCTAATCATATTTTTAAGTACTGCCATAGTTTTTAGTGGCGTAACGTAGTTGGCTTTGGAGGTTCTATCCAAACTTTTATTAAATACTAAATTGAAATCCCCTCCAATTACCACTGGGGCATTAAACGGCATTAAACATGATTCTAATTTGATTAATACATCCGGGTTATCATCATTGGGCCCATAGTAACTGACTACAATTACAAATATTCCTTGCACTTTTATCTTGGCTAGGGCCCACCTCCCAGAAGAATCTGTCTGCTGCCTTTCTACTATAATGCCCGCATTCTTTTTTATAAGTATGGCCACCCCCTTGTGTTGCTACTTTGATCTGAACAGACATTATCTTGTACCCAAGACCATTTTTAAAGGCATTCACACATTCGTGCTTTGTTAGGTGAGTCTCTTGCAATAATATAACACTCGCCTCGGATCGCTTCACAAACTCCATTACTCGACCTAACTTCTTTGCAGACCTCAAGCCATTTACATTCCAGGATACAAAGTGCACTAAATTCTTCATCATCTATCTATCCTCAAACCTCTGCTAATACCTTCCAAGTCAATCTTGTGTTGACATACACTGATACACAAATCAATATAAGTTTGTAGGGACCACCCATCCCATAGCTGAAAGAGGACTATATTTTTTATTTTTTTCCCAGATGCTCCCAACCACCCGTGTGCCCCCCCCCCACCCCCCCCGGGGAACCCCCACCCTATCTCTAAGGCAAAAGGCCTTTGAGGTCCCGCCGTGCAGAGGGGAAAAAGTCTACTATGAAAAATTATGAAAGGTATCTAAACAAAAAACTTATATATTGTATATTCCTATACATTTCCTATAATTTTAATTTCTCATGTGTATCTCTTACATATAATGTGTCTAACTACTCAACTCAGGATACAGAGTAAATATAAACAAGACTGAAATCATGGAATGGAACCAACCAGTTCAACAAATACAGGCAAAATCAAGTATGCGCTATCTTGGGGTGACAATCACGCAGAAGTTGGCTGAAGTCACTAAGGTAAATTGGGAAAAGATTAGGCAAGAAGTAGAGAAACTGTTGGTCAGATGGGCAAACCTTCCGTTAAATTTGTATGGTAGGGTGAATCTTATCAAGATGATTATTCTACCGAAGATAACGTTTCTTTTTAATTCAATACCATTATCGTTTGATAGAAAGAAAATTGCTAAATTACAAGGAAGACTAGGAAGCTTTATTTGGGCTTCCAAGGGCTCACGTATATCTTGGAAGAGATTGAGGAGGAGATTGGAGAAGGGTGGGCTGGCGTTAGCGGATTTGAGGACGTATGGATATACTTTCCTTTTTAAGAATTGCAGGATGCTTTTAAATAGGGTTGATAGTTCGGCTATTGGCAGTTTGTTTGGAGCCATGCTTGGAGAACTAAAGGAGGGCCAAGACCAATTTTTGTTTAAGTTCGGAGACCCGAAGTTTTACAAAAAAGTAAGGTTGAAGATTCTAGTGGGTGTTTTGAAAGCTTGGGTCTATATTCGGAAAAAGTTGGGTATCCCATATTATGCATCTAGGGCCCCGATCTGGGAGTCCCCAGGGACTCCAGAATGCTTGAATGATTCATTAAGTCTCCCATTAAAGGTTTCGGGTATTTCTTGTTGGGGGGATCTGAAGATGGGAATTGAGTTAGTCAATTGGGAAACTCTGAATCAAATTGCGGGGGGAAATCTAACCAGGTTCAAATATTACCAGATTTCTGCATGGTGGAGGGACCAAAATTGGAGTGAAGAGGAGGATGATACTTGGTTAGCTCAAGCGATTAAAACTGGTGTTATTAAAAAGGAGGTAGCTCTGTGGTATCAATTTCTGATTAATGCAGAAGACGATTTAGAAGGAGATATTCAGAGGCTTTGGGGCGAGGGAATTGTGAACATTAATTTAAGGGAAGCATGGTTGGCCTCCTTTGCATTGCTGAGGGAAAGTGTGAAACCCGCCTATCTAAAACGGTACCACCTCTTCACGGTTTATAGGGTTTATTGGTCTCCGGCGAGATTAGAAAAGTTTTTAGGGATACATTATGAATGCCCAAGATGTCAAGATCCTGTAGCTGATGACATGCATATGTTCCTAACATGCCCGGAAATTGAGAAGTTTTGGTTCGAGGTATGCCAATTTTTAACTGAAGTCACAGGTATTACTGTGAAGGTCAGTCCTGCCCTGGTCTTCTTTGGAATTTGGCAGGATAATATTATCACCATTAGTGGATTAGATGCAAGATTTATTTTTTATGTAATCTTATTAGGAAGAAGAGAGATTTGTAAATCATGGAAGGCAAATCTTCCACCGCACTTCCTGGAGTGTATAAAAAGTGTAATACATATAAGTAAGTAGGACTTAATGTGTGATTGTAGTAGCAGAGAGAAAGTATGGCTTAAGTTGGTAAATTGGTCTCAAAAATTTGCGGTCCAATGATTAAGCCAATGTAGAGCTGTGGGTCCTGTGTTCCTTCCGTGCTATGGGCACTATGGGCACTCCCGGGAAGGGTGGAATTGGAAACGGCTTTTCTCTCTTGATTGGAAGGACTCCAACCTGGCCTGGCATTTACCAGAGAAGGGGACGAGTATAGCCAGCAAGTAAATTGGCAGAATGAGGACTAGAAGAAAAAAAAAAAAAAAAAAACACAGGTCAGCTGAGTGGTTACCCTGCTTGGTGAGCACCCTCCATCCACATATCAATATTTACTTTATTTGCTCACCTGTCTGAGATTTTCCATTTGTCCTTTCAAAGTACCCACTGGGCTCTATTCAATGTGGCATGAATGTAGGCAGCTTATCACCCTCAGTTGCCTGGGTGCTGGAAGAGTGGTCTCCTGAGCTACAACGGGGTTCCATTGACCTTATCTTTCTGATGAGAGGTCCACTACTCGGCTGCCTTTTGTGCTGGCCAGATTCAGAAACTCTTAGAGGCTTGCATAATCCTTGTGTGTTTCCCTGGAGAATGTGGCCCAATCTCCAGCTCCCCCAGAAAATCAGAACTGCTGTATGCCCCTTTCAGTTCCTGTTTCCTCTGCCCGCAATTTGCATCAGTCATACTGTATATTTAGTGCAATTTTCAGACTGCCCGCAATCAGTTAGTGGTCCCGAACAGCGTATTATGAATTGTTGTTTTTGTTGGAGTATCCTGATCCTCCATGGTTGCAAAAATAATTATGAACAGCACAGCAACTTTGATCAGAAAACTTTATCTGCTAACCTTTAACAGCAGCCTTGATCAGAAAACTTTATCTGTTAACCACATCTTATGTTTTGTGATATTTACTTCTTAAGGGTACATGCACTAAAGGAAGTTGTCGTCAAGCAATATAAAATGGAAGAAATGGGAGGCATTCATGGATTATGAGGCAGATAAAAATCCTGCTATGTAGCTGTTTGCCAACCCTGAGCTGGTGTTTTGTAGACCACGGTCGCTTTCAAAGATGTCCGGGATGCAATGACCCACATCTGAAATATCCGACAGTCATATTTAGAGAGGTGGAACAGAAGGGCAGGCGAAGATTCATAGTGACAAATCTGAGAACCGGCCATGCCTTGTTGTGGTATAATATGTTCCTAAGGAACAAAGTCCAACACTCATAACAGCTTAGTGCACAATACAGTTGGATTTAAAAATTATCCTCAATTTCACTGGATGTAGTGTAATGAGCAAAAACACAGTTAGATTTTCTCAAGCTGTGAATCAGCATGGCTGCTGTGTCCTGTACCTTTTCTAGATAGATGATGTCTTCATTTGGAAGCCCAAGAGACATACCATTTGCGAGATACAGTACAACCACGGCTCTGTGAGGAGAGGGGACAACGGATGATATGACGAAGAAGGCAGATATTTGCACCCACAGAAAGTCTGGAATCAAACAACATACTCCTGTTCCTAAGAAGTAGAGCTGTAATTGGTTGAGTCTAAAGAGTTCAGATTTAGAAAGATTTAGGTTTATCTGGTTGCTAATTAACCAGTTTTTAACTACAATCAGCACTGAACCTGAGTTTCCCTTTTGAACGCTTTGCCTACTCTTTAGATTTAAAAGCAGATGGGGTTGGCAGCTGACTTAAAAGGGTGAAGTGCATTGTACTGAGACCTAAGCTCAAGAAAAGAGACAACCCACTTCAGTGCAGCCCACTCCAACCAACACAAGAGGAGGATGGTGTGGTAGGTACAAGAGAATTAGTGTGCCTGCACCACCACCATCCGCCGCCATCTTGTTTCTCCAGCACCAAGGGAATAATGCTTTTGTTGCTCATACAACCTCTTTTTCAGTCCGACCAGTATCAATGATAAAGAATTGGTATAAATAAAAAACCTCTTTGCCAAATATAAGGGAACGCAATATATGATTTTGTCTTCTACCAAGGACAGTTGATCACTGCAAATGAATCTCGACAGCAGCAAGACTAAGGGGCCGATTCCGATCTCGGCCGGTAGGGCTCCGAATAGGATTCGGCTTTACCGGATCCGATTCGGAGCCCTGTTTCCCGACCGAATCGTACGCGGGTCCGGCCGAGCGAGTACGATGCGAATTCGCCGACCGACTCGTCCGGGCGTCCCGACCGCACCGACCGACTCGCTCGGACTCGACTCGCACCGCGCAATGGAGACGTTTCCCGGCCGGGTAAGTACGATGCGCGCCGCGAGCAGTCCGACCGAGCCGCGCACTCAGGCTCGAAAGAGCTGTCGGAGCCGTACTTTGGGGGTCCGTGTTGGACCCCCCTGTACGCGTAGCCGCGCGAGTCGCACACAGGGGGGACCCATGGGTCCCCCCTACCTGTGCGTGTACGGCGCGAATCGCTTCGCCGCATACCCGCTGTAGGGGGCGCACTTGTCCGACTCGCACCCATTGAGTCAATGGGAGCCCGCGTACGCGTTGTACGACCGGCTCCCATTGACTTCAATGGGAGTCCGACCGACTCGGGTCCGATGGCATACGTGCGCATCGTACTCGTTCGGTCGGACTGCACGGGTCCGATTCGGTCGGAAATCTCTCCGGGTCCGGCTCGGTCGGAGAAATTTCCGGCCCGATTCGGAATCGACCCCTAAGTGATCACAGTACATCAAGAGCACCAGTGTCACAAAAGAAAACCACTGTATATCATTCTCACCTCTTCAAAAGATTATCAGTCCACTTATATCAAGCCTAGGAGTCCTCAAAGAGAACAGTGCATTAACACTAATCTGAGCCAAAGATAATCACCCTACCGCAATACCAGGTATACCAAGGATAATTAGTAGTCATATATCAGTACATCAGTTCATCTGTGGTGAGAACAATCCTTGTCAGGGCAAATCACAAAAGTCACTAAATAAACCTGTATTTAACCCTCTGATAGTTTGGTCCCAAAAGCAGTCAGGCTTGACTTAGAGGCAATGTCTAAAGTATTTATAGAGTACTCAAACATTAAGAAAGTGAAAACACAACACAAGAAAAATCCCAAACCAATTTAGAACAATAGAGTACATTTTAATAAATAAAATGACACCACAGTGACAAAAATCCAATAGACAGAACCGGAATTATGAATTTTTGAAGTTTAAGGTTGAAAATAGTGTCAAAAAACGTTAAGCACCAGCTGTGGTTATCTGGCCGCACTAGACCAGATGAAATTCAGAAGTTAAGGCCAACCACGATGGAGCATGGGTTGGGCACAGGAACCAGGTTCATCCCGGTGAAAAGTTCTCTCTTCGAACTTCGTCTCTGGAATGGTCAAAAATCCTTAGCAGGGCTAGGCAGCAGGCTGTGGCCAAAGAGAGCTCCACGGCGTCGGATAGCCGCTGGACGAAGCCTTGGTGAAGTCACTGACTTTTGGTGGGAAAGCTCAGAGTGGGAGAAATTATAATTTCGCACCTAGAGAAGGTTCCTAACCAGCCAGATACTTTTCGTGCCTTTGCCCGGTGGAGATTTCTACCTTCAGACTACTTCCAGCGGAGCAAGGCTACAGGCTGTAGCCAAAGAGGACTCCTCGAGGCCGGACACCTTCTCTGCAAAGTCCTGCTTGAACTGATTTGCTGTTGCAAAGAAGAATGTAGTGGAAGCAACCTTAATCTTTAGCCCAGCGGCGATGCACTGCCGTCGGATCGGCTTGGCAGATTGCTCCCAGTCCCCGTCCGCTCTCAGAGTGGAAAGTTGACATAAAGTTTCTGAGTCACAGGTTTCATGAACCTTTAGGAGGAGTACACTTTGACACCGGGCAAAGATCCAGGACCTTACTGACAGCACTTGGGGGGTCAAGACATACTCCAGCAGAGGCGAGGAGCAGGATCCTGGGCAGGTTGAGTTCGAACTGATCAACTGGGCAGTTGCAGGAAGGATCTCTAGAAGCTTGTTCGGGTCCTATAGCTCAAACAGGAGGTCAGTCAGCTGACCATTGGAGTCACTTCTGGGGTCCTGGGTGCAAAGAAAACTGGTTCAGTCTTCGTTTTGATTCTTCAGACAGCAGGGCAGTCCTTCTTCTGATTACTCACAGGTCCAGGATTGTTCTGAGGAGGGTACCAGGGATGCCACATTTATGTTCAGTGCCAGCCTGTTGGTAGGGGCAACTCCTGGCTAATCCCTAAACAATAGGGTAAAAGTTCCCTGGGGGGGACCCTACCTACTTTTGCGGCACTTTCTGTATGTTTTTTTGTAAGCTATCGCACAGTACCCCTCTTTCCCTAAAACCAATTTGGCAAAAACCTTCTTCCCCTGGTCAGAGCTCCATATGCCCACCCAGAGGTGTGGTTGTGGAAATGGGCAAACCCTCCCTTGTGGTCACTCCGAAGCAGTTCTGGGTCAGCTCCCTCATCCCACTGTGTTTGGAGCCAAGCTGGCTAGGAAGACAAAGTGAGACTGGCTTAGGTGTGAGCTACATCTGCCAATAACATGCTAGAGACCATTTGAAGTTCAGGGCACAGCCCTCCAGGCCATCCTGCTCAGGGAGGAAAACACCTCCCCACTCCTAAGCTCTTTGTCCACTGGCTGGGAGCCATTCAACAATCAGGTGACACTGGACACTAGCAGAAAGGTGCATTTGGCTTAGGCAGGAAAATGACAACTTTCTAAAAGTGTCATTTTCAAAATAGTAATATAAAATCTGATTTTACTATTAAATTTGGTTGAAATTAAGCGTTTTAAGTTGCTATAATGTAACCAAGTGTTTCCCTATGGGAGAGGCAGCCTTACTACAGTAAAAAAACACTTTTGGGGTTTTTCACTGCCCAGACATGTAAAAATTACATATATATGCCCTACCTTTTAAATAGCATGCACCCTGCCCTATGGGCATTTACGGCCTCTTCTGGAAGTTACCTATAGGTACTAAAAATGAAGGCTTAGGCCTGGCAAAAGGAGTATTTTGCAAGGTCGAAATGGCAATTTAAAACTGCACACGCAGGCTGTAAGGGGAGGCCTGGAGACGTTTTACAGTGCTACTTTACTGGGTGGCACAATGAGTGCCACAGCCTACTAATAGCGTGTAATTTGCAGGCCCTAGGTACCTGTAGTACCATATGCTAGAGATGTATAAGTAAATTACATGTGGCAATTAGGTGTATGTCAATCTTATCATTTTCTAAAAGGGAGGGCACAAGCACTTTACAGCCGGAGTAAAGTGTTCTGAGTCCCATGGTGAACTAAAGCGGGTTCAGTTAAACAAGCAAAAAATCTGTGGAATGCCGTGCAAAAGATGGTCATTTCTAACAGGGTCTCCATAAGGTTTAGCGCTAGTCATTGCAGTTGCCTCCCCATCTGCTGGGTACCCCCAGCTGCACTGCTTTCTGTATCCCCTTCTGTAGAATTTATTGGACAGCCAAGTACGTGAGCATAGGTTTGAATTTAAATCCTTTAACTAGGGCAGGAATGGTCCTCTTCGTTCACGGGACATTGAACAAGCTAGTTCCAGCAGAGAAGCCTGTTCCCTTCTAAGAGCAACACTTGAATAAGTGACTGGAGACAAAGCGATGGTCAAAAGACTGTGCACCTTCACAAAGATATGGGCCACCTACCCATTTCCCACATTCTGTATCCTATTCATCTCGAGAGGCAAGAGCACAGCTACAGGGTATGATTGACCATAAGTGGTCGCCTTTCAATACACTATGAGAATATGACAGCTGTGACGTGGCTATTTGATGTAGGACTGCAGCACACCTGAAAGGAAAATGTACTTTGTCACGATTTGCCTTGAACTTTGGGCAACTTTGAAACTGAGTAGTTCATTGGTCGGAATCCAACTGCCACTGTACTCGATGTAAGCTATTGATAACAAAAATATTACAGAAACAAATATTTAAAACACAACAATATTGTAAACAAAATTAAAGTAATAACAAATATTGCCTACACAATAAAACTTAGGAAACATAACAATCACAAAAACTAAAATATCGAACAATGGAAAATTGACATAATTGTAAATAAAACACACAATATTACATTAAATTTACACACACACACACACACACACACACACATATATAATATGTCAATATTATAAAAAAAATAACAACTTTTAAAAATAGCAACTTCATTTAAAAGCGAAATGTGTGAACCATTCACAACAGAGAATTCCTCAAGTTGTATTTTATCAGTGGCTAACATCACACATGAGGCACAGCCTACAATTGTTATACCCCCTGAGAAATATCAAGCTCGCTCACACATTAAAAAATTGTTAATTAGTCTTATGCCCTATCACTTTTAAATTCCGCCAGCCGCCACAGATAAAGACTGTTCCCTAAGGACTGAGGAAAAGACTTTTCTCCTGCCATACCTGAAGCAGAGAAGTCGGTCTACTACCCACATGTGCAGAACCAGCCTTATCCAGCCCAGAGCCCAAGTCCAGTGTTTTAGAGCATCGTACAGTGCTTAATTTGAGCCGGTGGTTTCCGGTGCTCGGCACCGGCACTTAATTGCCAACACCGGTGCTTGTGACAGTGGCTCTGTCTGGCTAATTTAGAGGTGATCACAACATCAATTAATCATTAATTCAATATACATTAAAAATGACTATTACCTGCCGCCCAAGTCAGTCTTATAGCTTTGGGTTTCTGAAATAGTCTGAATTGTCACACTTGTAGTAGGAGTGAGATGGTTAGTAGCTGTTACTATCATTAGTAGCATGGCAGGGGCAATGTGTGGTGCAAGCTGCAGTGGCCTCCTGACGTGAGCCCTGGCACTTATCTTTTTGCAAATTAGGCACTGGCATCGTCCCTTGGAGGACAGAAGGTCGCAAGTCACAACATGCTGAAATTGGAAGCCGGAGCCGCCAGCCTGCGTGACCAGTGACTTCCATCGTGAACAGCTAAGATGCACTTGTAGTGCACACTATCTGCCACTAGCAGGGTGTTCTACCTGAACTAGACATTCTGCCACACACCACCTGCAAGAATAAACCTTGGCTGTTTAACCGTGCTACCCAATGAAAGTTAAAGCCTTGGCAATCCAATGAGCTGGCAGTAGTACCTGCTTCCTGACTTTCCAGGGACAGCGGCAGTACTGAACACAAGTATTGCCGGATTGCCAAATTGCCCTTAAGCCACACATGCTCCAAAGAAGTGGCCTGGCGGTAAGGTTTTAAGAACTAGCTTGGCCAAAGAGCTGTACGAACACACGTGTGGCAGTAACTCAAGCGGGTGTTAAACACCATCCTCGGCCATCTTGTTCTAGAGTGCTAAACCTCACTTGATAATTTATGACACGGGCATGAAAATATGCAGCACTCTTTTTTAGGTGTTTGATACATGTGTTAAGAAAAACTGATGATTAAAGGAAATTGCCATCACGCTGCTTGACATGCATGTTCGGACCTTTGACTTTTGTGACCTTTTCGTTGCAGTCTGCATAGCCCCCCCACCTGAATTGGCACCACAGCACATGTGGGTGTGGATTTCTCCTCTAGTGGTGAATTTCAGTCAGCCTTCATTAATCGCTTTTGTGCTAAAACTAATTGATCACTTTACTTAATCTTTACCTGCAACAAGAAGAATATTAATCCCATCTGTGTCGTAGATAGTTGACCACCATACGTCAATCCCACCACTACTAAGGACACATGATTAGTGTTTGTCAACCTCACTTATGTCAAGTGTAATACACCTCCATATGAAAGTCCCGCCTGTGCTGAGGATAATCAGTTACCAAACTTGAATTCCGGCTTTTCCCAAGTCAATCAATCACTGCCATCATTTCCACCTGTACCAAGGAAAAGTATTACCCTCTGTCACCCCCTCCCCCACCCCCGCACTAATGCTAACCACTGAACCTACATCAACCCCTCTTGTACCAGGGAAAATCGGTTGCTCTATGTTAAGCCTACTTTGTTCTAGGGATCATTTGTGCTACATCAATGTCTCTTCTGCAAGGATACTCGCTAATTATTCAGCAGTCCTATCTGTACCCAAAATAATTGTTAACCAAATATAAATGCAACCTGTAGCAAGCATAATTGAACAGCCTACATCATTCACCCTCCACCACGCACCATGATTCAGTAATAATCGCAGTACATACGACCACATACATTAATCCCTGTTGTAACAAGGCTAAGCAATAACCATATTTAAGTACAACTGGTACAAAGCATAATCGAAGCCCCTACATCAGTCCGATCTATACCAATAACTATTGATCACAGCTATCAATCTCAAGCGTACTAACAATAATCTGTCAGTCTATATCGACCCCACCAGCACCAGTGGTAGATAATAGCTCTACAGCTGTAATAAAGATAATCTATCACTGAACCCAGTGAGTCTGTACTTCTTTTGCATGTTCTCACTATTCTCTATCTCAGTTTTATATCTTTAAAGGGGATTCTAATTACTCTTACTTGTCAATGATGCCTCCAAAAGATAAGTTCTTGGCATCTCTTCTGTTTTCCAGCTACTGTTCCTTTCCCTAATATTGTTACTTCATTTGCATGTGATTAATATTTCTACATAGATACAAGCAGACACGTAAGCCTCTTTTCCTTTTTTCAAAGGCTCTGTTTATTGATGGTTGTAATTGTGCCTGTCATTCTTCTGGTGGTTCTTGTATGTGAACCAACATGCTCACTTCAACCCTTCCAAGATACAAACCATTAAATCACTGGTGTCCTATTGATCACAAACTTCCCACATTTTGTGTGCCTTTTAATCCTGCTCTTTCTTTTCCAGAGCGAACAGCTGCAGTTGCAGGTATAGGTCTCATAAGCTTAATAACGTTGTGATTATTTCTTTCACTGTCCCAAAATCCCCCTTCAAACTTTAGTCGTATCTCGCTCCAGTTATTGCTGTTTGCCACTACGCGGGTTATTTTCTTTACTATACTAATCTCGCAATTGTTACCTATATATTACCATCTGTCACGTGCATTAGATACAAATGGCTTACAGTTTCTAGATTCACTTTCTCTGCTCTGCTGTCAAGTGTTATTAGTCTCTCATTCTAATTTAATATTCCCTGTTGATTTCGCAATTTAATCACGTGCTATTAAAGGTCACCTTCCCGTTGACTTGCGCCCCATGTAGTTTTTCCTCCTCTTTCATCTAGCACCTAAATTATTGAATGTTTTTTCTCTTTCTCTTCTTAAACGGACCTTGATTTTATAGCCTTTGCCTTTTTTTACATGGTATCTAAAGTTACTACTCAGCTGCATTCTGTTTGCCTGCTTGTGTTTTTGCATGTACTGCTCTGGTATATGCTCTGCTATAAATAGCTATAGAACGTCAATCCTCCCTGTACCAAGCATCCCAGATCACCAGGCAGGAACCCTACTTGTCCCAGGGATAATCAATAATATTAAATCAATGATTCCCGTGCCAAGGGTAATCCGTCAGCCAAAAGCAATGCCGCCAGTATCAAGGGTAATAATTAAATCTGGCAAAGTTATGGTTGCTGTGGGTATTGTGCCAGTTATGGATTTCAGAGCTATAAATGACCGGCAAATCAAATGGGAAAAGCTGACTCTCAAATACCTCAGCAATAATATTTACCTTTCACATACAGACATGGTGGATGGGAACTTACGTCGTGTACTTTTCCGCCCTTAAGGCCCAGATCAGCTTCCGGAAAATCTCCCCCTTTCTCTGTCCCAGTTAGGGTTGCCCTCACTAAAATGGTTATGTTGCTGACATTGCTATATTATTTTGTCATTCTACCCACCCGTGTGCCGAGAAGCGTCTTCCCAGCACTGGACTGCGTGATGAAGGACTTGATATGGTACACAGGAGAGTAGCCTTGTCAAAATTGTGCATCGATGCCCCAGATTTTGAACACTACCATCTGGCAGCGCAATTGCAGTGGCCCTCCTACTGGTTGACCGGGAAATTCCTATCGGAAACTGACCTTTCACCCCATCGTAGCACCTTAGATTGCTTTCGGGAACTATTCCTACCGCGCACTAAACTCCCCCAAAGACTTAACAATTGCTGTTCGTAGTTCAAGATGCCTATGGCAGGGCGGGCGCTGTCTCTCGCTTGCACTACCAGACACTATGCTCCAGGGACCCCCCGAGCAGTTTCTGATGTTTTCATGATAGTGTTACACCCACCCACCTCAGTGGTGTCTTGGGAAGGCTCTGGACTGAATTATTTGGGAGATCTGTTTCAAGAAGCTTCTCTTCTCCCCTTGAACTTCCTAGCCGAATACTTTGGTCTCCCTGCGGGCCAGTTTTTGACACACAGCTGCCTTCTAATAACCCTTAAACCCCTCTGAGACATTTCACTGACGGAATCACCTACCTACACCTTACTAGAAAACCCTCTAGACACTGAGCATTGGTAGGAAATCAATTTCCTGTCTTGTCCGATGTATCTCTGACCAAACTGACCTCCTGTTAGTGGCTATCCGTGAGAAATGGGAAGAAGATCATGGTCGAAAAATGACATTAAAGGAATGGGTTGCATTGCCACCTCACCCACATAAGCTCTCACTTAATGCCAGGTTCCAATATATCCAAATTAACATCCTGCACTGTGCCTATTTAACACCTGCATGTCTTAACAAGATGCACCCCTCTACGAGTGCTCGCTGTCCTCGCAGCCATGCTATTGATGCAGATATCAAGCACATGTTCCAGGACTACCCTGTGGTTGCTGGATATTGGATCCAGATTACAACTCTAAGAACTAAGAACTCTAGCAGGTAGGCCGGGACTACACAAACCAGAATGGTATGGTAGATACTAGGTTCATACACTTGACCGTACACCGGCGAAGCTAGCACTAGATTCTTAGACCTTGCCTTCCTATTGGTGCGACTCCTACTCACTATGCATTGGAAGGCCTCCTCCTCTACTTGGGAAATCCCACTGGAGCGAGGAGGCACGGGGACTACACCTATTCCCTCTCACCCTCTGCTGGGATAACATTGACTGCATTCAAGAACCAGAGAAAGGATGACACCAGACACCTTCGAACAGGAGGGACTTGCTTAATATATCGCTTTCCCTTCCCTGATCACTGTTGCTCAATTTCTTCATTTGGCCCTTATATCTAACAGCCCCCTCCTTCATCCATACAAGCGATACAAGTTCCCTGCCAGGGTTCATAGGCCCGCCTTGCAAGAGACTCCACACTCCTATTGACTTCACCTATTTAGTATGCGGAGGATTGCCTTTTGCTGCAGTGTCCCTTCTAGGATCTCTCATGAAACACAACCCTTCTGGTTAGTTCTCGTAATACTATCCTTGCAATAACTGCTATTGGCTCAGGCTCATTTAATATCTTTTTTCTTTCGTAGTAGTTACTGTTTTCCTCTGTATGCAACCTTTTGCTGACCATATACATGTGACGTGCATCTGCCATAGATATGTTGCTTACTGGTCTTTAAAATGACATTCTTCTTTGCGTAATTGTACACAGATGTAATTGCAATGTATTGATGCTGTAATGCACTACTGTTTTATTATTGAAAAACGAATAAAAACGAGTTTAAAAAAAATGGATTTCAGAGCTAAATACAAATTGCAACACTGTATGCCCAAGCCGCTGTGAGCAGCCGACTCAGTAGGCCTTTTGGCTGTATGCAGTGGGGTTTGGAAGGAGGGTCTGGCTGATGCCCAGCCCCTCTGTCCAGTCCATTGCAGGTGGCCAGTCCCCACAGTGCACGGTCTTTGGCCAGGCCCTGTGCCCAACCCACCGCGGGCAGCTAATGTCTGCTGCACATGCCCTTTCGCCATGTGCATCAGGGATTGGCTGCAAGGCCTGGGCTACAGCTAGTCGATACACCCAACCCACTGCAGGCAGTTTACTCCCGCTGTGCACACCCTTCAACCAAGCCCCGTGCCTTTTAAAAAAAAAAAAATATGCAGCGGTCCTCAGACCCTACCTTGAAGCTTGCAAACTCTTGTAGACTTGGGACCTACACTGACATATTTAACTAACTATAACGTTACTTTAACCTTTGTGTTTTCAGTGAATTTCTACGTTTTAAATAAAAACAAAAATAGATGTTTTTATCACTCCTAACTATAAGGAGTTTTTTTTCAGTTAATATATAAACATATACACACATACACTAATTTAAAATGTGAAAGAATTTATTTCATTTTACATTATTTCCAAATGGGGTGTTTATTGCAAAACCTGTCCAGAGAGCTACTATTCAATTAAAATACCCAGGTTCTGAAGGTGCTAAAGGTCATACTACCGACAGCCTTCATACTGTGGTAAAAACTTTACATATAGCCTATCTTCTGAAGCAAAACAAGGACATGTACATATGTACCTGGTGCATACAGTCTTCTATTTTAAGTTCAAGTTGTCATGTAGAGACGGTTCTGTCTAATAACTCAAGGCTGCTTACGATACTTAGTAAGCAGTACATAGAATCTTTCCCTTGCTGGAAACATTTTCTGCAGTACCAAAAAACATGTGTGGAACATACTGGACAGAAATCGAAAACTGTCACCTGCACACAGATTTACTTTTCAGAACAAAGATTTATAATGTGTTCAATACCTCTACACACCTATGGTGCATTGGGAGCACTTCCGTTTTGTAAACCTTTACACCCAGTACCTGGACACAGGCTGTACAAAATTAGGTAGAAAAGTAATATGGTAGGTACCCGCTACTATTTAAACTATAAGACAAAGTAGCACACTCTTTGAATGATGTCGTAAATGATTACATTCGAGATGTTATCAGTGATGTCATAAATGATGTCAGAAAATGTCTTGAGTGATGTAATAGGTGAGGTCATAAGCAGTGCTTGGCGGGGGACGCAAGTTATAGTTAGCTATGCTAACTATAACTGGTGAATTTCTGTGTTTTTTTTTAGTTCAAAACGTTAATGTTTTCACTGGCATATTCACCTAACTTAAACGTTACTTTAACCTTTGTTTTTTTCAGTGAATTGCTAAGGTTCTTTTAAAAAACAAAAACAGATCTTTTTTATCACACCTAACTATAACGTACTTTTTACCTATGTTTTTTTCAGTGAATTTCTAGATTTTTTTTAACGTAAACTAATATTTTATTACCATACGTAAAGCCAACCCCAGCCGCACACGGCTTTGGCCGTGCGCGGCAGGGGGTTGGCTTTATGTTTTTTAAAGGAGAGAGGGGCCACGTGGTCCCCCTCCCTGAGTCTTATTAGGCCTTGTGGACCCCATTTCCCAGGTCCTTTTTTTCTTCAAAGCGGCGGTGGGCCATTTCCCCCCTCTCCGAGCCTTATTAGGCCCCGGGGACCCTATCCCACAGGGCCGTACATATAAGTTAAAATGGGAGAGGGGCTGCATATCCCCCCTCCCCGAGCCATTATCGGTCCGCGGGGTCCATACTATTAAAGGTGGTTGCCCTGGTTCCCACCCTTAACTCCCCTTGCCTGGTTTGGGATCAGTAACCTGAGGAAAAGTCAATTAGCCTGCCAGGAAGGTCTGCCTGAAACTAACTTTGAAAGGGAGAGAGAGCTGACTGACAGCGCAGGGGAGGAATTGGAGGTGCCCATGACTGAAGAAGACGCTGCTCAGAAGAAGGCAAGGCTGTGAAAGGGCTCTGCGAAGCAAAACTATGCCATTGCTATGACGCAGAGTGTGACGTACATCGAAAAGCAGTGAGACGGCCCGGATACCCTGTCCTCTCTACCCAGTTGGGGCCAAATTTACAGCTCTTCTCAGGGTGTCTGGGAATCCGCCAGGAGCAGAATTCTTGTTTTGTGAACCTGCACTGAAAGGTGTTGAAGCACTAACACAAACTCACCCGTCACATACAGGTGGATTGCCAAGAAAGATTTTAGGTATCAGAAGTCAAGATCCACAAGAGAAGTCACTGCTGTAACCCAGTAGGGGCAGCTGCTTGCTTGGGAATCAGGTTTTGATGACCTTGAGGCCTGAGGATGACCCAACCAACAAGATCCCCATGACCGTGAAATCTGCAATCCCCAACACACCTCCAACTGATGCTGGCAATGCAGTGACTTATCTAAAGCTGAGGGCGCCATTTTTCATTGGGTACAAAGATCCTGTTGGGTGGGCTGGAGCTGGGCCACACTGCCTGCACACGATGGGCCATGCACCGCAGTTTGCTCCCCCTGACAGCAACACACCCAGGAACGACCAGCACAGAAAGACCTTGCAAACAGGCAAGAAACAGACATGGCAATATGCCTATAACAGGCGAGAACACCTTTCTGAACTGAGATGAATACTGAGTCTGTGAATGGGGAAAAAGCAAACCCACAAGGTTCACTCCTGTAAGGCCCACTATGATTTTCCACCATTTGGCCAATGGCCAGTCCCATTGTCTAAAGTGACTGTCCGCAAATCACCGCAGGCATAGTTTCTCATTAATGCTCTGTAATAAATGTCCAGTCTGTCTTGTGTACAGTGTATTTTGACCACTATGTGTAGTATTAAAGTACTTTTTGTTTTCTTAATCTTAACCACTTACTAAACAGCAGTTTATAGATTTTTACTGGATGTTTATTAAATGTGGAGTCTTTAACACCACATCACCTCCCTTAGTAAGCTTTGGACTGCTGAACTTCGCTAACCTGAGAGGGGCTAAAGGGGTGTATGTGATGGTCAGTTTTGGGTCCCATAGTAGGGTTGAGCCCCAGGACACCAGTGGTAAATTAATCTAATTCATACAATCTGAGTCCAGTAACCTCTGACTGCACCAAGACTCCTCAAAAAGCTCCCACAAGTGCTATGCCTTGGCACTCTGAACAAGTCACACTGCGCATGTCTCAAGCACCGAGCATGGGGCTGTGCCCACTACACATACAGTTGGTATTTTATTGCTCCTGCCACTCTGAAGGTTTTTAAGCTGCGCTGCAGAGAGGGTACTACAAATTCAGACCCTCGGAGTGACAGGAAGAAAAGAATTGCGGTGGTGTTTGACTATTGCGGCCGGCATGATTTGCGGGTGGGGAGGTGGGCGCGGGGCGGTTGCCCGGGCAGGGAGGGATCGCGCGGGGGGAGAAGAGTGTCATAATTAAAAAATAATTTTAATTTTTTTTTTAACTTACCTTGAGGCCGGGTTTCGCGTCTTCTCGGCTCCTGCTCTCCTGCCTCCGACAGGAACAGGAAGCAGGCAGCCAGGCTCCCTCCCCTAAGCCAATCACAACGCTGCAGTGCAGCGTTGTGATTTGTCTGGAGCGCTGTAACATGGTGCTCAGCCAGGGCCTAGAGGGGTGGGCATGTTCTCCATGCAGGCTGCAAAGCCTGCATGGAGAAGGGCAGAGTGCGCATGACTGGTTTGGGCGGCCCGAGAGGGCCGACCAAACAGTCTTTGCGCACTCAGGAGTGGGCACACCACTCCTCCCCTGCTCGGAGAGAAGAGCAGCCCCGCCCACCCTCCCGCCTGCAAAGGAAACATAAAATGGTAATCACTGAAAGTTATTACCAGTTTATGTTTTTGCTTCTCGCACTGCGATAAAGCAGAGGGGTGACGCTCCTCCGCCATAGCGAAGGAGCCGCCGCTAGTGTTTGATTACCTAAGGGGTAACATGCCCCTACTTGCTGTCTCTCGTGCTTCAGTCTGTCTTCCTCTCCCTCTTGCATCTCTCTTCTCCCTTTTCATCTTCTACCTCTGGCTGCCTTTTGTGACTCCCTTTTCTATTTTACCTGTCCTTCAATCTCTCTGTTCTGCCTCGTTCTCACCTATCTCTGTCTCTCAAACACCTATTCCCCTCTCTTTTAGACTGTCTTCCTCTCTCACTCTCTCATCTGTCTCTCTGTAATGGCTTATCACTCTTTCTCTTCAACTGGTCATCTTTCTTGTCTGTCACTTTCTTGCCATTTCTGTATTTCTCTTGCTCTCATTCTTGCTCTCACACAAACTTAGCTTTCTTTTTGCAACTTCTCTTTGTCTCTCTCACACATTGATTAGTCTGCGGTGTCCTCTAACTCTCTTCTGAACGTTTTTTGCTGCTTGTCTTCCACTTTTCTCATCTGTGCTGTATTTCTCTGTTACTTTCTCCTCTCTCTGCTCTTTTTACCACCCGTCTCTCTACAATCTCTCTTTCTCCAGTTTGTCTTTCTCTGGGGTGTCTAACTCACCCGGCTCTTTATAGCTTGGGCATCTCTTTCTCTAGATCTCTGTGACATTCTCTTCTCTCTTTCTCTGTCAGTTTCTCTTCTCTCTCTCGTCTCTCTCGCTTTATCTTTCTATCTCTAGCTCTCTCGATGTCACATTGAGCATTTTTTCTCACCTGTGACATTATAGCCCTGCTCTTTCTCTCTCTCTCTCTCTCTCTCTCTCTTCCTCCTCTCTCTCTCTCGCTCACTTAAATGGGTGTTTGAGGGGTCCCTTATAATGTGAGCGTGCCTGGCCCGACCAACCAGCACAACGTGTGTGGCCTTTCTTTATATCCCTGCTGGCTGTGTCTGTATGTTTAAGGATCACAGTTTCTGTGTCTCTGCATGCTGGCGAATCCCCATATGTGTGTGTCTCTAGGTTCAAGTATTCGAATTGCCAGTTTTTTGGGTCGCCCAGTGTCTAGGTGTTGTTGTCTCTAGATTCCACTTCCAGAGTTTCCGAGTCACCACATATCCATAGCTTTAAATTATAGTCTTCGAGCTTCTCTATCTCTATGTCTGTGTCTCTCCATGCCGCCCCTGTATCTGTGTCTTCTTGTATCTCTAGGTTGCTGGGTTAGAGTTTCTATGTCTCCCCGTGTCTGTGTCACACTGTGTCTCCAATTTTCGGTACTTCTATCTTTGAGTGTACATTTCCATGTCTCCTAATGCCTGTCTTTCTAGGTTCCAATGTCTCAGCATGTCCCTGCTTTTCCGTGCCCTGTGGCTTGCCTGCATCCATGCATTTAATTTCAAGATCCCATCGAGATTCCTGCCTTAGGCCTTCAGTCCAGCTAGGGAGTAAATACTGATGTGGGTTTCTGTTTATGCTCGAATCAGAATTCCATCTAGAGAGCTAATTGAGCGCCCCATGTGTGTTTGCTTGCATATTTGCTGGCACAATTAATGTGGGCAGCGTGTGTGAAATCTACGTTTGTTCACCTTTGAATGTCAAATGCACGTGCAATTAAAATATTATTCCTCATTCTGAGATCAAAACTTAAAATGGTGCTCAATTTTGAACCAAGAATTGCACTTCACTTGAAATTAGATTAAACATCCTTGTCTTCCCTCTGCCTGTGCCGAGTAGCGACTGTTGCCAGGACCGAGTGGTGGTGTGGGGGTGGGGGGCAGGGGCGGAACAACAGACGACAACGAAAATACATACAAAAACAAAAAAGGGAACTTACCAGCCGCCCGCTGCATCGCCGCTCCACTGCTGCTCTCTAGCTCCAGTCCACTGCAAGCACAGGCTCCAAGACTCCCCTGCAACCAATCCAGACGCTGCTCTCATGCTGATAGCAGCATGAGAGCAGCGTCAGGATTGGACTGAGTGCCCAGGATTTGCACTCCCAGACGGACTGGGAGCCTGTGCCTGCTGTCTGCAACCAGGCAACGCAGCCCGGGTGGAGACAGCTCAATGCGCATGTCGGTTTGGCCATCCTAAGACGGCTGGCCAAACCCACATGCACACTAACAACAGGGCCCACCACTCCTCCTATACCCGTCTTCACGATGGCCCCACCCCCTGACTCGACGCTATGGAGAAAAATAAGACGATAATAATTCCGTTTATTATCGTTTTTTTCCGAAATTTTGAGGCTACTGGCAGGGGGTGGTGGGGGACGCCGCTGCCAGTGTCCATGGTGCCTATTAACAAATGTAAGTTTACACCTGAGCAAATCTACATGAATAATTTTATTCTTACACTTTGTAGTAAGGTTTCTAATTGCGGCTATTCACCATTTCCTAATGCAAATTTACTACAAAATATTGTCTTGAATATCTCCACACCTTAAAACAGGGGATGGAGCCACATTTACGAGTTACCACAGCCAAAAAGGACCCAATACAGTAGTACATCTTCTCAGCTCATACCTGAAGTACGTCTAGCGCAACACATGGTCAACCACAGGTACTTCAACAGCCTACTATAAAAAATAATGGAAACAGGGACTTAGAATAAAACGCCATAGCAAATGTTAAAATTAACTAATTTATTTTGACTTTTTAAAAAAATATCTACATTTTATTTAATGTAAAAAATTCAGTACATATGTAGATATTAAAAAAAATTTTATTTTATTGTAAAATATTTGAATACATTTTCTGAATTTATGACTAAATTTAATGTAACTTTTTTTCTTTTTTTAAACTTTATTTTTCAGTTTTACATTAAGAAAAAAAAAAGTACATTCGGGGACAGTACAAGTATCAGCAGATTATTGCAATTACATTGTTCGACCTTGTTACATCACATTGAGAAAATACAGGCCCTACATACCAGCTTACGATGCTCGTACTAAGATCGTGTTGTTGAGGCTGTTAGTGGTGCACCATAGCTCCCTGCCGGGGGCATAATGCATTATCCATGAAGAATCACCAGATGCCCCAAGTCTAGGCTCTCTCCACCCCCTCCGCCGTCCCCGATCCCCCCCGGGTCCCCTGGAGTGTCCCCATCGCCACCCTCTGCGGCCGTGTGCTCCTGTAGATATATTCGTAGCAGTTCCCAGATGTCTCGGGGGCGAGACGTTGGCGGCATCAATGCTTCATATATAGACAATTGTTCCTGGCAATATATTAGGATGCCCAACCAGATCTTGAACTTGGGCGCTCGTCCCCTCTCCCATCTACAGGCCACCCTGCGTTTAGCTAACAGTAAACTTAACGATATAAATTTCCTAAAGGGTGCCTTAAACTCTCTTGTGTAACCCAACAGTGTAGTGAGCGGGGAAGTGGAAACCTGCTCCCCTGTCATCTGGCTAAGAGTTTCCGTGACCTCCGTCCAGTAAGCTAGGACTGGGGGGCATTTCCATGCCAAGTGTAGGAAGTCCACGCCCTCTCTCCCGCATCTGTCGCACTGGTCGTGTTCCCTGAGTCGGAAGCGACATAGACGTGCCGGGGTGTAATAAAATCGGTGGAGGAATTTAAAATGAATTATGCACAGTCTACTGCTGGCCGAGGATCTCCCCTTTGTTGGCAACAATAGGTCCTTTGTTCATCAGTGATAGGGGCGCCCAGCTCTTTATCCCATTTCGTCCGCGCTTCAGGGGCGCTGTGTTGGCAGTTAGTTTGAGTGGTGCAGTATAGCAGGGACACTATATGAGTGGGGGAGGAGCGTTGCAATAAAGCGTGTAGTGGAGCGAATGTGGGGGGCTCAGGGGGAAAGTCAGGGGCGGCCGATTTGACGTCAAGGCGGAGCCTCACGTACATGAAGAGCTCCATAGATGATGGCTGACAGTCCTTGAAAAACTGTTCCCGTGTGTGGAAGGTTCCGTCCTCATAGAGGGCTCCCCAAGTCAAGATGTCGTATTTACGTAGCATTTGTTGACACCGCACTTCCCGCATGACCGGGATGTCCAATCTGCCTACTAGCAGCAGAAGAGGGGAGTATAGCGTGTCCACTTTCACGCGGTTGGCGATAGCCCTCCACGCTCTATTGGTGCATTCCACCGTGGTTGGGTCTGTGCCTTTAGGGTTAGTGGGCGCACTTATATAGGCTGAGTAAGGGGTTGGAACCATGGGCTAGTGCTCTATCGCCAGGTGTGGCATATATGGTGGTGGGTGCCTCCAGTAGGCGGCGAAGTGCGCCTGAGCACCCCAGAAATAGAGCTCCATATCGGGAACTTCAAAGCCTCCTTTGTCAAAGGGTATGGTTAGTAGCTCCCATTTCAACCTAGGTTGTTTACCCCCCCACGTCAATCGAATGAGTTGTGATTTGAGGGCTTTAAAGAAGGATTTACTGGGTGCATATGGAATGCATGTGAAAAGGTATAGTAGTTTTGGAAGCACGACCATCTTGATCAGTGCTATCCGGCCCGCTAAAGAAAGTGGCATTGCTATCCAACGTGTAATGGAATCTGTGAGCGTATCCAGCGCCTTGCCATAGTTAGTTCTCATGAGTTGCTCCCTATCCCTGGTGATCACTACACCCAGATATTTTACCTTGTCCTCGCACCAATCTAGTGGGAAGTCCGGAGTATATCTCTTGACACTGTCTGTAAGGGGGAATATTTGGGACTTGCTCCAATTGATGTTAATCCCGGAGTATCGTCCAAACTGCAGGAATGCCCTCAGTATGGGATTCAAGCTTTCCTCGGGGTCACGTAAGTATAGCGTGAGGTAATCAGCATATAGCGAGATAAGAATTTGTCTCTCAGGATATATGAGAGCATGCTCCCAATGATGCTGCCTTAGCTTGGCCGCGAGAGGTTCCATGGCCAGAGCAAATAGGAGAGGGGAGAGCGGGCATCCTTGCCTCGTCCCCCTCGTGATTTGGAAACTGGGAGAGCACGCTCCATTGATGAGCCGTTTGGCTCGTGGCGTGGGTTCGTATATAATAGCTGAATCCAGGCTAGGAAGAGGGGAGGGAACCCCATTCTCACCAGGACACTGGACAAGTAGTCCCATTCCAGGGAGTCAAACGCTTTGGTGGCGTCCAAAAAGACCGCCACCGCTGCCTGGTCTGGCTCGATGTCCTGCATTAGGGCGAGAAGGGTACAGAGGTTATGCGATGTTGCTCTTCCGGGTATAAAACCCGACTGATCGGGCAACACCAGAGCCGTCATCAGAGGGTTAATCCTTTTGGCTATCAGTTTGGCCAAGATTTTAGCATCACAGTTTATTAACGAGAGTGGACGATAAGAATCGCACCTATCTCCTGGCTTGCCTGGCTTGAGGAGCGATATGATAAGTGCCTCCCGCATAGTAGGTGGGAGTGTACCTGTCTCTCGCGCCTCCTCGTTAACCTGTTTAAGGACGCGGATGAGGGTATCGCAATAAGTCTTATAAAATTCGGCCGGTAGGCCGTCTGGTCCGGGAGTGCGGCCAGATTGCAGCTGCATAATTGCTGAACGTATCTCCTCGTCCTCAAAGTCTGCCAGTAGGAACTCCCTCTGACCCTCCCCCAGCCACCCTAGCGCTATGTCTTCAAAATATGGCACAAACTCTAACGTTTGGGTCTTGTGTGTTGCATATAAGTTGGTGTAGAATGCATGGAAAGCGTCTAGTATGTCTGGGGTGTCTCTGCATATCCCGTTGTCGGGGTCGACAATTTCAAGTATGGTATTAGAGAATCTGGGTGTACGAGTGAGTTCGGCTAAGGCAGTGGTTCCCAAACTTTTTCAACCCACGGCTCCCTTGACCCATTGGCCATTGCCCGTGGCTCCCCACTATTACTTTTTTTGGAGGGTTGGGTGGATGTAACCTGGCCTCGGGAGTGCTTGCATTTTTCTCTCTGAAAATAATTGGGATGAAGCAGATGAAGGTATTATAATCATATACGCAGGGTGTTTCATATTACTAAGGCGGCACCTCTAATAAAATATTCCTAGTTACACTTCTCTGCCCATGCTTTTTTAGAGTACCCTCTCAAACATTTTTATCCCACTCAAAGTGCTAGATAGCACCCCTATGCATGTAGGCCCCATTGCCAAAGTGTTTTCTGCGCTTGAAGAATATTTGCATGCACTTCCATTTCTACCCATGTCATATGTGCCAACACACCTGTCTACAGGGTGACTCGTGATTTATTAAACCACATACAGCTTTATTTCTTTATTTTTGCTGTCTCCTCCCTAAAATTGCCTCCAAATCAATGCAAGTAAAATAAATTCCTCTGATTTTTTATTTTTTTTTAAACGTCCCTTTTTCTTGCTTCCAAATGTTGGCATTATACCGTATATGGTGTTTTACTTTTCAAGTACAAATGTCAGTACTTAATAATACTTACTACACAGGACAACTGTACTTTCCTGATAACTGCATTGTTGTAAAATGCATTTGGAAAAAAACAAAACTATTAACGAGTCTAACAAAATAAATCAGGCATCTTCTGCTTACTTTGGGAGTGTTGGAACGTGGGGATCCAGTGAATTATGGAGGTCACCTTACTTGACATGCCATCAACTAAGCACTACCTTTACAGCTTTTGCCATGACCCGATGGTATTTGCTACGGAATTTACATTCTCTCTCTGCGGTGTCTTGGTATTCAGTCAGTTTATCTCTGAATTGTCCCTTCAAATGAGAACTTGGGTCTGTTCGCATTTGATTGTCAAGTTGTTTGAGTTCAGCTTCTAGACTGCGGAGTGTAGAGCGAATATCCCTTAGTATGCCTCCCCCTTTTGCTATGCATATTCCTCTGACGGTCACCTTGAATGCCTCCCAAACCGTGGAGATTTGAGGGACAGAGTCGAGATTGCACGGGAAGAAGTCAGTGATCTCTTGGCCTAATTCCGTTTGGAACGGATTATCAAGTAGAGCGTTCACCGGCATTCTCCAGTTTTGGTAGGGAGGCAGCGGGCAGGGCGGTACCAGAGTGAGCACCACCGGCGAGTGGTCTGAGTATGTTCTCGGCAAGTGTCTAGCGGACATAAGCCATGTAGTGAGCCCTCTGGAAAGCTGCCATCCATCAATTCTAGACCACGTGGAATGAGTGGAGGAGTAGCATGTGCCTTCCCTGGCGGCTGGGTGTAAACTGCGCCAAGCATCTGTCATGTCATGTGTAGATTGGATCTCCAGCAATTGTCGTTGGGCCCCTGTGTAATGGTGAGGTTGTGGACGCTGTCGATCTACCGTTGGGTCAAGGGTTAGGTTAAAATCTCCCCCCCATGCCACGTGAGTGGAGCCAATGTCAAGTATTTTTCCCCATAGTATGTTAAAGAACGTGGGGTCGTCTATATTAGGGCCATAGCAGCAGGCGAGTGTGATGGAGTGGGATGACAGTCTCCCCCATGTTATACAGTGTCGTCCCTGTGGATCAGCCATTTCTCCTATCGGAACGTAGGGGGCATTTTTCTTGATAAGTATCACCGTCCCTCGAGCATAGGTAGAATATGTCGAGTAGCATCTGTACAAGGCCCACCGGGATGCAAATGTGGCCGGGGATGTGGGGCCCATATGAGTCTCTTGGAGCATGGCGACGTGGATGTTGTGACGGTCTAGATATGCTAAGACATGACGGCGTTTCCTAGGGTTCCCCAATCCCCGCAAGTTCCACGTTAGGAGATTGAAGCTATCTGGAGTCGGGCGCGTCATGGATCATACAATGATCTTGTACTATAAGGTGTATTGTGTGTAGGCATTGTAATATCTTGAGAAAAGGTCTGTAGTTAGTGTGGTTGTATCTGTCTCCAATTTTCCCTCTCCCCCTCCCTCCCCCCAGTGCAGTGAAACAGTCTTGCCCCCCTCCCACATCAGCAGCCCAATCCTGCCGTGATCTAAGTTCCCTCCCTCCCTTCTCCTCCCAGCGGAGCGTAACGACAGAATACTAGTTTCCCTTGTAAGGGAATTCAGTAAGAACATAGAAAATAGGAGAACAAGAAAACAACAACCAATTAGCAACAAGCTTGTCAGGGTTGTCCTGTTGGGGAGTCGCTCAAGGGCACCACAGTCTCTCCTCGCTCCAAACGAGGGTGCCCCGTTCAGATTCTTTCACCCAATCCTTCCTGTGTCCCGGTAAATCGCGTGTAGGGGACAGAGCCATGCATTCTTTTAACTTAGGTGTGGCTACGCTAAAAATCTGACATTCTCTGGTGCGCCAAGTGCCATCGTCCGGTGCAGTCTGATTTGGCTCCGTGATCTGTGGGTCTGCACTGCCACCGCGCAGCAAGGTGGAACAGCAGGGGCATTGGCGGTATCGATGAAGCCCTGATATTTACTCTATGTCAGATAAGGCAGCATTAGAGCGGGGAGGGCTCAGTTCTGGATCATTTCGAGGGGATCTCCGCAGGTTGCTTTTTAAGAAGTCTGGCACATGCTGGGGGTTAGTAAAGAAGTGGTGTTTGCCCTGATGCGTGATCCGTAGCTTCGCAGGAAAAAGCATGGCGTAAGGATATTTGTTTGTTGTAGTTTCTTTTTTATTGGTAGGAACTTTTTCCGGGCATCTTGGACCGCCATTGTAAAATCCGGATAGATGGCCAATTCGGAACCTTCGTAGGACAGTGTTTTTTGCTCTCTGGCTAGTCTCAACATGGTATCACGATCCCGGTAATTGAGAATGCGCGCGATGATCGGTCTGGCAGGAGCTCCGGGTGGGGGCTGGGCGGCCAGCGAGCGGTGCGCTCTTTCTATAATGAACATTGTGGAGAAGGCGCTTTTTTCAAATATTGTCGTCAGGAGCCGCTCAACAAAGTCCTCCATACGGCCAGTGTTGGTGGACTCAGGCACTCCTAAAATGCGAATGTTGTTGCGACGCGACCTCGATTCTAGGTCTTCATTTTTGGCAGCGATGACCTTCAGTAGGCGCTCCATATGTAGTAGTTGATCGTTTCTACCCGCAGAGGTGTCTTCCAGGGTAGAGACGCGCTACTCTGCCTCCGTTAGGCGCTCCTCGTGTTGGTCTAGCCTATGCGTGACTTTATCTATGCGGGTATTCATAGCGTCCATTTTGGCTTCTATTGAAGTGAGGCTATGTTTCATGGTTAAGAGTAACTCCTTAAGGTCATCCGTGGAGGTCTGGGACGCGGAGCCAGTGCACGCCGCCATTGTGTTCTCGGGGTCGGTAGTGGCCCTGGAGGATTTCCGTGCTTCGAATGGCAGCTTCGCTTGCTTGCCGTCAGTTTTTCCCATAGTTCCCCGGCTTTTGGGATGGTGTTTCTTTCTTTGCTGCATTTTTCAGTAGTATAGTCTCGTGTTTTAGCGCGCTTTATTGTCCCTGCCGTTATGTTCGATATGCCTGCAGGGGCTCCCTTCTGCCTCCCCAAAGAGACACCGTTCACATCTTACAGGGTACAGGTGTATCTGGATCCCAAAAAGATACGGTCCCAGACTGATACTGCCGCTCGTTTGCACAGGGTTAGGAGAGCCAATGCCGTTCTTGGCCTCGCTTGGTGCGTCGTCTAGCGCAGTGTCTAGGACCAGCCTCTGTGTGCAGCTGTTCTTGGCGCTAAGCGGGAATGGTAAGGGCACAGTGGTGCAGTGTTCCGCCCCAGTGTTCAATCTTACTCCGACATCAATCGGCCTGTGTTTCTGCTTTTAGGACTGGATTGTAAGTCCAGGCACGGTAGAAAGGGCCTTCGTGCGCAGCTTCTACTGGCTCCGTGCAGTACGCATTTGGGCCGGTGACAGCAAGCCTCGGTCCTCAGAGCCCACCGCCGACCCCGTACCCAGTAGGAGAAATCTTCAGCCGGGCCGGTGGTGTAGGGCCAGGCACAGCACCAAGGCAGATCTTTGGCATGGAGGAGTACTCGTGCCTCAGTAAAGTTCTGACAGAACTCACTGGTGGGGTCGCGTGCGTGGTACGTTGCGGGCGGGTGGTGTTTCAGGCAGTGCTTGCTTCCCCCCCCCAGACGCTGTGCAATCGATGAGCCCAAGCATGCAGATTTTCTGGGCTCCGCGCGGGGCGCGGTCCGGACCCAGCAACAACAGTTTTCGGACTTCAGGGCGTATCGGTGTACCTGTGGCAGTCGGGGGGTACCTATATTCAAGGCCCGCAGCGCAAATCCAGGCACGGTATGTAGGCAGGTCACCAGCACGTAGCTGCTCGGCCCCAGCGATAGCAGTTCTCAGCCCCCAGGGCGTATTTGTGGAACAGTAGCCAGCAGGAGGTGCAATAGGCCAGTATTGTAGTCACAGGCTCGGTATGACAGGTCTGCAGAGCGTCTCTGTTTCCCGCAGACGCGGGACTCCAAGGCCGCAAGCGGCTCCCTGCACCGTAGCGGAGAAGCGCAGCAGTCTCCCCACTCTGCCCAATATGTTGGATGGCAGGCGCTGTCTGCATTTGGGGCCACCTCCGCCGGGGTATATCTCAGCCTAGGTCTCGCGGCCGCCGACCGGAGCCTCCATAGGGCGGTCGGGCCAACGTTGCGAGCGTCGCACAGCAGCGGATACTCACAGCTTTTTTGCGGTGGCGGCTGACCACAGGTAGTTGGATGCTTCTCTCCGATCTGCGCCGCAAATCTCTCTCAGAAGCAGTGGATTTGCGGCCTTCAGGGGTCAAGCGCCAGTAGCTCGTCCGTGGGATTTCTGCCGGGGGGGAGGTGGGGGGAGACGTCCGCCAATTCCCACATCCATCCCTCCCGGCGGCTGCAGCTCAGCCAATTCAGCGGGTGCCCGCCATTTTGTCTAGCGAGTGCAGGTCTGATCGGCCTTGTCGTCTGTTATCTCGCCTGCACCTCCGTTCTGCGTCTCGTCTTTTCGCTAGGAGGCATCCGGACTCTCCCCGCGTGCTGTCCCCTGTACTTTAGATGTTTGTAGGATGAGATTGGGCAGGATGAATAAGGATGTTAGTCCCGGGATGCAAGGAGCCTCACGTAAGTGCGGCCATCTTGCTTGCGCGCCCTCTAGCACCCCCCAAATTTAATGTAACTTTTTTAATTAAATTAATTTAAATTAGTTCTATACATAACGTTTTTGTAATTTTTAAAATATAATATGTGAATGCAAACATTTTACTTTCAGTGGTATTTTTTAAACAAATATTCTATGGTAAAATATTTATTTTTTATTTATATATAATTTTATAACAATAAATTAAACGTATATATATATATTTCAAAAAACCCTAGTGAAACAAGGATGACGACGCCGTGACTCCTGTGCAAATTACTTTATTTGCCGGTTACTGCTGTACGCGTTTCGCCTGCACAGCAGGCTTGTTCACCAACAAAAGAGTAAAGTTTTCAACATTATTTAAATCACCTCCATCTTGTGTCACATGAGAACTACCAAGTAAATACTACTGAAAACGGACTCGTAGTTTTTCATGGACTTCATAACAACAGCAAGGTTTAAAACAATTAAGACATCCATGATTCTTTGTATTTAAAATATGTACAATATCACTAAAATAGCACATATTTGCACATTAAAAATACACAACAAGAAATCATTAAACTAATTCATATCCATCCTTTTCAGTTTTCGAGTCCATCTTAGCCATGATGCGGTACGGTTCTCATTGCGGTGTGGAACACGTCAAATTCTGCCCAAGTGGGCATTACAGAAAGGAAATCAAATAACCTGTGGTTAAAACTTTATCTCGCTGTAACCAATCAACTGTGCATTATACTCGCATGTTTACGATCTTTAAACGCACAAAAACAATAAACCTCCTTACTCATTCCTATACTGTGATCTCAAAGAATCCTGCCCCAGTGGGCCCAACGTAGAACCAAATTTATCATTGTCTGTTTTCCCCCAAAGTGCACGTGCCCAAAATAAAAAAGAAACATTTTTAAACACACTACTCTAAAAGTTAAAAACATAGAGAATTACGGGATACTGATAATATGGCAAAGAATTACACTATAAATGAGTATGGAAATCCTCTTCCATATTGAGACCATCCGGAAATTTGGTATTCAATTCAATAATAAAACAAGATTCAAGTTGTCTCAATTTTCGTTCTCGTTTGCCACCTCGTGAATTCAGTGGGATTGCTGCTATTACAAAATATGTCAGTCCTTGTGTATTTCTACCATGGTACTGGTCAAAATGTCGTGATACAGGGTATGTTTTGTCGCCATTTTTTATTGCCCTCAGATGTTGCAACACTCTTTTATGAACAGGTAATATTGTGCTGCCCACGTACCTCAGGCCACAAGGGCACTGAAGCACATAGACAGCAAAATCCGTCTTACAGGAGAATTGTCCCTTGATTTTCTTTTCTCTGGTTGTCAAGTTAGAACTGTAAACGGCAGTGTTCTTACCATGGGTGCACGCCTTACATTTAGTACATTTTATGAAACCATCACCCCGCTTGAGCCACATAGTTGCACTACTCTTTGATTTAGTAGGGGATATCATGTTTCTTACAAGGGCTTGCTTTAAAGATTTGGCACGCCTAAAAGTTATCTGCGGTCTTCTTTGTACCAAATTGCCCAATACTGAGTCATTCTTAATCAAATGCCAGTGTTTGCATAGGATTTTTCTTAACTTCTCCTGTTGATTGCTATATGTAGTAATTATCCTACACTGGTTGATTTGTGTCCTTTTTCTACTTTTACTTGATTCTTTATTGAACAAGACATCTTCTCTCGATCTTTTCTTAGCTTTGTGCATAGCTGAATTTATTAACTCAGGGGCATAGCCCCTAGCCAAGAAACGAGATTCCAAACACCCAAGCTCTTGCTTCACTTCACCTTCATTGCAGGATTCTTTGAGATCACAGTATAGGAATGAGTAAGGAGGTATATTGTTTTTGTGCGTTTAAAGATCGTAAATATGCGAGTATAATGCACAGTTGATTGGTTACAGCGAGATAAAGTTTTAACCACAGGTTATTTGATTTCCTTTCTGTAATGCCCACTTGGGCAGAATTTGAGGTGTTCCACACCGCAATGAGAACCGTACCGCATCATGGCTAAGATGGACTCGAAAACTGCAAAGGATGGATATGAATTAGTTTAATGATTTCTTGTTGTGTATTTTAAATGTGCAAATATGTGCTATTTTAGTGATATTGTACATATTTTAAATACAAAGAATCATGGATGTCTTAATCGTTTTAAACCTTGCTGTTGTTATGAAGTCCATGAAAAACTACGAGTCTGTTTTCAGTAGTATTTACTTGGTAGTTCTCATGTGACACAAGATGGAGGTGATTTAAATAATGTTGAAAACTTTACTCTTTTGTTGGTGAACAAGCCTGCTGTGCAGGCGAAACGCGTACAGCAGTAACCGGCAAATAAAGTAATTTGCACAGGAGACACAGCGTCATCATCCTTGTTTCACGAGGGTTTTTTAAAAAAATTCGGACCGGACTTGGGAGGTCCGTACGGTGGGGCAGGGCGGGGGAGGGGCAAGGTGGGGGGTAGTAAACTCCGGCATACGGCCGAACGGAGGTAAGTACATAAATAAATAAAACGAATTACATTGCGCGTGCCGCATCGCCATTTAGCGTTGCAGCGCGCGCAATGTAATTCGTTTTATTTATTTATTTATGTACTTACCTCCGTTCGGCCGTATGCCGGAGTTTACTACCCCCCACCCTGCCCCTCCCCCGCCCTGCCCCACCGCCCCGCAGCACTCTCTCCAGGAGCCGTGACTTCTGGTAACGCCTCTGGCTGCTAATTAAACATTGTTGCCTCCCACCCTTTCATAAGTCATCATAGGGTGGGTGGAGTGTTAAAAGCAAACATCACTGACCCCACTCTGTGACGAGTTGGTAAAGGGTTGGATTATAGTGAGTGCATGGAGGCTTGCTATGTAGAATCGGTGGGCAGAGACAAGTGAGCAAGTGATCCCACGGAGGCGAAGCTGGGACAGAAGCCTGTTAGCCTTTAAATATCAAAGCTTCAGCATTCAAATTAAGAAACCCTTTCCCGAGAGACTCTTAGAAGCAAACAGGCCATCCAGCTCGACCAAGGAAGAGGATGTGGTGTAATGGTCAGAGTTGCAGACTTTGGGGCGTGGGACTCAGGTTTGAATATCAGCGCTGGCTCAACATCCTGTGATTCTGGGCAAATCACTTAAACTCCCTTTGCCTAAAACTCAAAAATGTTGGTGGCCTTGTGTTATGTAACTGGTGCTTGTGTAAGGTGCTCCAATACCATTGGATGAGTTAGCACTATCTATCCAAACATTTAAAAAATCAACGTTTTCAGACTCAAATATCTGCACTGAAACATGTTCATGTAACAGGTGCTAAGGCAGCCTCAACATCCAGGAGAGATTTCTTCCGATTGTTGACAGAAATGAAATCATGAGCAACATTTCTGAAAATGAGCAATCAGCAAAAATGTTTATGCAAACACAGTGGGAAGTAGATTGTAGATTGTACTTAATACATGTTTGCTTTCTCACAATGAATGGCACGGAAAAAAATAAAATTCAATCAGCAGTTCCTTTATTTTGTTTCAAGAACGTACTTCAAGGTGGCCGCTCACATGAAAGCAAATACCAAGAAATAAATATACAAAAAACAAGTGGGCAAGCCACTGAAAGCTTGAGGTAGATGCCTGGCTCAACTCAAGGTCCTCTGAGAAACCTAATCCCGAACCAATCAGAGCTTTCACAGGGGAGATGTGGCCTAGTGGCAAGAGCGAATCTCAGACTCACCTCAACATCATGTGACTCACCTTTTCTATGTGCCGAAACAATGCATAAGGTAGTCTGTTGTGAATAACCCTGGGCGTAGTGTGCGTAGCGGGGCTACGCGGAGTGCCACGGAGTTGGCAACAAACTCCGTGGCACTCCGTGTAGCTCCGCTACGCCGCCCGCCTCCACCCCCGTATTTAAGATATACGTTAGCAGTAATTTAAAACAATTAAAAATCACTTACCTCTTTACCGCGGCGTCCCCGGGCTGCCCTCCTCCTCTTCCTCGCCATTCGGATACTGCTTAAGAAAACTGCGCATGCGCGCACGCCCGCGCATGCGCATTTCTCGCATGTTTTTTAATTGTTTTAAATTACTGCTAACGTATATCTTAATAGGGGGGTGGAGGCGGGCGGCGGGCCAACTCCCCTCTGCTGCGGAGTGTGCGGGGTTTTGCCTACTCCGCGTTCTCTGCGGAACGCGGACTAGGCAAAGCTCCGCACACTCCGCGGGCGGAGTGGAGTTCTCTGCCCACGGTTAGTTGTGAAGCGCCCTCCTGCCAGATTTCTGCTATGCAAAACTTTCAAAAATGTGGGCTCTGCCTGTCACCTTATACACCATGAATTAAAAATAAAGCATTAACCTTTGATGAAGGCATACACTTCTATGAGCTGTATTTCACAATGTGAAACCTGAAAACCTGGGCTCAATTCCACCTTCCCGGCTTTAATACATTGTGTGATCCTACGCGAATACTTTATATCACCGCACCTCTTTTGTCTTCAGCACCTTATGAACAGGTACACACTGCATGCTTCTTGCACAAAAGCATGGATCTGTTTAGAGAAGTTCATATTGAGCAGCTACGAGTTTCAGATTGGACAGCGTATCAAGGTGTCTGTCGGACCCCTAGCATCAGCGTCACCCAGCCAGGTTGTATCAACGAGTCATCAACCCCTCACCATGGGAAAGAGACGACACTAGACTTGGAGCCGAAGACTACCATTGTCTAGCGTCGGCTTGACCATCGTCTTCCCAGGTAGGCGCTGTGCAGCAAGCTCTGCCAATGACTTGCATTGAGGTACATCCAAATAAGTATGGGAACTGTGACCCCGATGCAGCTTGGGGAGGAAGGGATCCGTGAGTGCAGGGACTGCTTGAATATGGTGATGTGGTCTGAGACGTGATAAAAAGGACACAATAATCTGCAGCTATTTTGTTGGCCTTTCACTTCTCGGTAAACACATTTAAAACAAACACATAAAATGAAAAATACATGCAATTTAAAAACAAAAACATTGGGAATTGCAGTCTTAGGTTATGGCAGCTCAGTCAGTTAACGTTATCAGTGCATATGTCGGTTTGTATAATCAGCCAATCTCAGAATTAAATCCTGTTTGCCCAGTGGGGAATAAATAGTGGCATGCATATTTATAGTACTATGAAGTTCCAGTCGGTGACTAAAAGTGCTGAGAATATGCAAGCCGTTATTTTTAAATTGTATTATCCAAAGTATAATTTAATGATGACCTTGAGGTGCCTTTAGCTGAAAGGGAAGGGATCGGGGGTCTTCTATACTGTCGAGCCATAGGGGAGGTAAAAAGTGAAAGAAGAAACATGCCACCTGTGCAGTTGGCTAATTCGCCAGTCTAAAGGCTGCTTGGGAACCAATATGTGTGTGTCTTTAATTGATGAAGTCATTTGAGACTTCATGGAGTCAAAGATGTAGAGCTGAGTTTTGGAATGTGTCCTAATAAAGAAAACGTAGAAAAAAGGTGTGCAGCGGGGACAATCTGATTGACGTTTACCAACAATATATATTTTGAAAGCACTTGTTTTATCTTTTTGCACATTTTCTGGCAGCCTTACCTCCTACCGAATGACTAATCTGGTATGAGTTGATTGCACCAGGCTTATGCTTTTTAGTGAAAAACCTAAAATGTTTGTCTGAAGGGGGAGGTGAGGTGAGGGCTGATGGTAAATGGGCTCTTTGGGGTGCAAACAGTGCTGACCAAGCCACCAAGGTGTCAGTCCCTCTACCTGCTCCACAAGACACTAAAAAGCAAAATATACTGTGGAAGGGAGGTTGCAAGAGGCAGTCTGTTGATTCACAGTACATAGATGCATCATGCAATGCGCGCCACCCCTTGGAACCACAACAAAACTTACAAGCATTGCATTTTATTTCACGAGTTCTCCCAGCTTTCCATTTGACCCTAAAGAGTCCAATTACCATCAGTCCCCCTCTTCAGAGAAACAGTTTAGGAGCAGCCAAAGCGCCTAAGCCCGGTCCATCCGTTCCCCAGAGATCAAATGCCTTGGGTGTGAGGGGTGACTTGCCAAACAAGAACAGAAACTGCACTAGAAAATGGACCATTTTACATCAGTTTATAATTTCCTTTTCTTGAGAGAACACTCGCTCGCATGCCAATGTTCTTTAGTTGGTCTTGCGCCTCACCACTTTCAAATTGCATCAGCCGCCACTGACAATTTGAGTGCCAGGATTCCCATGGGTGAACGAGCACTTTACAGACATGTTATGCATCTGCTTGTGATCTTGTTTCAGTGTGACAGTGTCCGTGGCTCACAAATCTGTCTCTAGATCCCAGTGTTAGAGTTTCCGGGTCTCCCAGTGAGTGCACACGCATTTACTCTTTGGTGTTGTCACACCACAGCATTAAAAGAAGAGGCTTGTAGAAAATAGTGCCGTTTATTTTTCTGCTGATTTTGTTAAATGCGATGTATTTCTTTTCCTTTCAGTGAGTGGTTCACTTCGGGTCATGCATTTTTAAATAACAGACATGAAGTGTGGGAATCAAATACCTTTGTTTTTTGAATGGTACAAATCTTTGTACAAGCAAATCAGAAGTGTAAATTATTGAACAGGACCACTTATCTTTTTCGGATGGAAAATGTTTCATCGTTTGTGTCGAAAGAGTACGAAAATGCTGCTTGTTACCATTCTGGAGCGTTTAGTGGTTTAAATCAGTGTGATAGTCATAAAAATAGCTAATGTGGCTACCTGCTTGGGGAGTCTCTGTATCAGCTGCGGGTGACAGGTTCAAGTCCCAGCAGACTTAACTCAACCTCTTATCCTCCTTTGGTGGATACAAGTCTTTCCTGGAGTTGGTGAAGTTAACTCATGAAATAGCACCAAAATACAACTGCTCGGGCTGTGAGCACTAGATGAATACACTCACAAGAGCTCGGTTTCACTATACGATGTGTTTGCTGTGCAATGCCCTATGTACGTTGAAGCGCGTTTAGCCTAATATGATGTTCTTTTACTTATAAAATGTCAGTTGCGACAGAATTGAAATTTGTACTTGTAAAGCGCACTGTTACCCTAGGGTGTCCTGGCGCTGTACGCATACCGCTGTGGAACCCTTCCTGTCTTTTCCCTGTGAAATGTCCACTCCTGGGCACCCCCAAGGTGAAGCCAGGCATCCCAGCGCTGGTGGGGCCGTTGTGGAGATTAAGCAAGCTATTGCCCAGAGTTGCAGAGTGGGACCCATGATTAGAATAGGCACCGAGGCGAGAATTATCAGGTCCGAGGAAATTGAGCCCAAGACCCGCCGAGGCGGGAATTGAACCCTGGTCCTGGGCCAGATCTCTGCATCAGGGTCTGCCGCTCTAACCATTGAGCCACACTTCTCCACACTCTAACCATTGAGCCACACTTCTTGCACCTGTAGGACTCTGAAGAGCGTGCATTCTTGCTTGTATTGGTCAGTTGGTAGTTATGGTGTGTCTCTGGAGGTTTTTAATTTGTTGGCAGGGTATGCCCAGACGTGGGTCCCTTGCTCACTTTGCCACTGGATTCAAGATAGCCTGGCTGATGAGGGTTTTGAACCCGAAACCGGTCCCAGGATGCTTGTTTCCGGTCCAGGGAAGACATGGCTTGGCAGTTCGGGCTGGACTGTTCCCATGAGGCACAGGGTCAGA